>JAVTVJ010001342.1:0-480722 GCA_034509425.1 Eopsaltria australis | reverse complement strand
ATACCACCATTCTAAATTAAAGAAAGAACTTAAAATAGATTTTTTTTGCGGTTATTTTGCAAAGCAAATGCTAAAATCCAGATCATAAATTTGCATTTGTGAAAAACAAAAGAAGTGCTAACTGGTATCAGTGCCTCAAGGACTGATAAAGAGAAAGTATATAATTCTGTGCCAAAGCTGTGCATTAAATGAAAAATAGAAGGTCATGATGCCTGCCTCAGAGCATCACCTGGCAGGAATTAGGAAGATGATGTTTGATAAAGCAGGGATTTTGGAGGGAATGACCTGCCTGTGTTTTAAAATAGATTCTCTGAGAGTAACTATGGAGAGTCTAGCAAAACCACCCTGTTAGCCTAAGGAAGCTCAAGCTATTCATCTAATCACAGAGAAGCTGCTTGGCAGTACCTGAGGAGGTGTAAGAACTTTAATCTAGTTGACAAACATATCATGAACTTCCTAAATAGTTGGAGTCAAAATTCATGTTAACTTGTCAGAATTGGGACCCAGATCATCAGTGGTCTGAAGAAGCAGCCTGGCTGTGAGATATGCTGTCTGCAGTGCCCTTGCTGTAATAGAGAGGTGGTTGCTTATACTGTAAACAAAAGAAAGAAAGTAGTAGGTACTAAAGTAGCCTCTAGTATAGGGAAGACAGTTTTAAATAAGGGGTGGTGCAAACTGAACCCAGAGGAATGCACAAGCTAAGTATTTTTTGTAAGAGATTTTTGAAGGTGTGTTTTTGGACCCATCTGATATGACAAGGGATATTATGCCTCTTCAGCTTTGGTTCTTGTAGTATTAAGACCCTCAGTGTACTGAGGATTGCCAGGCTCTTCAGTGGGAAAACTGGGAGTGCAATCTAATGGCCCATGATAAACAGGAGAGCTGACTAGTTAGCTGACTATCATGCTGAGGTTTAAAAACCCTCACATCCAGCTAAAAACACTTGCTCATGGAGTGCCGGTATGTTGTGCACAGAGGCTCTGATAGTCCCAGATGTGCCAGGACTTCTGTGCGCATGCCAGAGTAGTCCCTGCCGAGTCCAAGGTTTCTGCACACTGTTCAGTCAGCTGGCAAGCTCTGTGCTTAAGGGAGAGTTATTTGTCTGGCTGGCAAGTGGTAAAGCAAATAAAACCACTTAAGTGGTGACTTGAATTGGAGGCCCAAGCAGTTTCTTCTGGATTGAAGGAATGTTGCTGTCAGAAGCTGATGGAGTCTTTTGTGTGGCTGTCACAAGAAGTCAGGATTCACCTTTTTTATCCAAGATTAGTTATTTAAGAAGGTATTTTATATTTAGCAAAAGAAGGCCCTGCTCCTGTCAGAATGTTGAATACAACTGAGAGTTCTGTTGAACTGTACAGGGAGAACTAAGGCAAAGGGAAATGAGACCTGCAAACCTTCCTTAGGGCAGCTGTAATAGAATTTAGGATAATGTCTATCCTGGTCCTGTGGACAGACTGTGAGGTGCTTGTGGGGTGGCTGTTAAAGGGGGTGGCTGAAGGCTCCTTCCACCTGTTTTTAAATTAGCTCTTTGTGGCACTGGAGGCATCTATTGAAAGATTGTGTTATAAACTCCAGCTTGTCTTCATGTCTGTGAAGTGTCGTGTGGACCAGTGATGCTGTGCAAATACTAATGAGTTAAAGTTGCTTTGTGAAATCCCAGCACAGGCTAATTGGATTTTTTTTCTTAGTCAGGCACTGCAGAAGGGCAACCAATTTTAACACCGAAAACACTAAGCTTAAGCAACGATAATGCATTTAAAGACACCAGTTAATGTCACGCTTTCAGCAGACAGAACAAACAAGTTGTAACTGTTAAGCCTGAAGAAAGGGCCTAAATTCAAAGTCCAAATCAAACCTTGCCAGCTGCTGAGAGAAGACAAAGATTTATTATTGTGGAGTCTAAACTGGAGGTTTATCACTGTGGTAGACTCATTGCTTAACCTATTAAGTGCACTTCAGTATACCAGTCAGAAGGATGAAAGCTATAGGGCAAAAATGAAATGCAGTCATCTTTTAAGATTCCTATTCTGTGTAGTGTGCCAACTGAAACCATAAGAATTAATTTCCAGCTCAATTTCTACTAATAAACTTGGCTTATTAAATGTCAGGGCTGTTAGGTTGAAATGCAGGGTCTTGTGCGCAGTGGCAAGACACTGAGAGATTGAATTTAAAGCACAAGAAATGTTGTTATCACCATCATCATCATCATCTTATTTTGTAAGCCGGTCATTTATTTCTCAAGAAAATAAGCTTGTAACCTGACAGTGTCATAGATGTTGAACTTCACGTAACTAAATGTTTTTGTGACATGTCCTGTATGTTTATGCTGAGGGCTGAAAATTGTTTACAGCATGGCTTGGTCTGAAGCAAGGTTATATGATCCACTAATGCACTTAATCTTCCATGTGAAATTTCTTCTGCTATTTTTAATACTGAGGTTAACTTGATAGCAGTGTACCCATCTGGTATGTTTTACACAAATCTCGGCTTAGACTCCCAGGCTAGTCATTTCCTCAGTTTTCAGAGAGAAGGTTAAACCAGAGCCCGTCAGAGAAGGCTTGCAGCTGGCCATCTGCACATTGTGCAGGGGACAAGGGGACAGAGAGTCCCCAGGCGAGGCTCAAGATACTTCTTGAGCAGAAGCCAACTTTGTGCAGCAGCAGGATGCTGCAGCTGAGCTGATGGGCCCTCCCTGTGAAGAGAAGAGCCTGAGGAGGTCTTGTGCAGGGCTGCACTGATGCACAGCTCAGAGTAGGCTCCTGTATTGTGCTGCATTGGTATAAAAGTGCCTTCTGGTTCCTATGTCTGTCTGTCCAGCTCATTGGGTCAGGACAAAGGAGGATTGATACAAGCACAAGCGAATCACTTTAGCAGTTAATATTGTCCTGCATATTCCCAGAAATTCTTGTCAAGGCTTTAGGGTTTAAAAGTGCTGATGATAGCTGTGCTAGCAGTCACCCCAAAAGCCACATAGTCTTGTGGGGAGCACAAGTCCCAAGAAGCTCTGATTAGCTCCAGGATTTCTGAAGGTGTCTGAGTTGCAGAATTTCCTCAGACCTGGCCAGGAGGGTTTGGGCTGTGTTAACAGCTGAAGGTGTTCTGTCAGCAGCTCCGCAAGGCGAGGTTTCCACCCTTGATGTCGTCCTGTGTGTAGGAGTGTGTAGGGGCTGTGCTCTGTGGCTCCCTGACTCCAACACTCACTCATATTTTACATTATCTTCCTATAAACTCCTGCACTGAAAGATTTTTTCCCAGACTTGATAATTGTCATGGATAGAAACTTCGCTTTCACTCTGGTTAGATGTATTTGTGGCTGGCTTGCACGTTTGTGCTTGTGAAGCTCTCTCCTTTACCTGAAGAAGCAGCAGCACCACCGTGAAGACTGATTCCCAGTGCACTCATGTAGGGTTTTTCATACCTGTCCTTCCCTTATAAGATTGAATCAATTGGGTTGTCCTCACGTGTTCTTCTAAAACAGCTGGATGGCTTTGATTCTGCTGGTAGTACTTTATTCTTTCCGTTTTCTGGCCATTTCATGATTGCGTCTGCACACTCTGCATCATATGCCAAAGTAAGGCTTCACTAACTGCCTTACAGAGTGTAATTAGTCCTTCTCACCTTCCACTGGAAATAGTTTTCCTTGCGGGTTCCTTGCCTTTTGCCCCATTAACTTTGATATGATGTCTCTGGCAGCTCATGCCAGGTGCCTTCTGCACCTCCTGGTTTTGGTAATGAAACTACTCTGTAAGGCTCAGTTGGCAGCTCCATGTGCTCTCCACACTGCCCAGAGCTCTCAGGCTGGCTGCAGGTTTCTCCATCTCGTGTTTTAATTAGTTTTCTACAACATGGTCAGTACTTTATAGAAATCCTGACAGTTTTGAGCTACACATTTTTCTTGGTAAGAGAACTGAATATTTTTAGTAAAGGAGCACATCTGATTGGGCACATCCTATTTTTTTGGGTACCTCCATTGCTTAATTTATTGTTATCCTAAAAATACTCAGTAACTTGGGTCTACATATTAAAAACAGAAATATGAAGTACTCTGGCAAAATTTGGAGGGTTTGAACAGTTTATTAAAACTGTCTCAATATGGGGTTTGCTTTTACAAATGTAATTTCCTTCAGCAAGTTGCTTTCTGTACATTCTCTTAATCTTACACTCAGCCATGTCTTGAACATGTTAAGTCCTTTCAATTATATCTCACTTTCTCCTGTCACATTGTCTCTTTTCTTTGTCCTTTAATTATCTTTTTTTTCTCCACATTCAGCAGTTTCGTTCCCATTCAAAAATTAAATAAGTAGTCACTTTGGAAACTACCATATCCTGCTTTTTACCTTGCTGTGTCCTTACTTATTTTGGTGAAATAACCTTGGTTTGTTGCATTTGTTGTGATACATTTTAGCTGTTTTTATGCAGATCTTAAGTTATAACTTAGTCTGACTTCTTCAGATATAGTTTTATTTCTCTGCCTTTTGTCCTCACCAAAACAGAGGGAAGTCTTTGAACATCCCAGGTCTTGTGGGTCTTACTCACACAGGGCTGATATCACTTTTTTTGAAGGCCTTAACTGATAGACTGGTATCTTGAGGTAGAAATGGAAATTCACTTTCCATTATTATTTTGATAAAGATTGTGTTGCAATTCTAGTCTTGAAGCAGTTGGTAAAGCTCCTGCTGAGTAAAGGAAATGACTGTTGCCCCAAGAGGTTTTTTTACATTAGTCTTGTTAGAAGAGGGTATGTAGCATGAATGACTCTCATCACCTCCTAGCAATTTGAAATAAGGGTGCACATTTGCTGCCTTCCTGGATTTGAAACATGACAGGTATCAAGACACTGAGAACTGATGTCAGTGCAGGTTAAATAAAGTAATTTAGCATAAAAAGAAGTTGACCTGTCTAAACCTAATCTGCAAAGTTTCTCAGCTGCTTTTATGTTTAAAACTCTTTAATCAGTTCTTTTGCCACACATTTTTATAACTCTTGAAGTTACAGTGTAAATTTTCAGTTTTACAAGGTATTGTAGGCTTTCTGACTGTGACAAATTTTACATGACATTAGCCAAACCCAGTAATTAATAAATCACTCAGCTGAAAACTTCGGGTGTTTCAAGTACTATTCTACTCTCTTCTGTAAGTCAGGTAGATCTAAAAATCCCTATTTTTCTTCAGGCCACATTCAAACTGGTAATGATTATGGGACAATACTGTTATTGGGCAATGCTTTTTATTTTTTTTTCTGAGTAATATATACAGTAATATATAAAATATATGATGCATACAACATACATTTTTATGTATTACATTATATATAATATTTATGTTAGTAATGTATATGTAATAAAATACAGTGCTGTCCCCCTTGTGTTTGAGGCTACAGCTTTATCATTTGAGGTGCAGAGTCAGTGATGTGCAGGGCTAATTGGCATTGTTTGCTGCTTTCCTTAGGTGAGCTGGAAATATAGGCTTGAAATAAGTATCTTCTTCACCAATCTGTTGTTCCCTAGGTGCAGTGGGGTTCCTGTTGCCAGGTGGCAGCAGTGTGTGGGTCTGGGTGCTGCAGTGCTCTTGGCAGTGCTGTGGGGCTGTGGTGGCCCATGCTGTCTGCTGGGTGAGCGAGAGCAGCCACCCCTCGGTTGTTGTAAGGTGGCTCTGTGGCTGTGAATGCCCACCTAGCTTGGTTCACTGGGAGGGCAGCTCCCACCCTGGGGATCACCCAGGATCTCAGCCCTTCCACTCTGGGTTATGACCCCTTTGCATCTTGGCAGTGGACCCTTAGAGCTGGAGTTTGTGGTTTAGTCCAGACTGAACACTGGAGACTTTCTTAGCCTAAAATAAACAACCAACAATCCAAAAACCAGCCACAGAGAGCCCACAGACAGCTGCTCTGGCCACGAGCTCCCTGGCATACACAGCCCTCTATACATCACCAGCGTCCTCTTTCCTGTGCACACGTGATCCTTCTGCATGGGCACAAAAATCAATAATAAACAGTAAATGAATAACGAGAAGCCTGCCAACCAAAATCTCTCTTGTTTGCCTTCATGTTTGTTTTCCTTTTCTAATCTAATGTGACAGAGAAGCATTTAAGGGAAAAGGATGCTGGGAATGATGAAATTTTATGAAGCCTTTTCTCACAAATGCCTTTGTTTTAGGAGTGAGGGAGCTTGGTGGTACCCACGGTGGCTGACATTCCCTCACAAAGCCCTGCACTGCAGGCTGCAGCCATGGGCTCCTGGGCTTAATCCCTCAGAAACTCTCTCCTTGTGTAAGCATCATAAACCCATGGCATTGATGCAGTAGGTAGGAACATATCTGGTGCAGGGTGGGCTCTGCAATTCTCAGGATGTGTTTTTATTTGTATACAGAAGGCAAGTTTTATCTGCCTTGGTCTTTAAGGTGAAGATAAATTCACATTAAAGGTATCTTCGGTGTTCCATTCTGCAACATTAATTTGTTTGGGGATATGTATTTTAAATACACAGACTGGAATTGCATCTGAAAGGCAGTGTTTCCAGAAGCACCTGGGGTATTTAATTACCCATGCTTTAGTCAGCCATTAGTTTACTTATTAACATGCGCTTATTCACATACTCTTTATAAAAAGCATAGTAATAAACCAAACAATGCTTTGCTAACTGAAAGAAAAGCATTTAACATTCTGATACACGATGTATGAGGCGCATTTGTAATGGCACAGTATTCCTTTACTCATAGGCTGGTGTAATTCTGTACATCACAGCCGTTGCCTTTGCAGGAAGTTATGCTGTCAATTTGGAATAAAAGTTAATATTAATGAGAGATGTGAGAGTACCGTAAAATAATAATAAACCTAAAATACGTGCCAGTTCAAACAAATCTGGTTATGGTGTTTGCTTTCTGTGAATGCTTTAGTTTAGCATAGAACAACACAGACTGTCTCGAGTCCTCAATGTTGTTCTTAAAATACAGGTCCCTCTGGTCTGATGATTGCCAGCACTGCGTGGCAGTAGAGGGGAAATATCTGAGGTTTGAATACTGTTCTTACTTTATAGTGAACAAAATAAATGGTATATTTACTTACAGAGACAATTAACATTACTGTGTGGCATATTGCAGTTTTAAGTTTAGTAGGAAGGATTCATTGAATTTGCAATTGTAGTTTTGATACACAAGATGTTTATCATGCAGAAACTAACTGGAAGCCAGTGCACTGGCATTTGAGTAATTTCCATTTCCTAGTGGTTGCTGTTTAGATGGGAACAGTGAGATCAGATTTTATTCTGTGCTGTTGGTTTGTACGAGTTTTTTTCCCCTTGTCCTTGGTGGTTGCCTTCCAGTCCTTTCCTTAGTGCTTGAGCCAGCCCTGCACCTTGTCTCGCCTCAGCTGCTGTAAGTAGATTTTGCATTTGATATCAGCAGTGTGGCAGAAGCAGAAAAGGCCTTGTCAGTTCTCGCTAGAGGGCATCCTTTTAAAGATGCCAGGACAGGGAGAGGCAGCTGTAGCCTGTGGGAAATGGAGTCTGGCACAAACCTCGGTCTGCCTGCATGTCAGAGACCTGGCCAAGGGTCACCAGCCTCCACAAGCAGCCTCACACACACGGGCACAGCCCCATGCAGCAAATGAGTGTGGGAGAGCCCCTCCTCTGCCAGTGGGGACCCCAAACTGTCCCTGTATTGCATCACATTCCCCACAGAGGGGAAGTGTTATGTTGGACTCAGTCACATGATAGGTAAGAAATAAAGTTGTAGGGCAGTCCTACAGCTGGTGTAGTTGTATGGCAAAGCTAAGTCCAACCCTTGAGCTTCAGGAGTCTGCTTGGGGGGGGATCCTGTAGAGGGCTTTTACATGGTCAGATGAAAGATGAGGTTCATGACATGTAGATCTCAGGCTAGAGAAAGATGAAGGAACTATGATGGCTGTCATAAAGCCAGGTTATTTTTAAGGAGGACACAAAAATGGAAAATCGACTGGTTGTTGACTGAAGGTGTCTCATATCATTTTCCTGAAGTGACTACCACAAAATAAGCTAAACAGCAAGTTAGAACCAGTTGTGGTGATAGGTGCTGCATTTGTGTGCCCATGTCCTGCAGTCTGCAGGCTTTAACACAGTGAGGATTGTTTACACGGAGGGGCTGAGGAGGTGACTAGTACCAGCCTGCCCACTGCCTCAACTGTTAATGCCACAAATTGTTTTTACAGACATAAAGTAGTTTCTAAGGCTCTGGAAAATTTGTGCTAATTGTTGTGATTTAATGTGTGTCTGACTCTGGCTGACTTATTCCATACAAACAGGAAAATTATCTTTATTTCCTGAAGGTTTGTCTTCTTCTCAGCTGTTACTAGATAAATCTCATGTCTAATCTCTCCGAGAATTTGTGCATACATACAGACATGGCTTTGTTGTTGGTTTTGTATATGTAGAAACAAATTAAAGGTGTTGCTTGTTTTCTGCGTATCCCTTGCCAACTGCAGCTGAGAACAAGTAAGTGAAGATGAAATATGAGTGGGGCTTACTGTGAATTTCTTAATTAAAAATAATTCTTCTTATGAAAGGAAAAGGCAAACACCTGATTTACTGATGAATTTCTCAAGTATTTCTCTGTGTGTATTAGGTTTACATGGCCAGGTTTTGGTAGCAGGAGGGCTACAGTGGTGGCTTCTGTGGGAAGCTGCTAGAAGATTCCTGTATGTCTGGCATCCAATGCCAGCTGACTCCAGGGTGGACCCACCACTGGCCAAGGCCAAAATAATCAGAAATGGTGGTAATACTTCTGTGGTAACAGATTTAAGAAGAGGAAAAAAAAAAATACTGTACAGAAGTAATTGTGGCCAGAGACCAGTGGGATGAGAATATGAGGAACAACTTTGCGGTCACCAAGGTCAGTGGAGAAGGAGGGCGAGGAGCTGCCCCAGGTGCTGGAGCTGAGATTTCTCTGCAGCCCATGGTGCAGCCCATGGTGAGGCAGCTGTGCCCCTGCAGCCCATGGAGATCTATGGGGATACAAAGATCCACCTGCTGCCCATGGAGGAGACCCACACTGGAGCAGGTGGATGCCTGAGAAGAGTCTGTGAACCTGTGGGAAATCTGTGCTGGAGCAGGCTCCTGACAGGGACCTGAGAACCTGTGGAGAGAGGAGACCATGCTGCAGCAGGTTTCCTGGAAGGGCTTGTGACCTTGTGGGGAACCCACACATAGCATGCTGTGCCTGAAGGATTGAACCCTGGGGAAGAGTGAACCACAGTGGAGCAGTTAGTGGAGAACTGTCTCCCATGGGAGGGACCCTACACTGCAGCAGGGGAAGGACTCTTCCCAGAGTGGTGGCAGAAACAACATGTGATGAGCTGACCATAACCCCCATTCCCTGTCTGCTTGTGCTGCTCGGGGGAGGAGGTAGAGCTGGGAAGGAGGGAGGGGTGGAGGGAAGGTGTTTTTTAAGATTAATTTTACTTCTTATTATCCTGCTCTGATTTTGGTAGTAATGAATTCAGTTCATATCCCCAAGCTGAGTCTTTTTTGTCTGTGATGGTATTTGGTAAGTGATCTCTCCCAATTGTTAGCTCATGAACCCTTCGTTTTGTTTTCTCTCTTATGTAGAGGGGAGTGATATAGCAGCTTTGGTGGGTGCCTGGCATTGAGCCAGGGCCAAACCACCACACTGTAAACCAAGCGTTTTTGTGTGTTCTTGATATTTCTGAGCAGTGTAGAGAGTTTTGTGTGTGCAACGAGGCAGTGCTGCAGAAACTACCCAGAACATGGAAACCTCTGTGGTGAAGTCACTCAGCATTTCTGGTGTTGCTTTGGGGGAGGTGGGGACAGATTTCTATTTTTGTGGGGGGGTGTATTTTTTTTCTCAAGAATAGGTAAATACCAGATGCAGGTTCAGCAAACAATGGAAAATAACTTCCAATGAGTAGACAACAGTTGTGATCTGCCCCTCCTTCCTTTCTAGTTTACTTTCTCATGTGAGTTCACTACTTGGCTTGCCTTTTTGTACTCTTATGGATAGTCTTACTGTCATTCCAATTTTGAGTTTTTATAGTTCTTGACTATAGCAGCATCTTACCATACTGACTGCTGCAGGTAAATGATGTATTTAGTGAATGCCTGTCTTCATGTGAAGTTTTCAGTTTATCCCTTATTGAATGGCTGCTTTTTTGCAATTCTGCTGCTTTATTCTGCAGACGCTTGCAGTGTCCTTTCTCTTTTAACTCTTATGTGGCATAAGCAATACTGATTTTTTTAATCTTACCATTTGTATTGACATGGCTACATCTCCCTCCAAAGTCATGTTTTTGGATTGGTGATAGTACTCATAAGGTATAAGTGAACTACAATACATAAAATAGATTACTTATTTCATATTCCTTGCCATTCCTAGTACCACATTTTGGTTGGTTAGTGAACATTAAAAGGGCTTTTTTTTTCTGGCTTTGGCTGCAGCTGTTCACAGAGGGAGAGAATTCTGTTGAGCTGTGTACAGCAGTACTTAGATTTTGTGTTCAGTCTGTTGCTCTGTATGGGAAGAGAAGAAAATGCAGTCATTGTGTTTTAAATTTAGTAACTTCTAGTAATTTTGATGATTACTAAGATGCCTTTTCCGATTATAAATAAACCACATTGTTTAAAATATTTTTGACTAGACTGAATTATGTCCCAAAATTGGAACAGGCTGAGGAGAGTTTGGGAAAGAAATTACCATCAAGTTTTTGCATTCTTAACCGTAAATGGAAACAGAAGGGCTTTGACTGACCAGAAGCTTTAATTCTATAGCTCCTCTAGCTAATGTAAAATGTTATATACTAAAAATCCTGTCAGATTTAGTTTGCTTTCTAGGTTCCCTTGGAGGTCTGTAGTTAGTAGAAGGTGGCAAGCCCTTCCATCTGAAGCTCCTTTGACAACCTGGGGAGCACTAAAAGCTGAATATGAGTAGGTATTGGTGTCCTCTGGGTCAAGCAAAATAGGTAACCCAACATCGCTGTCACTGGAAGGCCAAGGCCAAGCTGGCAGACACTTGAGGATAATCATGAGCTGTTGCAAAGACAATTTGAGGAGTTGAGGAACTGGACTTCGATGATCCTTGGGCATCCCTTCCAACCCAAGATATTCTATGATTCTATGATTTCAAGTCATTGAAAGCGAAGTCTGAGGAATTCAATGTCTTCCTTGCTCAAATTCCTGGGCAAAGGCTGCGAAGTTTGATGAGTAGCTAGGTGGTTATTTGAACTGAGAAGGAGAGATTTCCAGGTAAAAAACCTAAATCTGGTCATTGCTTTTGTATCTGTCAGAATGTATTTACTTTAATGGACTCAACAATCTGTACAGATTACTTAAATTGCTTGAGAATCTTGCTTCTTTTTATGTAGTTTTGTCAGGATTTATGAATTTAGGAGATAGCATGTGGCAGACAGAAAGGTCATTGAGCTGAGGTTACTGATGTCGCTGGACATGAGCAAACCAGTGGTTTGATGCTCTGGGGTGTATCTTTGCCTTCCAGGAGACTGACTGTTTGCTTTTCTCTGTGTACCTTGTGTCATCTCTCTTTGCGTGCATTTTATGTAGGTTTAACACCTGTGAGATGGAAATGAAACTCCTTCCAGTGTCTGACCAATAAACATGGTGTATTTGGGTGTCACGTCTGATGTCTCATCCTGTCCTGGGAGGAAAGGCTGAAAAGGCTGGGGTTGTTCAACCTGGAGAAGTCTCCGTGGGGACCTCGTGAAGGGGGCTTATAAGAAAGCTGGGGACAGACTTTTTACCAGGGCCTGTCATGACAGGAGAAGGGGTAGTGGTTTTAAATTGAAAGATGGTAAGTTTAGATGATATTTTTATTGTGAGTGTGGTTGGCTACTGGAACAAGGCTGCCCAGAGAAGCTGTGGATTCCCCATCCCTGTAAGTGTTCAGGACCATGTTGGATGGGCTTTTGAGTGACACGGTCTAGTGGAAGGGGGTCCCTGCCCATGGCAAGGGGGTTGACTCCTTGAAAAATCTTCACAAACAAGGTACCAAAGTGTTTTACAGTTTAAGAAATAATAAATAATTGTGGATATTTAAAGTTTAATGTTGTAAAGTTATACACAGGAATGTTTCACCCATAACAATATCTTTACTGTGTCTTGTGGTTTTACAAATTTTTATGATTTAGACATCTGATGAGTTTTTCCATTACTCATTTTCTCTAAAGCTATAAAAGAAGTATGCTATACTTGCTACTTCTTTTCTGGACTCAGAAGAGTCCATAATCTTGTAAGAGGTTTCAAACAGTAGATGTGTTTGAAAAATCCTGCTTCTGTATCTCACATTAGTACATAGGGCTTTATTTTAGCTTAACAGGTTTTTACCAGCTATTTGTCTTCTTTCTGTGCTTGATCTTGAAGTTTTCAATCTTCAGCATTAAACAGAAGTAGAAACCTAAGGAATCACTGTAACTTTCTTGTTATTTGCAAATAAATGAGGATCTCAGGAGCTTTTAGGCATATTCGTACCCGTGTGGGATATATCCCCCTATGAAGTTATGAATTCCATCTGCTGTATGAAAATCATTGTTAGTTGTAACTGGTGTTGTGGTTCACAGCATTTCTGTCTCAGCACAGATGTGATACTTCGTGGACAGGCAGGGCCAGAGATTTTCTGGCACAGCAAGCCAGCAGTTGTTTTCTGCCAGTGAGACCCGTGAATTTAGAACATCTCCTTGTGCAGGCAGTTAGGTGGAAACCAGCCTTGCTTATGAGACAAGCTGGATTTCTGCTCTATGAACTGTATGAACAGTAAGAGAAATAGGAGATGCCATACGGGTTAGGTCTTTCATCCTGACACGAATGACAAGAGGCAAGAGGACTGTTGGGATGTGGGGTTTTGAGTAAACCCGAGGCTCTAGGATGAGATGATGTCCAACTTACAGGGTGTGTTGGGTTTATGTTGTTTTTTCAAGGTAAGACATTTGTGACTAGAAATACTGTTCTGTTTAGCCAGTTCCTTTGGATAGATTGCCCCATGTAAGTACATCAGTGGCATGTCCATACTCCTTCTCTGGGAGACAGCTGCCTTAAATACACAGGGCTGCAGGAGACTTGTTTTTTAACTCTGGGTCTGAAACCATTGGACTCTGGTAGGAATGTGAGATGAAAGCTTGTTCATCAGTGATTACAAATAGGTTTTCTGAAGGAATCTAATTGCAAAAGTAACTGTGGCAGTAGAATTGTTTTCCTTCTTTAATGTCTTTCTAATGCTACCATGGAGTGTGGGTATCCTTGGGAGCTCTGTGGCCTTGGAGATGAATGTCCTTCTCTCAGCAGGTGCTTAAACAGGCTCTGGTCTGTGGATGTGTCAGGTCTACCCAAAGGCATGGATCCTCTTTATGGCAAATATTGTCATGTGTGTTGTATTTTCTAATCCTGTTCTTTCCACTCAGCAAACTACGGTGTTAGCAGGACAACACAAGCTGTAGCTTTTGAACATCAGACTGTCCTGGTTCTGGGCAGGAACAGGTTTAATTTCTTGCAGCATTTAGGGTGGGGCTTGGCCAGGCCCAAATGTTATTCAGCACCACCTCATGAGACTGCCAGGAGCAGGAGAGACTCTTGCCCTTCAGGAGAGAAAGGGTTACTTTTTGTCAAGAAAAGGTGTGGAGTTGTAAATTGTTTCTTTGTCTTACACCTTTTGTAACTAATATTGTTGCTGTTACTGTTGTTTACTTATCTCATTGCTGTTTCCAGTAATTTTTTTTAAAATCTCAAACCATGATCTTTGGCTTTTGTTCTTCCAGTTGGTGGCAGGGGAGTGAGAGGCAGCTTGGTTTTAGTGGGAGTACTAAATTGGAGAGTACCATTTCTAAACCATGATGCAGGTGTGCTCTGTGATTCTGCCCATGCTGCCTCTGTTAAGCAAATTTTAGAAAACGGTGTGCTCATAACTGCCTTTAACCTCTTAATGGAGTTGAGAGGAAACGCTTGACACAGGTGAGACCATTTAATGTTTTGACTGCCACTTATTTTTTAAATTCCGTAGGGCATGATCCTGTTACATTTTTGTCTGAATGGTCTGACCTGCTCACAGTGATGTCAACAGCTGATCTCTCACTGGCTTCTACAGCTAAAAATCCATGGCAACATGAATTAAAAATATGCATTTGTGTTTGGTCATGAATTCATGGTTTCTGCCTAAGTTGTGTGTGTTTTGGAATAATTTTGTAGGAAAAATAGCAACATTTCACATACAGCCTATTCCTACTTAGTTTAGTAGGAAGAACCTAGAAATAAAAAGTCATGACAGTAAGCAAAGTCAAAATAATAATTCAGCTAAAGGAAAGAAGAAATGCAGCAATTAAACAAAACTTTATTTGCAGTAATTTGCAACTTATTTTTTCCCAGCTGTGCACAGTAAGATACATTCAGTCAATACAGTATCTCATTTTCTACAAAATCCCTAAGTGCAATGAAGATTTTCATCTGCCTTGATATTATATGGCAGGAGCACTTTTGTACCAAATTGTAATGCAGTAGTCAGGGAACCAAGGGATATTTCCAGCTGATGACTGAAATTGCCTGCCCAGATTCGTGGTGTAAGTCCATGGCCTTGGCATTTATAAAAACTTAATTTGCACAACCTTACAATTTGGACCTGACATATATTCTCCCTTTCCACTGACACAAAGTACATCTTTATTTATCAGTGCTGTGTGGAAAAAGGAGAACAAACTAGTTTGGTAGAAGTATCAGGCATTTAACCTCACTTTCTGTGCATGTTTGATGTGCTTTTAAGAACAGGAAATGATGGTATAGGAGACTTTTATCACTCTTCATCTGAGATAAAAAAACCTTCTTTATGATAGCAGGCCAGTTACCATGAATGACAGTTTCAGGAAGGCAATTCAATTATTACCTCCTAATAAATATTGAACTTTGCTTATTCAAAGACCTAGGCCTGTCATGCTCCTAACATGGACAACATAATTTAAGCATTCATTTCAGTAGCTGATCAACTGTGTTACACTGAAATAGGGTAAAATACCTTCCAGACAGATCTCCAGCTGTTGACTAGTGCTAGTGCAGAGAATCATTATTTGTCTAAGTTTTTATTACTGCAGTTTTTTACTATTGTTGAGATTGAAATGAAGACCTGTGGATTCTTGCTAATAGAAAGTCATTGGTTTTATTCTGTTAGTGTTGTGAATAATATTTCCCCTGAAGGGTTGAAATATTATGGAAATGATGACTAAGAATATTTATTTTAAAATATATTATGCTGCATTCTTTGCCATGGATTTAAAAATAAATTGTCTACTGAGGAAAAAATGTTGGGCATGTTCCAGTTTCACAACAAAAAGCAGGGTTGGGGTTAGATACTCTGTGCTTGTGCTGAAAAGGAAAAGAGCAGAGATATTGGGTACAGGCATTTCATGGAGACCAAAGAAGTCCAGCTGCACATCTTGCATAAGGGAAATGCTTAAAAGACCTTCTCACTATTTCTGAAAGTTGATGCAACTCTCAAAATCATCAGAAAAGGAGAGTCAAGGAATGGCAAGAGCTCCATCACCAGATCAATTCTCATTTTCATTTAATTTTTTTTTAATGTTGCTCATTTGAGTCTTACTTATTTTGTATACTCAGGTTGTGATACAGAGAATTGAGTTTGTCTGAGGGTAAAAGGCCATAATTTGGTATGTTCCATGCCAAATGTAACATGGGAAGAAACTCTTGTGAGTGTTGCAGGGGATAGTTTAGTACTTCAAGCTGCTAGCCTTTGGACATCATCCTTCAACCTCTGGTATTAATCCCAGACTTTCATTATTTGTGTGATTTAAATAGGCATGAACACAAGACCTCTCTGGTCTCTGCAGAATTCTCTTGAATATCAGCAGTAAAAGACCTTGGTAAGAAACAATGTGCATCTGGATCAGTCTTGGACTGGTTAGTGTCTCCAAAATGAAAATGTTCTCAATTTCTGTCTATATCATCATACATCTAAATCCTATATTCAGAAGTGATATGACTTTCAAGAAAAGCCAATGGTACTTAAATAAGGCAATTCCTAAATAACTTTTGAAAAATGTGCTTGGGTTTCTAAGCATTTCAATGACACAGCTGAGCCAATATTCAAATAAATACATGTTGGTAAGGCATGAAATGTTTTTTGAAACAGTAAGAGTGGGGCAATTAACAATCATGAAAGGATGACTGAAAGAAAAAGTCATCCTTTCATGACTGAAAGAAAAATATTTGTACTCCATACAGAGCACATGGCATAGCTGTGCTTTGGATTTTCTGAATACCTGAACAAAACAGCATGAAACAATGCAAGAAAACACAAGGTGCCTTTGGGAAGTGAGTCAAGCTCAGCTGGTTTGTGGGTGCTGGTGGCTGCATCCTGGGACATGGATGCCTCCTTCACATCCATGATTGCTGCCTTGCCCGGCTCCTCATCAGTGGAATTGGCCAGAGCAGAGTCTTGTAGGGGAAGAAGCTTTGATCAAAGGCTGACCAGTGATTAGAGCTAAAAACAGGTAGACTGAATGCACCTGGTCACGAAATAGGGTCCAGTTTCTGGTCAGTCTTAGCCCAGGCTAATGCCCTACCAGGGCTCTGAGGGGTCCTCCTCATGCCTCCTGGTTTGCAAGCCTGTGTGGGCTTCCTTGGCAAAGTGTTGCTGAAGTTCATGCACTTTCATGAAATATATTGACGCAGTTGAAAATGCTGCCAGCAGAAAAATCCCTCCTTGCTCTTCTAGGGAGACAATGAATAGGAGGCTACTGAGAGATATTTATTAGAATTAGTCTTATAAACCTGTCATAGTGTAATTTATACTTTCCTCTCTGTGCAGGCTACAGCTTTCCTGCTGTAAAGATTGTGAGAAGACAGAGAGTGGTTCCAGACTGAAAAAAACCAAGAGTGTCTGTGAAATCTTGTACTCATATGAATGCTCAGAAAGATGACTTGAAAAATATGTAGGAAGAAAAATAACAGTGACTATCACACATAGGAAGAATATTCTAGTTCTTAAGAGGACTAAGCTTTGCCAGATGTTAGGGAAACTTAGACAAAAAAAGGAAGAACCCTGAAAAAATATTTGAAAATGTTTGTTTATTTTTTTTAAAACAGTTATGTTTGCAGTGTTGTCTGTGTGGTCATCACCATATTCCCTTCCCACAGACAGATCTGTGAGATCTGTGAGACAGATCTGTGAGGGGTAAAGAAAGCACTCAAATTCTTCTTCAGTGTTTCTGTTTCTTTTTTCTTCTTTTTCGTACTTATTTTCTTTTCGTATTAATTTTGTTGTGGTCATATACATCCATAAAGTTCTGACACTTGTTTTTATCTGATGCTTAGGGGTTTCTATCCTTTTTTGGGGTTATTAAGATTTAGTCCCCATTCTTCATTTGAGTTCATGTCACTGTGCTTGGCCATATGGTCAACACATCTAAAATCTGCCATGCTGTAGTGTAGCCAAAGGAGCATTGCTCCTCACCATTTTAGTTGCTTCTCAGAGTTTGTGGTTGAGGTTGGATGTGTTCTTCCATCTGCTGGAATCCCAGGGATGCTACAATGCAATATTGTTCCTGACACAGAGCGATTAGTGTGATCTTTACTGTGGGAAAATTCCTCCGACAGCCGTGCTGGTTCAGAGATTTGTTGTTGATGCTCTCCTCGGTCACAGGATGTGGCTCTGGCAGCTGTGTCTGCACACAGAGGGGTGGCTGATGCTCCCTGCCATATTACTCCATTAACCTTCTGCCATCTCTTTGCATTCTTTTGTGCTCACACCTCAGTCTGCCCTGACGCTGACTGTCTCCTCCCTGCAGTGCACTTTGATTGCCAGGTCTCTGGCTTTTCAGCAGAGCCTGATCCCTGAAGCTCTCCACTGCAGTCTCATGAAGATTTTAGATAAAATGGTGTTGCAAATTCAAGTACATCCCTGTAGCAGGGAAAACCCTTGCTGACCTGGGAAATGAGCCCAGTCTGCTGTGTGGATTGCTGCCACACAGCAACAGAGCAGTGTTTAATTTGGGTTCTTCAGTAGTTGCTGGAAGTGGCTCTGTATTGCAGTGCTGTAATGGCACCAGACAGTCTCTTGCATAGTTCTTTCTTTAGCCTGTTATTTCTCAGACAAGACCTTTGCTGTCCATTGGGTCCTGTGAAGACCCCCTGTGGGTTTCAGTAAAAACAATGTATGGATACTTGGTTTATCACCCTGTCAAAGCAAAATCAGCAATTTGAAAAAATTGGGATAGCCAAGTCCATTCTGGGATGGTGAACATGGGCTCCAAGGCATGCAAGGAGGCTCATGATGTGAGCATTTTTTAGGAGTAGACTGAGTGATGGTGATTGATGAGGATCTCTGGACCCCAGCTGCGTGGACACTTGTCCCCCCATTCCTCAAGTGATCACTGTTTCCTTGTCTTAGAAGAAGACTGTGTCTGGACTAGAAGTGGGGAATAGGAGCACAGAAAGGAAGATCCTTGTAAAAGGCTTCAGTCATGGCTGTGTAAAAGGTAAGTGCATGCCACCAGGGAGAGCTAACATTTACTACTGCAGAAACATCTGAGTACTGTGTAGAGAGCAGATTTGAAATTTGACAACCCAGCTCCTTCTGGCAGGGTCTCAAGCTTTTAAATAGAAACTGTGCTGGAACTCATGGGAATCTGTTCCCTAGGGAAAGGGTCTAGAGGTGGGGGATGCACTGGGAGGCTCACTTCACTCTGCTGTCAGCACTTCATAATCAGTGGTGCAAGTTGTAGAAAGGCAGCTTGAGAGTTGTGGGATGGAAGTGGAAAGAGAAATTGTTTCTCTGTGAGAGGAAGTAGTGAGACTTCAAAAGGGTAGAAGCCTTCTTAAGGTCCTGCTGGCCTCTTGAAGACAGTGAACTCTGTGGAACAAATAAACAAACAAATAAAAGGACAAAATAGAATGTGTGAAAGATTCCTATTGAGCTCTCTGTCAGCAGTGGGAATTCAGAGGCTGCACCAGATCCACCTTTGTGGGACTGTGCTTCATTTCCCTGAACTGCCTTTGTGCCTTGAGACTAGCAGCTGCCATTTAATATGCAGCATTCAGGTTTAAGCAGCACCTTTAAATCAAGATAATTCTTTTCAAGCTTCATTCAGAAATTATTTCAACTGTCATTGAAGTGGAAAGGATGGTTTGTATTTCCCACAAAAACTGTTCTCTCTTTGAAAGAACAGCTTATAGATACACTCTGTTGGCGTCTAAAGACTGTTTTGTCCAAAGGCTGGATTCTGCCTGTTAGGTTAGGGTTTGAGGAGCACAGTCTCATGTGGCTGTGTTCAGGAAGCACATGGCAACTGAAGGCTGGGTAGCAGTGCACACAACGGAAGGGGATCATAAAACAGCTCTGTAGAGCTTCTAAAGGCATTGTTTAGTTAAATTTTGATAGTGAGATATACAAAAATACATTTTGTTACTGCAGAAGCAACAAAATGATGCCACAGTGTTGTCAGAAGTCTGGATCTGTTTGATTTTGAAAGAAAATTAAAATAGGCGAGGTTTTAATATTTACCCTGAGCTAAAATGCTGCATCTTAAGAGGATTAAAAGTTTTGTTCATTGGCGACAGCAAAATAATTCATCTGTCAATTGGAAGGAAAAAAACGAGAGTATGGTTAAGATCATATTTTCTTTGAGGTCAATGGTGCCTTAAATCAGGGAAATTCAGAAGGTCTCAGTTGTTTCACAACAAAGGTAAATAACCGATTTAAACAGTTTTCTGATTATTTTCAAGAAACAATATAAAGTACTGTAATTTAAAAAACACATACATACCATTATTTGGTTCTTATCTGTCACATTTACTGTGCAGTACCCCAAAGTACATTATGGAAAAGTCCTTGGTTTGGAAAATGAAAGGTTCCAATGATCTTCCTTTATCTTCAGAAACTTCAGAACTTCCTGACACAATCTGTTTCACTGGGCTTGATGACATGCAAATATTTAGTCATGCCATCACTGCATGGGGCTTTTTCCTTAGACTGAAGTTGAAAGGGTTACTTTTATACTGTAAGGTCTGCAAAAGTGTCCTGTTACTATTGCGATTTCTACTTTTTTTTTTTTTTTTTTTTTAATATTCTAAAAGGGGAAAAGCAAAGACATTTCCTGTGGCTTACAGCTAGTATTTACTAATGTATTAAAATCCATTTATTATGCACTCTCAAAGCTAGTTCAGTCTAAGCATTATTTAGGTCTTAATTTGGCAAAAGTCAAGAATTGTTGGTTAAAGTGTTCACTATAGAATGTTCCTCACAGAGATGTGTATTTTTGCTGCAGTAGCTCTGCATTAGGTGAAGGCACAATGTTGAGCTTTTAGATCAAGGCTTCCTGCTCCTTTATTATAGATAATTCATTATATATTATATGGTATATAATATACAGATAATGTATATATTATATATATTATTTGTTATTATTGTTATATATAAACTTGCTGACTTTAATATGTCCTTTAGCTCAAATGCACTTGTGGACAGAATACTTTTCTAACATGAATAGTCTTGGACAAATTATAGAAGCCTGAAAAATACTCAGCTCTTAAGGCTGAGTTTCAGTTTGAGGTTTATTCCAAAAATGTGCAGAAAACTTGATATTCAGATTTTAGGAAAAAGGAAGATAAAAAGAATCAAGTTATATATCCATCTGCTTTAAGGACCATAACTGAAATAAATTATGAACATTGTATCCTTGTTTCCATCCAGGGCACCTCTGGTTGAGACAGAAGGGTATTTTGATGGAGAGATCGAAAGGAATGGTTTATTCTGGGCCAGCAGGGGCTGCAGTCTTTGAGATGGACTTGGATACACAGACTGGATTCCCAGTGGGGCCCAGTGGTAGAATGATGCCTGAAGGATTTTTCTGCTTTTCTTCTGAATACTTCTTACACTGTTCCCTATATTCACAAGTATTAGCATGCATACTTGTGATGCTTTAGGTGGTAGTTTAGCCTGGTTTCATGGTGTTTAGGAGGCCGGTAGACTAAACACCCCTGAAACCATGTAGAGTTAGAAGACCAAACACCCTGTTTTCGTGGGCCCTCAAGGTCTCCTAGTAAGACAGATTTTGTAAACTAGAAGTTAGCCCACCCAGGCTCCTTATTGGGCCCTCCTGGTAGATATGCTAATGTGTAGAGTCTTTAATTGTATCCTCAACTGGGGGGACGGGGCTTTTGCGGCGTGTTCTACCTGGACGGCAGAAGCCATCGAACGGGATCCTATTAAAATACCGAGGTAAACAACCCCCAACCCTCTAACCGTGTCTGAGCCTTTATTTCCTAAGACCAGAAAAAGGCATCAGAACAAGAGGCAACAGGCAGATGCTCAAACACAAGAAATTCTGTCTGGACATGAGAAAGCATTTCTTTGCTCTGAAGGTGTTCAGACCCCAGGGCAGGCTGCCCAGAGAGGCTGTGGAGTCTCTGTCCTTGGAGGTATTCCAAACCCAGGTGGATGTGACCATGTGTAACCCACCCAGCTGGTGCTGATGGGACAGGGACTTGGACACCCTTGCAATCTGTGCTCCTGGAGGGCCATTTCGGAGAGGCTCAACACACAGGATATGGGGCAAGGCAGACGAGAGGGGAGGTTTTTCTGTGGGCTTGAGGCGGGAATTGGCTGTGTTGGGAAAGGCTGGGTGCTCTCCAGGGGGAGGGGTGGATGCTGGTGCCTCAGAGCTCTGGATTAGGAAGCTTGACACAAGTGAGGGGCAGTTCTGGGTAGAGGGCTGGGATCTGAGCTTGTCTGTGGCCAGGCAGGTAGAACAAGTAGCTACCTTGCTATACCCATTTCATCCAACTCAGATTTTGGTTTGAATAAAGTTCTATGAACATGACTGTATTGCTTTGTTTGAGCCATCCTCAAAAGGTCACTTTACCATGGCTTTTTGCAAGGGGGCTGTCCGCACTGTCTGTCACCTGGCCCTGAAGGCTTTTGCTTGATCTGGTTTTGCTTTGTGTTTACTGCTGAAAACATAGTAGTCCTTGTCTGTTACAAACTAGTGAAGCACTCTGGTTTAAATTTTAATAGCAATAAAAACCAAGAAAAATTAAAAAGATTTTAAGAAAAAAAGTGCTTTAACTGCAGCTCGCTAGCTTGCTAGCCAGAAATTACCCCTTTAGAAAGCTCCTGCCCTGGAGACATCTGGCTCTGTAACAGTACACGTAATTCTGGTGCACTTTGCAGCAGAGCTGACCTGTGACTGGCTATTGCAGTAAGACATTCCAGTTCCTTTCTGGCTTCCACAGTGAATGTGCAGCGTTGTGTCTGCCCACTGCCTGAGCCAGGGTGGGCCCTTGCCAAAAGACACATAAGGGACGTTTCAACAAGGAGGTTTTAAAAATATTTAATGTTGCGTCACAGGAAAATAAAAGTTTTTGGCATTTCTTTGGGTGACGGTTATCTAACTAACTGCATTTAAAATGATGTTAATTCAAGATAGTAAATGACAATGAAAAGTCCGTGAAGGATTAGTTTCCTGGTGAAATACAAATTCACATGTGTTCCTTTCAGTTCCATCTGCTGTGCAGGGATAAAGTAGAACCAAGATTTTTCATAGACTATATTGTACAAAAATAATTGGTCTGATAAGAAGCAGTTATTTCATCCAAAAAGACCCAGTATTCCAGAAAAGCCTTAATTCTCTCTGCACAGACATGAGGAAGGCAGGTGGAATAAGGGACATGTTAAATACATGACTAAAACACAGCGGTACTGTCCACTGAAGTCTTTTTGCTGGGACCTGACACTGCATGCCAGGGGAAGTCTGTATGTTTTTGGTTGGACACTTGATAATACATACCCTTTACTTATTCAAGTAACTAATACTTTGCTTTTCCCTGTCTGTAGTGTGTTGTATCAATTTCAGTCAAACACATAGTTAGCAATAAAAGTACTGAAGTAAGTATTTTTTGTACCAGTTTACAAGGAGATGTGAAGGTTGAGGTCAGAGAAGGTGCCATATTGGACTGCATTCATCCAGTGCACAGTTTCCAGTGATGTTTGGTGTGGGGTAAATACACAGTAATCTGTGTTTTATTTTGGAATACATTTTCTTGAGAACTTTTGTTTAAAAAGGTTTTCATGAGATGTGATTCCCATGCTGTTTGACTGAAGTTTAAGGGACCCACCAGCCTCTGCCCTCAGGGTGCCCACGGGGGCAGCCTTAACCCACTGAATACAGGAGGCGAGTCAGTCCTTGCGCTTGAGGTTGTGCTTTGGCTGATCACCAAACCATCTTCTGCGAAGAATAAGTGGTATCAAACAGTACTTGCTATAGTGTAAACAGAGCCAGAGGCTCAAGTGGGTTAATAACACTGACAGCAAATAGCACTAAGCAGAGCTGGTGACCATCTAAAGGCTGATGGGTTTCAGGAAGCATCGAGGATGGATGTTTGGGGGCAATCTCCTTGCCCTGCAGGCTGAGCAGAGTCATATGCTCATGCTTTGCTGCAGGATGAAGCTCTTCAGCCTGATTTGATAACTGATTAGGTGGCATTAAATCAGGTATGTGGGAAGGGCCACAAACACTTCTACTTGAAGAAAATAATGTGTGTCCATGGTTAAATTTGTTAGGAGGTAGCATGTCTCAGATGGCAGGGGAAGACTTGTTCTGGTGAAGTGATGCCTACTGATTGTATCAACTTCTTGTGTTAGCAGACTGTGCTCAGCATGACCTTCCTGCCTGGGCTGATAAACTCAGTGTGCAGCCTAGTACTGGACACAAGCCCTTGAATCTTTCATGGCATTGAAGGAAGAGAAGTGTCACAGTGCTTTGAAGTATCAGGAGATCACTGGTGTAATGGAGATCTCTGCAGCTGCAGGGGGAAAAAGGGTGTCTCTCTCAGCTGAATAGCTGCTCTTTAGACGACCTGATCATTCTGACGTCTGTGACCTGTTCAGGGGGAACACCCATAAAAGAGGCCATAGTTTAAAGCAGGTTTGGAGTGCAGGGATCTACATTTTCTTCCTTGAATTATGGAACTCCCAGACGCACAGGAGGCACTTCTATGTAGATGCCTGCACCTGAACTGCTCAAACCTTACTCTTTGTGTGCTCTCTGTGTAGTCAGTGCAGAGAAATGGGCACTGCTGAAGTTGACAACTGCTGAACTGAGAACAAAACTAATTTAGAAAATCAGCGCTCTCTAATTGTGCTGACCATGAATTTCTTGGGATGAATGTTGTGGAGACCGGGAGCTGTAACCTCCCTGTCTCCTCTCTCCCCTTATGCTGTGAAATACAGCAGCTCTGAGGGTACCACCACTCCAGGAGAGAGGCCAGAAAGGGTGATACCAGCACCCTGGCAGCGAGGTCTGCTCAGAGGGAGGCCCAGCATTAGTACCAGAGTTCTGAGAAGCTTGATTGCAGTATCTGATCATTTAGTTGTCATTAAATTGCCAATGCCATGTACTGTCTTGCCTGTCTTGAGTCGTGATTCTGCTTGGTGTTCATTCATTGACCACGACCAGGCAGAAGGAATAAGCTGTGGCTAGTGATGCTTCATTGTGCTTTGGCAGCACCATGATGAGCTGGGAACCAGTAAGTGCCATGAGCTCCTAGTAAAGGTCTGCTCTGTGTCCTAAGATGAGTTTCTGCATGGAGTTAGACTCAGGAGTCTGTGCTTGGGAGTCTGTGCATTTTTCCTTTGTGCCTAGTGCCAGGTGAGGAGGTTGCTGGTACAGTTCAGTGTAATGAGGAGGGCAGATGCAACCACCCTTTCCAATCCTATTTTCTTCTAATTGTCTACATAAAGTTTCTATTACCATGACTAAAAGCCCAATATTTTCTCTAGTGCTTCGTTCGGGAGAGCTTTTCCAGTGTGTCTGTGTGTCAAGTTTAAGAACCTTCTTCCCCTAAAAGCCAGTGGTACAATGCTTAAGTGCATTGCTGGGGCTTCTCTTCTCAATACATTTGTTCCTCAGGCTAGCACATACCCACAAAAGTCTGTTTTATAACTTGTAGAATATTGCTTTTTCAGGAGGGGTTTGTTCTTCTGGCTGAGTGTTCAGCAAGTGAGGGTGCTGTGCCCAGGCTTTGTGGCTGGAGGCTGCAGTCGGAGCCTGATGGATGGTCAGGGCTGCTGCAGCCTAACACGGATCAGTGCAGGAGCAGGAGCGCCTCTTGCTTTGCTTGTTTCACTGACTCACAGAAGCAATTCTTTGTCAAGAAAAGCTTTGATAATCAAGCTATCCAAGCATTTACTAGTTTTTGTGGTTAATCTTTTTTACTCTGAGAAAAGGATTTTAGGTCTCCCGTCTGGGGCTGGCACTGAATGGAAGCAGAGTGGAACCCTTGGAATGAGGGGCTGGGACACCACCAAAATGCTGCATCTTTGGAAACTGAAATCCTTAAATGTGCAGTGCAGCCAGTCAGCTTCCAGTGGACTTGGTTTCCCCACTGCTTCCACAATTGTGTTATATTTATGGCTGCAGTATCAGCTCGTTCATTGTTATGCACAGGAGTATCCATACAGGAAAACAGAAATAAAACTCGCAGTTTAATTTTTCCCCATGGTTGTGTTATGGATTCCTTTATATCTGCTAGGGAGTATGCTTAACACAGCACTCACCCATCGAGCAGGGCCATGATTACCTTGTTTTATGGGTTTTCCCTTGTAGGCTTAGAAGTCTTTCTTTTTTCCTGTATTTATGATGAAATCATGACTATTCGTAATGTCAGATTGAATGTTCATACTGTGTTTACTCAGGCTGAGAAGTAACCCAAATTTGATCTTTCTCTCTCAACAATCAAAATTTCTGCTAATCATGAAGTTCTGACATTAGATCAGACATTATTAATGCAGATTTTAATGCAATGTTGGCAATACTTGCTGCTCCTCTAAGTCTCTCTGAGTCGTTTTTATGCCTATAAATTGAATATTTGTGTTTATGTGGGGCACACATGTTCCCTCTGATGCCAGTTTGCATGTGGTTTATTATGAGTTAGCCTTAATCCTAATTTTTGATCCCTCAGAGTCACATAAAAATCATGACAGTTTGTTTATAATCCCCTTTTTTATTTTATCCACCTCTCTTTGCTCTGACATCAGAAACTTTCAGGTCTACCTCATGGGCAGGCCTGTGGCATGGATCCTTGGAAATTACCTGAAATTAGGATACAAAAAAACCCCAAAATACTTCAATTATTTCCCTCAGTGTAGAAAATAAACACCTTGTTTTTCTTCTAATATTTTATTCTTTTAGTAAAGCTAACTAAATAGCTGGTGATTTAAATTAATTTGACAAATAACACTGAAGATTTGGTTGCTTCCTGTATTTCTAAGTTCTCTTTGGATCGTATTGAAAGGTGTTCTGCTGGAACATTTTTCAGATACAGTAGTGGCCCCATTTCATCACACCTTTGCATGCATTTGAGACAAAAAACTCTTGGAATTTAACAAAGATATTACACATGCTCTGATGAGCTATGGGGTTTTATGTTATTGAAAAAATAACATATTTCATTTGGGTTTGATATGTCATTGTCATACTGTTTTGGTAACTGTCCTAGATATTTGTGGGTAAACAGTTCTGTGTTTTAAAAGGAAACCAACCAAACTGAAAACCAAACCAGCAAAACCGAAACAAAAAAGAGGTGAATCACCATCCTAATCTTCCGACAATATTATACAGAAGGTGAGCTGTACTCTGCCACTTACAAAATAATTTTGCCTTTCTTACCAGTCTCACACTGAATGATATAAGGGAGCTTGTTGGAATTTGCCGATTTGTTCTGTATCCTCTGCTGTCAGGAATGGGAATGGGAATACCATTCACTCCTGATACTGGATCCCAGATATGCAAATAGAGTCCAGGGGCTACTACCAGGGAAGAAATAGATGCTGTGTTGTGTAGTATCTCAGGGCTCTCTGGCCTGCAGGAGTTCTCTTCTGGCATGAGAAGGAGAAAGCCCGAGATTTGGGATCTCTTCAACTAACAAGGAGCAGACACCCAGCCCCCTAAAGAGATCGAGCTAGACACCGGCCCATGATCCACAATCTCAGCTGTACTCTAGAATTAGGTGCTTAAGCTGGGCTAATATATTTTCTTTTTTTTCCTTTCTTATATGCATATGTGTATATATGAATATTCTTATATTCTTTACATACCATTTTCTGTGTGTAATACTCCACCATCTTATAACTGCTGGAACTTCATATCCATTAGATGTGCCTCAGATGGCTGGGTGGCCTGGGAGAGGCAAAACACACAGAACTTCCTTTTAATGGCTGAGCATCTGCTGGGAGCTGCCTCTTGCTGCCCCTGGTGAATGGCTTGCAATAATCATGTACAGAGCTGTGGTGAAGCTAAGATCTTTGCTAAAAGAGATGTTGAAAGGCATTACAGTAATGTAGTAACTGATTATTATGGTTCATTGTATCTCTTTTCTGAAAAACAATCTGTCTTTTGAACTTCATCCTTCAGGTAGGGATCAATGCAGACATAAAAATGTTGCAAGAAGTACTTGTTCTTCAGTCTGTCTTGTTATTTGTGTATGTATGCATGTATATGGTTACTCAAAAAGCTTAATTTTTCTGGGCATTAATTGCCTAAAAATGGTGAAGAAAAAGAATTTTTACATGAAATGGGGTTGCATAAGTGCAAAATGGACTGCACATAAATATTTTAAAAATCAGTACGAGAGCAAATAATAATAAAAAGATAAAAACATCCATGCAGTCTGCAAATCAGTCTGGTATAAAATCCTTTATCTATGCTGAATAGAACAAAAATCTTAACTTCTTTTCTGCCAGCAGTCTCCTTCCTTTCTGAGCCAGCATAACAAGGGAATGGTATGTTGCAAAGAGGGAATGCGGGTGGAAAACCTCAAACAAAAAGCGATAAGAGCAGGCTATGAGGAGAACACTGAGGACTTCAGCCAGCTCAGATGTTTAAAGATATTTTCCACTGTCTGGCCAGCCAGTCTCCTTGTCTCCCTGTCTCGGCTGCTTGGTCCTGTGTCAGCCTTCCTTACTCCCTGAGCTGCTCCTGGCTGTCCAGCCCAGCTCCCTGTGGGAACTTGCTGGCATTTGCACAAGTGAAGCACTTGAGACATTTCATTCCCGTGGAACATACCTTCCTTGGCTCAACTTGGCTCTAAATGCTCTGTAGTCCAAGCTGGCAGACCCCACTGGTCCTGTGCCCTACTGCCAACTTTCCTGCTGGGAAGGGCTTGACAGGGCTGTCCTCCATCCCAGCTGGCTATGCTCCCTTTCCCTTTTGCCACGGCTCCAAAATTGCCATTTCTGGGTCACTGGCTTCATTTCATGATGTAGGTATTGGAAAACACCTCTGCATTGGGGACAGGTGTGGGAGCTGTTCCCTTGCCCTGGGGGGGACACAGGTGAGAATTCCCTTGTTGAGGTGAACTGCTCAGGGGAGTAGGACAGGAGAACCTCAAGGTGGGATGGACTCACTTCCCGCTTCCAGAGTTTCTTCTGTGGAAGAGGAGGTTAAATGCAAAATGAAATGTTTTTCTAGTGACAAGACAGAATAAAGATTTATGCTTTAATGGAACAGCATAAGGCACATGTACAAATCTGCCTGTGTTGGTACCTCAGATTTCCTGCTTGCACTGTTTTTATAGAAAGAAATTACTCTAAAGCAGAAATTTATACCTGTATAAAAATCTAGCATTTCATTATCCAGCTTCATTATTAAAATTCAAACTATGCTTTAGGGCTTAGACACATGTGTCTTTACATAACAAAGTAAAATACGCATATTATTCTTCTGCAGTGATAAAGTAAGGAATAAAGAATATCTGCACCAAGAGTGGCAGTGGTTGAGAAGCACGTCCCTTTCTCTGGAAAATGTGAATGTACAGGAGACAGCTTTGCAGAGCATATGTTGTTGCTGATTTAAATATTTCGTACTGGTTTGTGAAGGAATGTATGGAAGTACATTGTGAATTTATCTAATAGTTGAATAATGTCTTGTGCACACTGTAAGCAAATCACAGCAACACAAATGCTGGCAGGATATTTCCTTTGATGTTTTCTGTACACTAATTACATTATCTTCACTGCTGCATAAGAGAGAAAAGCCATTAATTGACTCTTTGTAGAATAAACCAACATCAACATGCAGCACAGGAAACAGAAATCCATAATTCTGCTAGCAAACTGAAAGGTTGTGGTCTTAAAAGAGCAGTAGGTCAGAAACAGATTTTAACACTTTCTCAAAGTCATTTGACAAAATGTTTTAGGTAAATTTCAAAGAATTTCAGAGAAAGTCCTTCAGTGGCCTGTAGCAGATCACCTTTCCCACAAGGCAACTGTGGGACCTGCCAAGCCTATGACTAATGAAATAGATTATTATTAAATCCTTCCAGAGATACTGCATGGGTTGTTTGGGCTTTTCAACTACCCCTGTGCGTCAGTGTAATGAGAACTTGGCAGAGGGCCTGGGATCTGTGACACCTTCAAGGATGTCGCTGGAAAAGCCCTGAGGTTCTGTCTCTTCCTTGGAAACAATGCTGTGGGAAGGTCAGATCTGCTCATCAGAGCAGAATTTATTCTCCAGCCATTGCATGAGTGCACTTGGGATTTTGTTCCAGAGACCTGTGTTTAAAGATGCTTGAAGGCTTGCTCCAAAAAGTCAAAATAACGAATTCAGTTCTGGGAACAGCAAAGCTACAGTCCTTGTCAGAGAATCTGTGCCACTGTCATGGTCAAAACCAATTTGGACATGGTTTCTTGGTGCTGAGCATCCATGCACGTGATTGCAAATAATCATGACAATTGAACAGCCAGGCTATTAGTTCAGGTGCTTAAGTACAGATTTGAGGACATCTGGTTAATTTAAAACATCTGTGGGTTGATTTGAGTCACTATGATTATGAACACTGGTGTCCTGTCTGCTGACAGAGACGAAAAGCTGTTAAAAAGTGTCTTGTGAGATGGCTCACCACAGGATATGGCCTCTCTCATGACTTTCTTCCAACAATGAAATACAGGTAAATGTTGCCATGAGCTTGGTGGCCCTAAGTATTCTTTATGGTGTGTACAGAACACAAAGGGGCCGTTCAATGGAATAGAAAACAGGGAAACAACTGAAGAGCATTTTGTGCCAACATATGTTAAAGGAGAGTAGCTTGGTGTGCCTTGTAGGTGCCCCCCACTGTAGGTCAGGCTCTACACAGCCTCTTTCACTCTTTCCTGTCTCACAGCACTGGGCTCTTGAGGGTCCATAGGATATTTGTGGTCATACCCACTCTGTGAGCTTGGGACCATGTTCCCTAGGACCAGAGGGACTAGCCTGGCAGTGAACTGCTGTGGCTCTGAACCCCATGTGTTGCTTTCCAGTCTGTCCTTCAGGCTGCAGTGGTCCCAGCCAACACCTCCTTGGTTCTCTAATGATTTCAGCACACTGAGCTCCTCAGGTGGCAGGTGCTGCCAGCCCTCAGTGGTTCTTGTTTTTCTGGCCTGCTGCTCGTGGTGGCATTGGGTATTCTGCAAACAACCCAAGCCCCCGTGGCATGCAGAGCAGCAGGAGTGTTTGGCAATGGTTAACCCACAAAAGCTGAGAAATGGGAGGAGTGGTTGCTTGCTTTTAAGTGCTTCACTTAATGGATGTGCATCTCTCTCCTTCCTCCTCACCCACCAGCAGCACTTTTAGGTGTGTGACATCTTGGGAACTGCGTGTGCGTGTTCAGTGCGACTTTGCAGAAACGTTCTTGCTTTTGCCCTCTCTGGGCAGCCATTCTATGGATGCCCCGCAATGTCTGGTAGCTTCCAGCCATCAGCTTCCTGCTTGTCTGCTCTCACCAGCACAAGACAGGCAATTCCTTTTGTCTGTGAGAGGACCGAAGGAGAGAGCTTAGGGCTTTGTTTCTATATTTGAACATTTTTCAATTACTGAATGTCAGAAGAAAATAAGCTCAGTGCACTAAAAAATGCGCTTGCAGATGCACACTAGATCTAATTGGTTTTGAAGAATAAAGAAAAATTAAGGACAATATTTCTTTGGTTGCTAGGATGCCTTTTTTTGTCATTGAATTCAGTGTGCTTTGGGGTTCTTATTTTTATTTAGATGTGTGACTCATTTATTGTGGTTAGAGCATTGTTACGGTGTATTCTGACAATAAATGTAAGTAAATTAGTCAGCTGGCTAACACTTTGATGTGAAAATTAGGTCTGGAGTGTAGACTAGCCCAGGAGTTTAGTATTTCTTTGAAGGAAAAATAATAAAGAGAGTTAGTGATAGAAATTTGGGGCTATTCTTTACTGAAAATGCTGTAAGTGACATTTACAAGGGTATCTGTCCCTGAAATTTATTCTGTTTTCACAGAGACACTTTGCATCTTGTGCAGCTGAGAAAAGGAATATGAATTCAAGGCAGATATCTTCCTGCCAGCATTACAGTCCCGGGTGGGAGCTTTAGCATCACAGAGGGAAATAAATGTCTGTCTCTTTGTCCTCTGCTTTTTGTGACAAAGGAATTCCCATCTGCATCGCAGTGCTGTGTCCAAGCCCCCTGCGAGCCTCTGGGTTAGCAGCAGTCAGTCTTTGCAGTGTCCTGACGTCATCCCGTGTGTGCATAAGCTCCGCTATTGTCTCACGGCGAGCAGGGGCTGGGGATTGCGGTATCTGGTGCCTGATACCTCGCTCTGCCTGCCCGGAGCGCAGAAGGCACACCGGCCTGCCCTTATCACTCGGATTTAAAACAGAAGCTCCTGCTTTTTGCTTCCTGAAGAAGGACCTTCCCTGCGGTTGCAAGGAAAAGCTGTCTGCGGTGTTGAGCAGAGGAGAGGAGAGGAGGAGAGAGGAGAATCTGGCAGCTTGGATAGCCCGGGCTGCATTGTCTGGCTTCATGACCCCTGCTGTGTAGCAGTCTCATCCCTTCTCTCATACACTCCCTCTGTCTTCCACTCTTTTTTTCTTCTTTCCTTTTTAAAATAGCAGCATCTGGGGCGAGCCATGTTTGGCACTGAATCGTCATGTAAGTAAATGCATCCCATTTACATCCTTTTTCTGTTGAGAACAGGGCTTGTTTTATCCTTGCTGTACCCGCCGCACTTGCATTCTTTTTGCCGTAGGTCGTCGGCTAAAAGCTGCGGTCCTTGCCTGTTTGTGAAGGGATGGAAGATGCTGCAGGGGTAGCATCTACCTCCTAACTGTGGGTGCATCCTCGATGCAGGCAGCAAGGCAGCATAGGGCTGTCAGCGCTGCTGAATTCAGGCCACTGGAAGACTGGGGGGAAAAGGCAGTTTTACTTGAATGTGTCAGTTGATAAGATCGCATCTGTCAGTGATCAGGAGGTGCAAACACTCTAATGAATGCACTACTCAGATGGTACATTTGGGGAATGAGAATGCTGCAGTATTAGATAGGCAAGAGCTGGGGAAAAGTGATTTAACCAGCAGGAAAAGACTGCTATCTCATGACTACCTTCTTTACTTCATTTTTGTTTCTGGGAAAAAGGAGGCTTCTCTGCCATCCCACCCCGTTACTGCAGAATCCGCAATTAAATTAGGTGGAATTCTAAATATGAGGTGAAAAAATGCAAAATAAAAGGATCATTTATTTTTTTTTTCTTGCTCGTCTTTGTGCTGGAAAATCTTAACTGAGGGAGTCTGCTGTATAATAGCAGTGCAGATGCATGTCATTGAAAGCAAGCCAGTTTTGCTTCAGTGGGAACAACAATTACCTACCTGGCAAATCTGGCTGCAGAGGAAGGCTGGGGGTTTATGTATAAATAATGTTGCTGGTGACAGTGTGGCTGTGTGGAGACCAGTTTGATCCAGTGATTATCGGGTGACCGAAAAATGGAAAACAGTTGGTTCACGCTGTATTCTGTGCACAAAACAATACTGCGTGTTGAAAACATGTCTCATTTGAATATGAAGCGATGGCTTTTGTAGAGCAGTGTCACATCCAGCATGGTGTAATGTCTCCACACTGCTGGGCTGGGACCTGCTCTGCAGCTCATCTCTTCATAGGAAGTGGTGAGAGCATTGGGATAGCTCATAGTTATGCCTTCCTGGCTGTCAAACCCCTTGCTCCCAAAGGGGTAATGGGTCCTGTTGCCTGGCTCTGGCAGCTCCCCACTCCTCTGCCACAACACTCAGTCAAGGTCAGGCAGGTTAAAAACAAAATTTGCCTTTAGATTTCCTTTGTTTAGGGGACGCATTTTTCATGCACAGTTGTAAACATGTCTGCAGCTCTGGGTCATCAGAGCATGAACATAAATGCCAAATGTAGCTGCATCTGTTTCACCCTGACAGATCTGGGAGCCCCAGTGTCTGTGTCCATGGGCTCTGCTTCTGCAAAATGTACATGAACAGGCTCTGAGATAAAATCTGTGCTCTACCTGCCCTCTTGCAGAAAGCCAGAGTGCACACTCAGATTATTCAGTCTTGTTAATTTTCGTGGTCCTTTCTTGGTTTATGAGGTGCATTGGCTAAAGTCATAGGGGTTGTGCACCAGCAGCCGTGGCTGCTTTTGTTTCCATGGTTCCTACAATTTAGAAGAGGGCAGTGGGAGCTTCCATAGCAGCCACTGCCTGTTTCCCAGAAGGGCCTAGAAACGTTTCTTGCTTTTAAAGATGGTATTAAACAGAAAATGGCTCGTTGCCATCGATTTGAGCAGAGGCTATAGTCAGTCTCTTCCTGAACTCTCTGGCCACATGAAGAGGAAGACAGTGTGGTGGCAAACACCCCTGTCCCTCTGCTCAGGCCTGAACCTCCTGCCCAAGAGTTCCTTTTCAGGTTGGACAGGCTGTCCCTTTGCCTGCTGCTGCCAGGTGCTGGCAGGTGGGAGGAGAGCGAGGTCACTGGTGCTGCCCTGCTCGCCTGCCTGTGCAGGTCAGTGCTTGCATAACCAGCCCTGCCCACACCACTGCACTGCTGGAGGAACAGAGGCTTTGCTTTCAAAGAAAGAAGATAGTATCAAAATTACTTCACTCAAAATACTAAGAGGTTTTTGGTCTTCCCTCTGCTCCTGTCTTCTTCATATTTCCAGGCTGTCAGATGATAACAGCTACTAAGTGTTAATGTTTCTGTCTGGCTAGAACATCAAATAAGACAAAATAAAATTTTAAAAAGATTCAGCATTATTTGGACATTGGAAATGTGACAGAAGGCATTGCTGCTGCTGCTGCTGCTGCTGTCCAAAAAGCATGAAATGGGCAGATTACAGTTTTTTTAAATCCTCCTGTTTACACTTAGTATTTAGGATTTCATTTCTCTCTTCTCTGATTAAAAAGACTAGAAAAATGGTCAGAAGCAAATACTGATTCAGAACCTTTAGTCTCACTCAGTATCAAAATATCTTAAATGTCAAAACATCTCTTACTTGGCAATTCTGTTTTTTTTCTTTTTGCTTTTAGCAGCAGTTAGAAGGGCAGTAAAAGATAGTCTGGGTCTTTGTAGGAGCAGGCATCTGCTTATCACCTCCTGGATGCAGGGAAAGGCAAACAGCCAGTGACAATAGCCCATAAAGGAGGCTAAGGCAGCAGGCAATGCACAAACAGCTGCCGACACTCCCAGTGCATGAGGTGCAAGGATAGAGTGTGCAAAGCAAAAACCTCAAGCAGTGTCCATGCAAGGGCACTGTGGGAGGGTAGGGTAGTTGCCATAGGGTCGTGGTCAGTATCTTCCATTAGTCACATGTCCATTTTGTAATCCCCACAGGAAACATATGTGCCAGAGACACTTCATCTTCAGTGCTTTTGTGCTGATCCACTGTCAGACGCACTGCCAGGGCGGTGTGGGGGGCTTGGGCATGGGGGGGCAGCTTTCCATCCCATGCCACCACTCTTGCTGACCTGAAAGATTTGATTGCTTGCCGTAATCGTTTCACATTCTGTAGGAGGTAATCTGGATTGATAAAAATTAACAATTAAGTCTTTTTGAAGGTGAAATGGTGTTGCAGGACTGCACCAAAGCAGAGAAGTTGTGGACCTCTGAACAAGTGACAAGGTGGTCCCCACAAGTAGAACACCCTCATCTCAGGGAGAAGAGCTAAGCAGAAATAACCAGCAAGGATCCGTCGTCTAACTGGGAATACTGGCAGTTGCAGACCTATAGGAGAGACAACAGAGGCACAAATTAAACTGAACTGTGAGAGCAGCCACAGTCCATGGGGCTTACCAGTGCTGGGAGAGGTCAGAGGAATGCAGCTCCATCACATCTGACTCTGTATTGGTAAGGAATAGGACAGGGTGCAGTTAGAGCCTGTAAAGCAACTAAAGAGGCTCAGAGAGCCATTTCATGCACATCTGAGAATATGCACCATGAGTGCTTCGGCTACCCAGAGAAACTCAGTAGGAAGCTGCGAGGAAGGGAATCACACACACATGTCCATGGTGCTTGCCCCAGTGCTGTTACAAGGACCCAGATGTGTGCTGTGATGTTCTCAGTACTCTGCATTTCTTCATGCTGGGGCATTTTAACTTAGCAGCAATACTGAACTATGAGGGTTATAGGGGAGATTGCCTGGGAAATGCTCTTCCATCCTGGGGTGTTCAGGAGACACTCACGGTCATCACTGTCTGGTAGATCAGCAGCTGCACTCTGGAAAGCAGGACTCTGAAACAATGGAGAGCTGACCAAAGGGCCAGAGAAATACAAAACCAAAGGGCAAGGGGAGCTTTCCTCTGCTGCAAGGTTAATGCTAGAAGGCTGCTTTCTGTGGGGAGGCTGAGGGCTGCTGTAGGGAATGGGAAACCTTGCTCACTTTAAATGTGCCAGGAAAAGCTTCTGTGCTTGTGCCAGGCTCACTGTTCTGTCTTCTGCTCTGTCTGTTCAGGAAGTGCTTTTGTTCCTAGGCACTTTTTTTTCCAAACTTTCATCCAGCCAAAATGCAACAAATGAGAAAGGTTACACCAAGATAAGTGATTTTGTGGCATCAGAAAAGTACATGGTCTTATAAACCTCTGCAAAACAGCAGCAGCCAGCAGTAGAGAGATGGGAAATCTTGGCACCAAACATAGGGATGAAAGACAATCTGATTTGCATGGATGCTGCCATCCTGGGTGATGTGCCTGCCTCTGTTCCCAGCACTGGTACTCATCCCAGTTGTGGAAGAACTAACCAAAACCTGACCACTTCTGCAGGTAGTTGGTTTTGAGCATGTTGGCTCTCCAGGCTGGTTCATGGGTTAGTTAGATGAGCAGTGGCACAAGGAAGGGGGGGACATGACTGTTGAAATTTTGCTGGGATAGCAGCCTTGGTAAGACAGGACTTCACTGAACCAGCAGATGACCAAAACATTCCTTTTTTGATCATAAACAGCCCACTGCCATCCAAAAAGGCCGAGAGCAGTAAGTATAGACGCAATTCCTCAATGATGTTACACTGGTTTCTCAGGCAACAGTATGTCAAAGAGAGGTTACAGAAAGTACCAGAAGTTGTAACTTTAAACCAGTATATGTAGCTGCTGAGGTTCCTGTTGCTCCCCGTAGAGTCAGGGCTGTTGAAAATATTGCAGAACCAGGTCAAAGAGAGGCTTAGCTACACCGCTGTCAACTGCCAGAATAAACCTGGGTTATGAAAGGGGTTGAGATTGCAGGAGCTGTAATAACTTGACAAATTCATCAGTGAAACTTCAAGATACTTGGAGAGAAAATGTAGTCTCACATCCCACTCACAGTGGATTTTGAGAATTTACTGCATATTGTTACTTTCTAAATGAATGTATTTTTTAAAAATACAAACCTGAGATAAGAGAGGGTTCTGCATGTTCTCTAAACCCCTTTGGGTGTAACACTTTCCTAGGTGCCTGAGATATGGTTTCCAAAGGCTTGACTGCATGCTTAAGAGGACGGGGGCCTGAAGCTCAGCCCTCCTACTCAGGCAGCACCAATGGCAATTTGAACTCACTGTGTGGAGCTGTTCACAAGCAGGCAGCTGTCGTGCGAGTTTAAGTGCACCTTGCCCTTTCTTCCTCCAAAAACAAAAAGTGAACTGGGACATTGCACAGGCTGGATGTGACTCATGAATTTGACAGTCTTTGGTGGTTTGTCTCTTGCAGCCCTCACCTTTCCTACCTCATTGGTTTAGAAGTTGCAAGGATCTGATGTAAAATTACTGAATACAGTGGTAGTCTCCCAGGTAGCTGTGTCCACACAGCTTCTGGTATGGGGAAGAAATCTGAAGGTACATGAAGGGAATTTGACAGGCTTTTCTTCAGCTTGTCAAATTGTTTGGTCTTCACCATTAGCAAAAAGCATGACCTATAATTAGTGGAGGGGTCTGTGGTTGACCAAAGATGACAAAAGGTCTTTCAGATTTAAGACAAAAATCATAGAATCATTTAGCTTTGAAGGGATCAGCACCTCCCTCAAAGCAGGCCCAACCTCCAAGTTAGAGCCAGTAATAGATACGAGCTCAATCAATCTGCATGTTTGCAAAGTGGCATGAGATCAAAACAAGCTTCAGCTTTGACCAGTGTAATTTACAGAACCAGAAATAGGGAAAGATCTCTATGACAAAGGACGCCTAGAAGATTATTAGAGTCCCTTTGGGCTGTGTGACCCAAATAGGAAGTGCAGTACATGCAGTGAAGACTGTCATATTATTTGAACTGGGGTAGAAGCAGTGGTGTTTCATGTAATTTGGGGATAATTAATGGGTATGCCTAACAAAAAAAATTATTCACAGAAGAATCTAAGCCATCTCTTTTCATCCGAGCTAAAATGCCCTGCTTGATCCCTGGAGCACCAGGAAAAGGTCTGTAAAGTGCTGTGAGAAAAGCATGTGGAATACAGAGAGACAGAGTATTCCAGGCTGTCTAGATTAATGGATTCCTTTCCCTTTTGGTGAAAATCACTTTGATGTGACATTACTGTTTACACCCTTTCATATGAAGGTCACTGTGTATAATATGAAATTAAAGGATCTTAAAAATGACAATATTTTCCCTATTGAAAAGGATAAGATGCTATATTAATCAAATATGCTGGACAACTACAGAGAGAAACACTTGCTACCCAGAATCTGGTGGAGCTCAGTGAAAAAATGGCTGACTTTGGTGTGTTTGATCAAGGTGAAACTTACACTGAGCGATCAGCTTAAGATGTCTATAAACTGGGAGTGGAAGACAACCCATATTCTGCCTAGAGCAAGAAATGTGCCACTGCTTCCCAGAATTAGATGGACAGTATTTCAGAACCTCCTAGGGCTCTCAGAAACTTCATTTGGAAATGGTATCTTGAGGTGCTTTGATCAATGCAGGAGAAGGAAAATTCTTGTGAAACTACATGGCAGTGATAAAAAATTAAAGTATGATGTTTTTGACCTCCTTTGAGAAATAGAGTGGCTGGGAAGGTCTTTCTCCTTGCCTGCTTTGAGAGATGCTGAGCAGACCCTCAAAATATGCTAGATCATGTTTCACCCTAAAGCAGCAGCCTAAGGTGAAAATGACACAAAGTTGGTGAGCTTGTGAGAGAAAATAGATGGCTGTACTGGAGGCTTCCCACATTTGTATAGCCCTTAGTTAGCTTTTTTAAAGGTCTGAAGGAGCAGGGAAAAAGGATGAGAGAGGGTAAGAATGAGCTCTAGAAGAAAGTGCCTTGTGCCCAAGAGGTCTGTTGCCTAAAAAGCCATGAGGAAGTTTTGAATATGTTAGTGGAAAGATTATCCATCTCCCTTAACCTCTCCTGTTTACTGTGCCACTTGTTAGCCCAATGATTTTGCAGTTTGCAGTGATGGTATGATTTCATATATATCATCACTCCAGCAAATGCCAGCTTTCATGTTACCACTAGGAACTAGTCTTGGAAAGCTGTTGTGTATTTGGATTTCCTGCTGCACTCTCTTGAGTGCGAAAGTACCCATGTGATAGTACATGAAGAAGTTTTAAGAGGATGTAGTCGTGATGTTGATAAGTTGTGGTTATGCAAGTGTAGCAAAAGGAAAATACTCAATTACATATTTTAAAAGTTTCTGGATGGGAGTAGAAAAAAAGAGACCAGATTTTTTTTACTTTATGTATTAGATGCATTTTTTTTACAATGAAGTAAGGGATTGTATGATGAGGACAGTACTAGAAAGCAAATTCTGAGGGAAAGGGCACCTATTACAACTCCAGGGAGGTCAGAAAATGGCAGTGGACTCCACTTGTAAGGCCTCTGCTACAAGAGAAGGAAAAACTGCTGTAAGAAAATACCATCCCAGGCAGAACCTCAATTGCATAAATCACTGGCTTGCATAAATCTAGCAAGAGTCACACTGATTCTGAACTGACTTAGCACAATGAAAATAGTGCAGGTCACAAAAGAAAAGAAAAGCTTTCTGATTAGGAATACTAAAAGATACTAAAAAGATATATTCAACATTTACTAGAAGAGCTGAATGTGGAAAATACTGGCACCACTAACCTTTTTTCCTGTCAGCTGCATTCATCACTGTCATTAGTAAGGTATCTAGGACTGTTGCAGTGGCAACAGTAAATTGTGCCGCTGTATTTTCATCGGGGTAGGTAGTCATGAGTCACTGAAACCATCTGCTATTAAAATACTCTCAGACTGTTTAGGTTATAAAAGAGAGTACAGTAGCTGAGAAATGTCAAATTAACGGGCAAAAAAACATGGCAGATTTTGTGTGAAGCTCCCGTGTGCCTCAAGGACATGAGGCTAAGCAGTCCAGCTGTTTTATAGGCAGTGGGTGGAGGCAAAGATCTGCTAAGGGTTAAATGAGCTGGAGAAAACATTCTTCTGACTCTGGAACATGTATCAGCCTGCTGATGCTATTCTCTGCATCCTCTGCTGCTTGCGTGGTCTGCAGTGTTAACTCCAGATAAGCTGTACAGAGCAAAGAGGGTGATAATCAGGCTGCCTGTGTGACTGGATGGAGCAAAGCTCCAAATGATGGAAGTGAGCAGCCAGATAGAAAGCAAGATCTGAACTGTGAGTGTCACAATCAGGAGTGGGAGTTCCTCCAGGAATCCACCCAAGTGTGAGAGGCCTGAGGCACGAACATCACACCGGAGGATACAGTGTCCTTGGTCACAGGACAGAAGAGCTGTTCTGTGCCAGTACAAACAGCAGCAGATTCCTCTACAACTGCTCACCTGCTAGCGACTTTGGAATGTTCTGATAGCACAAGGCGATAGCAGTGGGATGAAGGATTTCTCAAGTGTGTTAAATGAGAGATACTACATCATCTTTAGTATCATTTGCAGTTACCACATCACAGTGGGACGAGGGGGAGTTGCCCCAGCCCATAGGGATGCAACAGCTGGGATAACAAAGAGATTAAGTTGCCTGCTCAGGGTAAAGCACTAGTGGTCTAGGGGGGTGGGGGGGGGGGGGGGGGGAGGTCCCACAGAGGATGGGCATTCAAAGGCCTTTACACAGAACCTTTTCTAAACTTACCTTTATAGGTATGCATATTTTCACAGCTGAGGTTCTTGCTGTGTTAGGCTACACCTCTGTGCCAGGGAGGTGGCACTGCTTTGGGCGCTGCACATCACAGTGACCATCTGGATGCAGAGAGACATTCATTTGGTTGCTCTGGGGCATTGCATGTATGCTAATGACTTAGAGTCTCTGTGGGGCTTGGCTGCCTGTCAGAGAGGAATGAAGCTGTAGATTTAATGAAGCTGTAGATTTCAAACCAGTGCTCTGTGCTGCAGCAGTTTGGTGAGCTACGTGCCTGGCATTTAGTTAGGTTATGTCTTGTTTGTGCCTCTGTAGTGACATTCAATTAATTCTTCCATAAAAGACAGATAAATACTCACACAGAATTATACAAAAAAAAAAAAGGGCTCACGTTTGGACTTGCCATCCTTAATAGTATCCCCTTAAACAGAGAGGCTCCCCTGAGGGAACAAAGCAATATGACTCTCTAATGTGGAACGTCAGTGCAGCCACCGTCACTGTCGAATGAGGCACTGCAAGGCAGCAGCTGCTGTCTGCAGGCTGGCAGCAAATATGGGTGTCTGCATTTTCAGTTATTCTCCCCTAGGTCACTGCTTTGTATGTACTCCTGATTTGGTTTGCTTTACAAAGGAAGAAAGAAGTGTCTATGTTGTTGAACAATCCAACTGTGGACAAAGGAGTTAAAAAAAATCTGCCAGTTTTTGTTTATGTATGTAATATGTGTGTATATTTATTTATCTGTTATTTATTTATTTTACTTTGACAGCTGTTGTTAGTTAGAACTACAACTGCCTAGTTTTTAACAGACTAGTTTAGTGAAATTAAAGCATTTTTTTCCCAGTGAAGGAAAGCCTAAAGCTGTCTCACTATATTGCATATCATTGCTGATGAGAAGCTATGGTCTTCCTGCTTCTTACCAGGGCGTTCAGTACCCTGGCAGGCAATAAGTCTTATTATTCTTGTGTATGGATGTGCCAAAAGTTTTCATAAATACATGAAGTGGACTATCCTTTCACCTCCAGAAGCATTTCAGATGTAGTGACACAATAGGGGTGGAGGTATATCAGAGGCGCTATGGGGAAGCCTGCATTGCAGCTGACTTAGGTGCTTGCTGCTTTATGCACTGGTCAGGGAACATCATACTGCCAAGTTGGCTTTCAGAAGCTGGAATTTCATCTCTGAAAATCACCCACTGGAGGTAGCCAATTGCTTCCTAGGGGTTTTTGGTTGGTTGGTTTTTTTTTAATTGGCTAAAATCTGGCCATTAGTCTTGTCTGTATTTCTGAAGTTCAGTCTGAAAACACCTTTCAAAGGAACAGATGCCCGGCAATTTCAACAGTTAAATTCTAAAATTGTATCACAGTTATCTGGCTGTCCTTTTGCTTTCTAGCATCCAAACTTGCTGAATTGGTCTGATTAAATAATTTCAAAGAAGAAAATGAGGATGGCCAGTCAAGTAATAGCTAAAGTTGTTAGTGGTTATAGCCAGAATGAAATCTAATCAAAGTAAACTTCTAAACAGTAATGCAAGACTAATATTAATCTATAAAAGATTGGTGAATGAGATAATCATGGTAGGACAAGAACATGACAGGTGCTCTCTTTGTCCCTCTGTACTCAGCACTGGTGATGCCACACTTGGTGTCTTGTGTCCAGTTCTGGTCCACTTCAAAAAAGACATTGAGGTGCTGGAGCTTGTCCAGAGAAGGGCAGTGAAACTGGTGGAAAGTTGAGAGCAAAAGTCATATGAGGAGCAACTGAGGGAGCTGGGGTTGTTTAGCCTGGAGGAAAGGAGGCCCAGGGGAGACCTTATCACTCTCTGTAATTGCCTGAAAGGATGGTGTAGCCAGGTGGGGGTCAGCCTCTTCTCCCAGGTAACCAGTGACAGGAAATGGTCTCAAGCTGGGCTAGGGGAAGTTCAGATTGGACATCAGGAAGAATTCCTTCATGGAAGGCATTGGAATGGGCTGCCCATGGAGGTGGAGTCACCATGCCTGAAGGAGTTCAAGAAACGACTGGACATGGCACTTAGTGCCATGGTTTAGTAAACAAGGTGGAGATTGGTCAAAGGTTGGACTCGATGGCCTTTGAGGTCTTTTCCAACCTAAATGATTATGTGATTCTGTGGAGAAATATTTTAAACATTATAAAAATCACCTTATTTTCCAACATTTCATTTGCTTTCATTCTTTGCAAGAAGAATAGAGAGCTGGATAAGAGCAAAAGTAGAGGTCACTTCCTTTGTACTTCTTGAAGTTGCTTTTTCCAGACCCTTATAAATGAGTCCAAGGTAAAACATAGCCTTCATGGACTCAAGTTTTATCTTTCCAAATTATTTCACACCAGCTAGTAGGATGGTAATGTGCAAAAACAATCAAGAACAGTAGTTGTTGCACTGCAGTTGAGCCTTTTGCAGCTGGTCACCTTTTCTTTGGGGACAGCATATCAAGGTGGGTTTGAGCCATGAGAAAATTGTACTAAACAGGTGTTGAAAATCTTTATGCTGGGTTCTTAAGAGCTTAGGCTGATTCATGAGATCAATCTTTTCTGTGATTGCTATTCTCAGAAATAGTACATTATCTCTTACAGGGCTTGTCTGGATGTGTTCTTACGTAGGTTTAAATAAAAGTGTGGCTTTTTAAAAGAAGTTTAATTAAGATGGTATAAAAACCCTACAGATTCTCAATTAGGACTAGACTGAATTAACAGGACGTGGGTTTGAGGTTAATTGAAGTAAACTTTCTTAGCTAAAATAAGAGTGCACATGAACTGCTGTACAAGAATATACATACTGCATCAAAACACGGGTGCAGGCAGGTCAATTTATTTGTAGTAAAATTTGTGTAAAAACGTCAATGTGTTTTATTGTTTTTGTTTGTAATGTCTTTCATAACACTCCTTGTAGTTTTCAGAAATTCAAGATGAAATATCACCTTGTTTCCTGTACTCTCAGGTTTCTTGACAAGCAGGAATGACCTCTAAGAAAGGGTTTGAAGTTCACATGTGCCAAAGATGAACTACAATTCCTAAGCATAACATGAATAGCTTGGCTTTTTTTCATCTTGCTGCTGTGCAGTCAGCCCTTTGGTGATATTTCTGCAAAGCTAATCATGCATATTTGGAGGATGCCAAGGAAGGCAAGGAAGGAGGATGCTAGGAAGTGTTAATTGCCCAACCCGTGGATAGGGCCATCATTCCCTTAGATGCTTGCTGATGGGAAGGCCTAGAGATATCTCTATTGATCCATAGTGGCAGAGCATCAACAATTCTGAGAAGACAAGAAGCTGCCTTAAATTTTTGAGGATGTTATCTGTAATAGTCAGCACTTAAGCCATTGTCCAAGGTAGCATGAAAGTGACTCTTTATACGAAAAAACCTACTGTTTATGTACTCTTCAGGAGCTAAATACTAAACTTGAGCTGGTTTTCAAACTTAAGAAATTCTGACAGAAACAGGAATTAAGCACAAAATATATTTTGCAAGCTGTTGCAAAATCAATCACAGGTGCCTGAGCTGGGGAGACTGAAATAAACTGAAGAGAGTGGTTGGAAGCCTGAAGGAAGAGGTCAGATCATCAATTTTCTTGAACAACAAGAAAACTGAGGTGTGATAAGCTAGAAGAGAAAAGGAAGTCTGCAACATGGAAGCTCCTGGAATAGTAAATTCTCGAATTGTGGATGATTTGGCAATTGTAAGAGCTAAAATCTCATATTCCAAATAGATATGTGTACTGTATATGTGTGAGAGAGGGGGGAAGATGGGAGAAAGGGGGGGAAAGGAAGCAGATATGAACAGGTTTGATGGTGGATTTCTTACTCCTGCCCATCCTTCTTTAAAGAGTGCTGCCATTCCCATGAAGAAACCAAGAATGTAAAACCTTAAAATGTAAAATGGAAATGGTTGAAAATGCTGGAAATGCTGTTTGAGTGATTCTAGTAAATGAGGCCATTTTAGAAATTAAAAACAAGACATCAGTCTCCCTTTATTCCAGTATCTAGATGAGAAGGTGGGTGGCAGATGATTCACCTTACTAAATGATATCACACTATTCTTGACTGCTGTAGGAACAAGAATCCATCGTGTCCAAGAGCCCTGCCCTTGCTTGGGTGGGAAGATGGGGCAGGGTCTTTAGGACTGGGGTGATGCTAGAAGCTGCAGTGACTGAGATGATCCAGGGTTGGAAGGGTTGACACAGCTCCTACTTTATTTTCAAATCTTCTGGAGTTTGGAGTGGAAGCAGGCTCTGTTTTCCTTCCCTGATGATGGCTGATGGTTTCTTTTGTGATTTTCTCTACATCTGTCCATCCTGACTGTGGTCTCTTTTACTGAAAGTACCAATTAAGTGGCTGAGCATTTGCTCTTCTTCCCAGATGGTTCCCTCTCCAATATGGGAAGCAATCTGTGCTGTAGGGGAACGGGCAGGAGCCCAGGCTGGGATCTTGCTCCCATGACGCTCAGCTGCCGTTTGAAGCTGCATCAGTGGTGGGATGTGCATTAACAGCATAGTGAGCAGGAAAGAACACAACCGGGGCCAGGTGGGAGGCGGGGACAGGAGAAACTGCCTGATGTTGTTTTGTGTGAGCCTGGCTTGCTCCTAATCCTGCTGGCTGTTCAGCCTTGATGGTAGCAATAAGCCTGAGTACCAGCTGTGCCTTCCTATGGGCTGCCATGGTACTTTCAGCTGCTGTGAAAATGAGATATTTCTATTTTTTCCTTTCTCTAATGAACAAATGAGATGCATTTGTGTCCTATGTAGTGATGCCTCCCCTCCTTTTAGCTCCATCTGTGGTAAGATCCCTTTCAGTCCATTGCTTGCTTCAGGTCTAGCACCTTGTAGTTCAGGGAAGAGAACTGAAAGTCTCTGCTTATTGACAAGATCTCCTGCAGCTTCCAGCTGCAGCACTGGCATTTTTATTCTGAACTTGGATTTCTGAGCATAGGCTTATTCTCCCATTCAGCATCACTGGTATGGCCCCACAGAGATTTTCCTACTGCATAGAAAAAATCTACTCTGAAAAATCTCTTCAGAATGTGTATTACGAACTTGCTGAAGAGCTACCTCAGTTTTCCTCCCTATTTTTCATAGCTCTATAGATGACAGTGGAGAAAATGACCAAACATGCCATGTTTCATGTGCTGTATGATCACTTCCAACAGTTGGTGTTTCAGGTTCTTCCTGGGCATTGTCTTTACAGTTCTCAGCTGTGCAAAACACAGTTCTCTCCTTTCTATTACAGCCTATATAGCATGCCAGAGAGGTTGCCTGAGCATAAAAGGGTGCACTAAATTAATTCAGTAAATCTATAAAAATATATTTATCAGTTTCTGGTGGACAGATGTGGTTTAAAGAGCATAATTTTGCTACAGAGAGGGCTTAGCTAGGTGACTGGCATGAATGAGTCAGTGTCCAAAGTATAGGCAGCCAGAAGATAGTATATATTTTCAATTAACAGATATGCATTGAGTATTTTGAAAGTAGATATAAATCTCCTCTGAAGCTAAAAGGTTTAAATCTTTTTTGATACAATCCCTGAAATGGTGACAAAGATAAGTAAGACCAAAACAAGCCTATCCTCTCCATAACCGGAAGCAAACAGACACGTAGAGAAAATAGTTACTGTTATCCATGACACAGCCTTCAGTTATTTGGCATGGAGCAGTCTATCATATTTTTGTCTCAGACCTGTCACTTATCTATTTGTTGCTCATGACTGACTCCCAGCACTGCATGTGATTTGGCTGATCAGGCTCAATCTGAGGCACAGTGTATCTTAGTCACCAGAGTTACTCATTTTGGCTGCTACAAACACATCTGACTGGTCTTCAGGCTCCATGCTATGGCCACTCTGGTTTGTGCACTTAAGAGTTCATGACATTTTCTAGGAAACTGGCGAGTTATTTTGTTAAGCACCTCATTTTGACTTTCCATCAAGTCCTGTTAGATAGCTAACTTTTCTGCCAAGTGGGATTTTCTGACTTTCGGGTGGACTGACAGCAGTCATCTTTAAAGGGTAAGGAAGAGAATTTAGTTATTCAGCTACAGCTTCACAGCTGGAAGCACTTTCACCCCAATACATCTCTACACAACACAAAGTTGCTTCCAATTCTAGTTGCTAATTTCATCTGCTTCGAACAAGATTTGAAAGTTGCTTAGCAGCAAGTGCCTGTGGTGAGTGGAAGGTACCTGCCATGCCTGCAAAGCAGCACTTGCTTAAAACAATGACAGAGTTTTATGTTGTAGTTATTATACCCCTAGTTTTGTGTTCTCTACTTGTTATTGTGGCAGTTACTGGATAAAAGAATAGGAGCACATGTATGTGCTGTATGTTGTAAACATTTTACACATGCATACAATGGGCGTTTCTGGTAGCTAGTATGTAATAAATTAGCTTTTACATTACATCCTCTTCCAGGGAAAAGGCTTGTTCTCAGCTGTGGGTTTGTGGGTTTCTATTGTCAGTTTTCGTTGTTGGTATATAAAGAGAGGAACTGAGTCAGGGCTGTGAAACATAAATTTGGAACTGAAAACAGTGACTTTAAATGCAATAATTTCCCAAGCAAAGACATTTTATTCATATTCCAATCAACTTTAGTTTTGATCAGCCAGTGGATGTTTTCATTGCTGAATCCTACTTTTATTCTTAGTATAATTTAAGATTGCAGGAAAACAGTGATTTTGTCATTAATTTGATCCTATTATTTGAAGTAAACCAGCGAATTACCAAAAGAATCAGTTAAAAAATTGGCTGATTGTTTTAAACTGTTACTTTTTAGCAATTCATTTTTATTCCTTAATATTTTAACTGGGCATTAATGTGATATACCTTGGTAAAATATCTTGGTTGAGGTACTGTGTGTACACTTATAGTTTTTCATCATACCTTAAATGTTACTCTGTCACCATTAGGCAGGATCCTGGATGGCAGAGAGCTGAGTCAGGGAAAAAGATGTGTCTTCTGAATAAAGGTAGTCAGGGGCTTCCTGAAAACCACCAATCAGAAAATCATTCAGATAATGGCTTTCTCCCGTGGGCTGGGAGTGCTGAGTTTAACCAACTACACTGCTCCTTGAAATAATGTTGCAGGTGTCAGTCACCCAGGCTGGGGTCATTTGGTCCCACATATGTGAATGACCTAGGCTTGTTCTGTTCCTGCACTGTCCTTCTGCAGCAGCAGGATGCCCTGGGACAGGGACTGGACTGTCTGGGTCTTGAAGTGTTATCCTTTTGAGTCTTCTGCCACTTGTCCTCATCACATCTTTCTTCAGACTTGGGGATTGTGTTTACAAGATGATTCCCTTGGGTGAGTGCCTTCAGTATGTGCATGTCAGAAAGAATACTACATTTTTAGTCTTTGTAAATTATTTCAGATGGGCTCCCAAATGTACATACTTCATGTATTTGTACTTTTATACACGTGCCTTTGAATAGCAATGCTAACTCATTTTTATTTGTGGGTGGTGACACGGATGAAGAATGCAAGATGTAAAAGGGTCATTTGGGGCTCAGATCAGTTGCCTAAATTAGGCAATTAGAGCCATTTCAGATGCCCTGGAACATATTTCACCTGGCCACCAGCTGGTGTTCTCTGGGCTGTTCTGTCTGTGCTTTGTGTCAGTGTGTCAGCTACCCTGCGCATCTTTGTGCAGCTTTGGATGCACCTGCTTAGACAATCAAATCGAGCTCTTTTTGTTGTCAAGAGTTGTCATTTTTGAATGAGAGATCCACTCTTATTAAGTAATTGGTAATCCAAGATTCCTGAGTAACTTCAGGTTTTGGGGGGGTCTTCTATTTGTGTTTTGTTTTGGACAGCAGAGAGTGAAAGACACAGTGATGGTGACAAACTTGGACTCTGACAAGGCGTGTGTGTCAACTGTTGCCGTGATTAACACCGGCTGCTCAGCAGCACAGGCTCAGGGCTTGTGGAACATGCTGTACTCAAATTATCTGGCTTAGAAATGCCCTCCACTTGCCATTTGCAAGCAGGGACAGACAGAAGACAAACATTTCTCCCCCTAAATATGGAGCTTGTTACAGTTTAGTTGCCTGGCAATCCACTTGACTGTAAAATAAGCAGACTATTAAGCAATGCTACTGGTTTCCTTCCTTCTATGGCTTTGCAGGATATTCTGTGATCTTTGTACCGTTACAGCTTTGCAGCCATCTGTTTAACTGCAGTGGGGATAACGTACTGCTGCCACAGGTCTGGCTTTGGGGAGGGAAGCTCTCTGCATTTTGGGGGTTTCTCCTGTTGTATTTTTTTTTTTCCTATATGACATTGCATTTCTATTCCCACCACTTCCCTTGCTTCTTAGCTTACTGTCAACATGTTGTTGCTGTCTATAATTACACTTGGCACTGGGAGAAGGGGAGACACTGAGTGAAGCAATTGCCTCTGTCTTCCCTGTTGATTTTCATGTAATAATGATTGCCATGTATTGATATAATGATACATCTAGATACCTTCATCATTTTTTCCCTTGGACCAGAAATTCTTCTTTCTCAACCCTGTATTGACTAAATAGTAATTCTAAGGCCTTCCTTGGTGGGGAAAAATTGAGCTAGCTGCTGTCAGAAAATACATCCATTTCCATATCAGATTATATTTTTATAGCATGAGTTTAAATTTATTTCTCTCCAAAGGTTCTTAGCCCTTAATTTTGTTATGTCTCCAGGCTGCTGGTGCAAAACAGGGTGTTCTTGTTATTAATTCTTTTATTGAAAACAAGCCTAAACAGAATTTCAAGAAGGTAGCATAATGTGTGAGAAAGGGTAATGTATTGTTCTAAAGTGTAAGAAAATGTTAGAAACTATACAGCTATGTATTAAAAATCTACAAGATATATAAAAAGCTAAAAATCTTTAGGCATCAGAGTGACTGGCTTATTCCCAGCATCTGCACTGTGAGAGAGAGCCAGAAAAGGCAGAAATACAGAGAACAGCAGTCAATCAAGCAAATTATTATTCTTTAACAACTATTTCATTAGTAAAGATTCTTGTGAAGCAAAGTATATTAACACCAAATGAAATGAACTGAGCAGACGTACAAAATAAAGAAATTGTCTCTGAAACAGACGGATTTTGCCTATCAGGCCTCTCTTTGCCTGGAAATAGGACCTAGATGATGTGTTCTTCTGTTTAGTGTATGTGACAACCATAGCCAATGTGCAAGGGAAAAGGTATCCAAGAACTGTTCATTCTGCTGCAACCACTTAATGAACCCCCTGCATAGCTTACTGATATTATGGTGACAACCTTCTGGAGGCAAAATAGCTTTACCTGGATGGGAGTCTTTCAGAATTGTTAACCCTACCAGGGAAATGGCAGAGGCAGCAGATTGCTAGGGTGAAACACTAGTCCTGTTAATGTCAGTTGCAAAACTTCCCTGGCTTCAAGATGAGCAGGTGCGTTTCCCCTGTGATTCCTGCCTGAGATCAAACACAGATTCAGTTACTCAGTTATTCTCTCTATGTAAGCTTTCCCTTAAAAAATGTGAATTGATTGCCCACTGTTCAGCAATGCATTTTGAAAACTGCATTGGAAAGGACGTTGAAGTGTTAAGCAAAATTTATTAGATAATCTCCTCAGACCACTTGTTACAGTTGGAAAAAAACAAGTATGTTTCCAACCTGCAAGCCTGTCTGAAACAGAAGTCATGTCATGGCTCCTGTTTCTTCTGAGTCATAGAGCCTTCCTTTTGGACATCAAGTTTTGGTATGTTTCATGTTGTGGCAGCAGAGCTTTTATGATTGTGATAGCCTGAAGACAGAAATGAGATTGAGAAAGAGATTACAGTCATTTCACTAATTCTTTACCAGATGTTGTTTTGTCCATGCAGATACTAGGATTTGTTTAGATTTTACTGGATTTGTCCTTTTTATTTGGGCAAAATAACATATCAAATACTGAAATATAGTGGCAAATTGCAAAGGGTTATAAACGTGCTTAGAATGAGCAAAATGAGTATTTAGGCAAAGACTGGGAGATTTTGGTTGGCAAGAGCTGTTGAGTTCTATTAATTTCTTTGTATATCTGCTGTTAGTCCTGTCTTATGATAGGCAAGTACCAGTCCATGTACTGCAGATATAGGTAACATACTCTGCATGCTGTCTTTTCATCAATATTTCATATTCCATGGTAAGGTGTCAAAAAAAAAACCAAAACTAAACCAACAAATCAGTAACTGGGATGTTCTGGCCACTCCCTGGACTCCCAGTTCTCCTTGCAGTGTGCATATGTGACTTCATTAATAATGCCTCCTTTATTAGATATCCAGGAGTTACTCTTCTATTAGTTTTATATTAGAAAGCTATTATTATTATTATTATTATTATTATTATTATTATTATTATTATTATTATTATTATTATTATTATTATTTTTATTATGCTGCAGTCTAGCAGCTGCACTTAATCCCACTTTAGAAAGTGGCTTCAGACCAGACTAGAAATCTGAAAGTAGAATATCAGGATGAGCATAAAGAAAAGGAGAACTGGAGTTCTGGGGTGCACTTCTGTCCCTTTAACTTGGATTGTGTCAGTATGAAAACTGACATAATATTAGGCTATTTGTGCAGGATTAGAAAGAGTTTTAATTTCTGTTTGTTGAGTGCTCTGAGCATTGAGACAAAAGATGCAAGTGCAAAAGATGGTGTTTATTAATTTATTATAAAATTCTTATCAAAATTATGACTAATTTCATTTGTTACAGGCTTTTACAATGATGTAACTTACAAACTGAAAGTAATATCTGTATCAAAATAAATAACGCAAGTCTAGTTTGTTGAAGATTTTTTCATTTATTGTTGTATGGAAGGCCAAAATTTAGCAAGTACATTACTGAAAACTTTTCACCAGAAGAGCTAACAGACAAACAGATTGAGAAAAAAAATCCCATCAGTAAGATAGGTTATCTTTTCCATTTAATATGGTGAGTTCTCAACACAGTCCTTTTCTGTTCACTGGGAAGAAAAATATGCCTCTTAAGACCTTATTTTAGGCTGACTGTGTCCTTTTACCATAAAACAAGACAGTAAACCATTTCTGAACCATTTTTGTGGTTCAGAAAAAGTGATGTGAAAATACTGCTCAAGGCCATGAACCTAAAAACCACTGAGTGACTGCACTCAATGACTTGTATATATTACTGGGTACAGAGCTGTTCTGAAGCTTCTGCTGTTGGAGCAAACAGCTTTGGAGTAGTTCTTGAATTAAATCAAACAACCAGAATCTCATCAAATCCCTTAGTTTAAATAATAGTTCAGGCAAATGCTTGGTGCTATGCACAAAGGTTTAGCTGCTGAGCCTCTGGTACTCTTAGAGGTGGAAAGCTGAAACCCTGGGCTGGAAATCTGCTCCTTGGAGTCCATCTTCAGCATAGATTATTTAGGAAACTGGCTGGAGGATCTGTGGTTTAGTGTCACATGAAAGTGAAGGAGGAGGAAGGAAAGCTGAAGAAAGAAAAAAAAAATACACGTGAATTTTGGCTTTTCTAAGGAATATTTTAACAAGTGCTCTTTTGGCATTAGAAGGTGGGCTATAATAAACCCTACTGTGTCACTCTTTGAATTGTCAGTCAGAAATGAAGTTACATAAGGTGCAGCACGCATGAATGATGACATGAGCTCTCACCATGTAGTTATGTTTGCCCTGAATGGTGGCTACTGGCACCTGCAGCTGCATCTCTGACCCAGGCAGCCCTCCCACAAAAGGTGCTGTGCCCAGGCAAGATAATCTGCAGTCTGTGATAGAGGAGCAGGATGAGACCTCAAGCCCTTTGGCACTGAACTGGTTTTTAACTTCTTTCTAAGTTCTTCCTAAAGGAAGGAGGAGTGCTGTGGCTCTCTGATTCCCTGGAAGTACAGCTAAATAGCTGAGTCTGTTGGGATGGTGTAGGAAATGGCAGTACCTGGAGGATCTTAACACAAAATCTAGGAAAAGTAGGCAAAAGTAAGGCATGTGGATTTTCTACCAGATAGACAGAATTGAGGGCAAACAGAAGGCAAACTCTGATATCAGCATCTATTGGATTTAGGGGCCAGAGCCAGGGATTTAGTAGCACATTGCTATGAGACACAGTTGGATCCCCCTGCACTGCTCCTTCTGCTGCCTGGACATTATCAGTCTTGCTAAAGGACCTTGTCCAGGAGGGGCCTGCATTATCCCTCACCTGGACTTGGCTGGTAGTGTGTGGCAACTCCTTCAGTTACTGATTTCAGCTCTTTGGGGCTCCCTTTCAAAGCGAGGTTCAGTGATACAGAGGCTACAGTGCCTCAAGTCAAAAGAGGCAGCTGCTGCTGCATCCCCAGGTTATCCCCATGAATTACCACCCCTCCAGGAATCCCACTGCCTTTACCCCACCATGTGATACAAAAATCGATTACAGACTCTATTCTTGCAATAGAGCCTTGGCAGTGATGATTTCCTTTTCTCTGACAGGGTTGTTTTCCTTCAAGGTTAAGGGAACTTTCTATTCTTCCTTTAAATAGAATAAACATCTGTATTTCCTGATTATATCGCTTTGTCCTTCAGTTCTGTTTGTTCATCAACCACTTCCTTGTAGTTTTTCCCTTGCCCTTTTAGCTAAACTACAGGGATATCTGATTTCAGGGAAAGCTTTGCAAAATAATTTGCTAAGAAATTGTTCTGTGTCAGTGGGAATTTTGACGAGAGTTTTGCCCATCAGCATTCATTATACATTTGGCCCATCATTGTTTGCCATATGATTAGATTATAGAAGGGGCAACTGCTGTTGAACTCTTCAGAAATGGATGCTGTTATCTATTTCTGTCAGAAAAGACAACAGAAGTTACACACTCTGGCTCCTTCTCCTTTTGAGATCATTTCCAATGCATGTGGATGGAAGGGGAGGGGAGAGGAGAGGGTAAATCTGCTGTGCTATGTTTGAATGACACTGCAAATTGAAACTAAATTGAGCTAAATGACAGAATGAATAATTTACAAGTCAAAGAGGAAGGAACTGCAGTGGAGGTAAGGAAGTAAATGCACATCACAGAAGTGGAGGCAAGAAGAGGCTTTAAAATTACTGCAGCATGGAAGAAAGTAAAAATGGCCTTGTGAACTGGCCACTGGTGTACTGGGGAAATCAACTTACAAACTGCAGGTGTGCCCTGAAGAGATGGAGGAACAAATAATTCAGTCCTTTCAAACCATGTGACCACTTCAGGCCATCTGAAGTACGCACAGCACTTTGGTTCCACTCATGTGGCCTCAAGCAAAATATCTTAATGGTCCCATCTGCTAGCAGAGGCTCTGCTTTCCCTGACAGCCCTGTGCAGGGCTCCTGGTGATAAACAATTCTAAAGAAAGGGAGTATAACTGTGGTGAAAAAATTCTGTCTGCTCAGAGCAAAACAGAAGAATCAGCAGTGGTCTACTCAGAAATATAATTATACGTTTCAAGACTGTCAGTAGAGAATCCAGACATTTCATTTTATTTGTCAGTTTAGGTTTTCTTTTTTCTGCTTATTCAATCTTATCAGTGAGAATTTGGCAGAAATTGCTTGGCTCCATAGAAAGTAAGTGTGAAACTGCAGGATAAAAACTGTTTTCCCTTTGCAGCTGAGCTCAAGGCATGCTGTGCTGCTTGGTACCAGTGTGCTCTGCATGCAGGGAGGTTCTCCAGTCCCTGAGAACATCCTTGTCCACTTCAGTGAAGAGGTCTTTTGTAACCACTCCTCAGGAGCTTGTTTTCAAACACCCAGGCAGCAGGCTGTAACTCAGGAGGATTTACTTCAATTATTCATTTGAATATCTGTGCTATGTATTTAGTTGTAATTTTGCCTCGGTGATGCTCAGCTTGCCTAATTTGACAGAATTTCCCAAAACTTGAGTATGGGGAAAATGTCAGTGGCCTTTTGTGGCACTTCAGTTCTCCTGATACATATCCACGTAGTCAACATTTTCTCACAGCCAGGCAGCATTGTTGGCAGGGCAACTGGCAGATGAGGCAAAGAGATCTTTTGTTTTCTTAACAATGTTCTTTTGCCTTTTTTTTCGTGCTTTACCTCAGAGGAACAATCAAGCATAGGATTAAAAATGTTTCCTTGTTTTTGAGGTACCAGTAAGAGCAACATACTTAAAATTTCAAAAAAACAACTGCAAGTTGTCTGCCCAGCTCTGGTTTGAGACTACCTAATCTCTGAAGGATTTACTTATTTGGTGGTGTTAATCTAACTTGGGAAAACTGGCAATATTAAATTAAATTGTGAAAACTACTACAGGAAAAAAATAGCTTTAGGGAAAAGATAATGATTCTGTGCTATTTAGTTAATTATAAAAAAAAAATTGAGTGTACTTCATGAGCAACAAACCTGGAGTAGTTTCCTCAGGTGTTTTACTTTTTGGAAAAAGGCAACTACCATTCTGGAGAAGTCTAAAACCCTATTATAATATTTCCATTTCCAGAGGTGCATTTTTCCCACAAAGCCATCTTCATAACTGATAGGGTAAAAAAGACTGGATTTATTTATTTAATCTAAAAATTAAGTGTCCTCAGGGCAGAGAACATGTTAATGGAAAAAACATACAGGTATCGAAAAACAGTTAAGTATTTTTTTTTAGTGTTATACTGAGAAAATGGTGAATCTTTTTGGGAAAGGGTTAATTTCTTTATTGAAGTATTCATGCAGCAGTAAACAAATCTTGGCCTACTGCATGTCAGACAAATACATTTTTTAATATAGCTACAAGATGGTAACATTTCTTGATACCATTTCAAGCTCACAGACCCATGGTATTTCCTTTCTTTGGTTTCTGCTACCAGTATCAACGCTGAGCTTGGCTTAGCTGGCAAGCTGTGGTGTGCTGTTTCCTTTGGGCAGCAAAGCCTTAACAAGCCCAGATGTTTTTCCTTAATTCCACTAAAAGATGATGTTTCCTATTTTCAAAGTTTGGGATCTTCTTGCTCAGTGGCAGTTCTTCACCATGGGAAGGATTACTTGCATAATATGAAAAAGAGTCCTTTCCAGGGACCCATTCTTTAATGCTGCCAATGTTGCTGGAGCTCAGAGGAACCTCCTTTGGGGAGCTGTTTTTCTTTTCATAAAGTAAGAACAAAAAGAGGGAAATGATAGCCAAATACATGGAGACCCAAACCCAACACAGTAGGTTATATGTAGTCTTCACTTTTTCTACTAAAAATGAGCTTTTTAGTCTGCAAGGCTGTATTAGTTTTTTGTTCTAATCACCTTTACATACCCTCTCATGCTCTGTTTTGTCTCCCAACCCCTTTATATATACTGAAAAGCAAGCAAGTCTGCTTCACAGACCACCATGGTGTAGACTACTATGCTGTCCTGGGACAGACTGGACCTAGATCGGGTCTACTGGAAAGTACTGGATGTAATGCCTTCCTCTGGATACAGTCTGCTATTTCAGAGGGTGGCACTACCAGAATCAATCCTTGTAAAAGGCCAGAGCAGTTCCCTTTGCTGGGGTTTAGGATGGTGCTACATGCAAGTGAAGAGTCCAGCAGGGAGGCCAGAAATCAGTGCAAAGATCTCTGCTGCTTTTGCACACAAAAGGTTACTTAGGTCTCTTCCCAAAGCTCAGTCAGGGATCCAAAGCACTGCATTGTAAGACTGCAGGCAAGCCAGCCATGATGCTGGGAGCAGAAGCCAAGGTCTATTGCAAGTTCATGTTGCTCCAGTATTATATGTCCCTAAGCACATCTCTCTAATGGGCACTTCCAGCCAGAAAGTCAGCTGCCCCCTCTGGTATTTCGTGCTTTGAATAAAGAGCAGTAGGGGTTTTGTTGGTCATTTAAGTGCTACAGTTCCAAGTGCTTAAACACACTTAGCAGGTTCTGAATCTCTGTTTCTGAGCCAAGTGGCATTTTGAAAAGCATTAAGTTAAGTAGCCTCCTACAATAATTTTGCATTCCCTCTTTAAGCTTTCTGTACCAGAGCCCACTTTGAATGTATTGCTGTATTGATTTTGGTATTCTGCCACTTTCAAAGTTCTGTTCTGGATTTTTCTGTTGAAGCAGTTGCTCATTCAGATGTGTGTTCAGAAGGGAATTGGCTCCACATGCCACACACTTAGGGGTCACTTTTCTCTCACTCTCCCTCAAAGGCCAGATAGAAAGTTAGTTCCTGACCACAGGTGTAGGGACATCTGGGAGTGGATGAGAGGTCCCCCATCTGTTGAATCCTTTTGCATTGGCGTTCCCCTACCCAAAAAATACCTAGAAACTTTTGGTACTTCATTAAGAGAAAACATGGCAAGTTTTAGCTTTATGGACAGTTTTTCCAGGGTAATCCACATAGGTCAAATTAATGGACAGCAGCAAAAATTCCAATGCAGTAATTATCTTAATTAACCACCAGCATCTGAGGATTAGCATAGCCATGGTCACTAGTCCTAGATACACTAATATGACTGGAAGAGGAACAAGCAGATGCAAGAAAACCACAGCATTCTGATGGCCTGTTTTTGCAGTATGGCCTTCTCTGATCACCAGGTGCAGTGATGAAGCACTCATTTCGTGTTTGGAAATCTGTAGAAGCAATGACCACCACACGTGCTCAGGTCTTATCAACCCTATAGAATGGAGAGCTGAGTTCCTGAGGTTTGTCTCAAATCGGTGACGTTGCCTGCCTGACCAGACTTTGAAAACCACTTCCTGATTATAGACATTCAATTTGAGCCATCTTGACCTGATTTTTGAGGAACTTGCTTGAGTCAGTGTCAAGGGGGGAACTTGCAAAGGGGATCTTCAGCCATTACCTGCCTGTTTTGAGACCCAGATCTGCATGATGCAGTGGAATGGAAGAGCAGAGTTGCTGACCAGCTCCACTTCTAGCACACCCTCCCTTTAGCTCAGCATCTTTCTCACAAGCCAGTGTACAAAAAACTGTGCAAAACCCAAGACAGACATAATCACAAAGAGAAATACTTTCGGGTTTAAGTTGCTTTCTGTATCCTCATTTCTAGAAGCCAGCTACAGTCTGATACGTTATGACATGCAGCATATTTCCCTAGAGTTATTTACTAAAATGTGGGGGGGTGCTCTTCAGCTTCTTGATGTCCACCTGGAGAATTCAGACAGGTCAATGAGCATTTACTTTCACACATTCCTAGCTGTATCTAAACGTGGGAGCTTCCAAATACAGCTTTGCATTTTCAAGTTAGAGATGGTACAGTATATGAGTGGGGCAAGAACAGGGATAAGAACACAGATTACACTAAGTCCTGTGCAGGTGTAACTTCTCATGCGAGTTTCACATCTACCAAGGGTGCTACATTTGGCTAATTTAGTCCTGCATTTTTCACTTGTCCCTCCATGGTGGTTGGCTTTAGAGGAAAAGAAACCTGACAGTAGCTGGTAGGTAACTCATGGTTCTGGGGTTAATGTGTGGTGGGGGTTGTGTTTCTGAACAGCCTGACTGCTGCTGTAGGTAGAGTACCAGTTTGAGTCTTGCCTGCAAGTCCTGCCCCACTCTTCCTGTGGTCCCTCCTACCTGCATGAGGAGAATCACCTGTGCAAAGATTGAGTAATTTTAAATGAAAGAAAGGACAGTTAAAGAAGGCACTTTTGGACAGAATGCCCTTCCAGTTATTTTCAGCCAAGTCAGCCACGGTCATGTTTGGAATTAAAACCATCAAATATTCAGTAAGAAAAATAGTGGGTGTCTTGCACTGCCTTTTCTCATGGGATTTCATCAAAGGCTAAACCAAATAACGTCATTATTGTTAATGCTGAGTGGCATTTAATTTGTCTTCTCATGAAACAAAGAAACAAAGCAAACTTTAAAACTATGGACAGTCTGGTTTTGTCTAGCATGCACATAGGACCTTCAGAGAAAATGGCTCTGGGGAGAGACACTCACTGCCTGTGGGGGCAGGAGGACCACCCCAGCCACAAGATGATAATTTTTTAAAAGTCTAACTTCATGCTATATGTCCGTAAGTCCGTGTGAGAGGGGTGCTCCCTCAGACTCTACTGCGTCATTTGCTTTGCATTTGGTTGGCAATTCTTTCTCTGGAGCTCATTCTACTGAAAATCTTTATTATGCAAAATTCCCCCCTGAAGTTCGTCTCCTCATCAGTCAGGTCCTGAATGCAGATTGCAGTTCTGTCTGCATAGTTACTGCAGAGCCTTTTCCATTTTAATAAGTGTTGGGTATCCCAAGAGACTGGTAGACAATGGAAATTATACAGCACTTGTCAAACCTGCTGCTGTACTTTCTTCAAAATACCCCAAAATGGAGGCAGAGAGGTACAAGTTTTATACTTGCGTTGTCTTCTTTTCCTTTTGGTACAATTACTGTGTGAGTCACACAGTGTTAAGAATATTTTGAAGGGGAAGGCTGATTATTGGATACATAGCAATAATGAATCATACCTGATGGAAAAATGATTTTCCCTTATTTTTGTGCCACATTACCCAGTCCATCAATTACTGGGAAAAAAAATATAAATCTCTGTCTCATATAGAAATTTCTCATAGGTTGAAGTTTCTTGTGGAAGAAAAACAGCACAAAAACCTTATTGATTTTGTAAGTAGATGAGTTTTCAATGACAGGATAATGATATCAGCTATTGTAGATCTCCAGGGAATTTTCATGATGTTGCTGGCTCTAATTATGAAAGTGTTTTCTAGTCACCTCTATTCCAAGAAGCACCGTGCAACTTCTTGTATGCAAAGAGATCAGCATCTTAGAGACTCTCAAAATAGATTTACTATATAGAGTCAGGCTGACAAGGTTAGGACAGAAATTTCTGGAACAGAATATTTCTCCAGAATTTTTTTTTAAAAAGGGTTTTTTTTAAAAAAAAAAGTTTAGTCAATATGCAAATTTCAGCCCAATTTTCTGATTTTTTTCCCATTGCTGAGATAATTTTGTTTGTTGCACAAAGCATGGTACTCCTGTCTTTGTATGCCGAGGAATGCAACACACAGGCAGTGATGGAAAGTGTAGCACTGCTCAGATCTGTTGGTTTAGTGCTCATATCAAATCCTGCCGGGAACAAAAGGAGGCACAAAAGGAGGCTGCAGGGCAGCTGAGGGTACTTTGTTCATGTGTCTCTTTTGTTTTAGCATGGGAATAGCTCTTCTGAGAGAGGTTCCTGGATAATGGGAGCTCATGGGATATTTTCTCTTTTGTGGAATGCTGGTGAAAACTCCTTGCATGATTTGTCTCTCTAGAGTAGATTAGCCTTTGTTATCTGTGGCACTGGAATTAATCACTGTGGCAAACTTTTCGTTTAGGGTATTCTTTACACAGCTAATGAACCAACATCAAAAAGATTTAATGGTGCAGTTACCTCCCTGGGTGTTGCATGAAAGAAGAGGGCAAAACATACCCATTCCATTGAGAGAGCTGTACTGATCTGGTACTTGGAAGAAAAGCCTTTAATTTTCTTAAATGACTGTAGATAATTAGGTTTAGTAATTGGCTTTTGTTTTAGTACAGCTTTGAAAGGCTAAACCATGTAAATCTGTGTAATACCACAGAATAATCAGCAGTTAAGGTAAAAGGTATGTTTAACTTCACAAACAGTGCCAGTCCAAACTGGATAAAGTTCTGTCAGTTCAGTTACATGAATGGTTAGTTGATGTTAAGAGTAATCTTGAAATAGGGATTTCTTTGAACACTTTAGAGTGCTGAGTGGAAAATCAGGTAGTTTGTTGCAGCGTCTAGGTACATTTTTGCAATGAAATACATTACTATTGATTTTTGGTAGAGCCCAGTTGCTGAGAACCTTAAATTGAAGACATAAAAGATTTTAAAACATCTGCCTGATAAACTGTGCAACAGCCATACTATTGCCCCACTCCTGCTTTTTCTTACAAGTGTGTATCTAAGAGAAGGCAGAAGATGTCTATGCGTGGTGATACTCTGCAGTCACCTGAAAGACCTCTGGGGAATCCATCCTCATTTGGCTGTTGCCACATCAGGTTTTTCTTTGCTTTTGTGTTGGGGAATTCAGTGATACACATGCTGGTGTGTGTGTGTGTGATTAGAAAAGGAAACCACAACTTCACTGTGAAGGTGCTCTCTCCAGTATCTGTACTGGTTCTGCCTACAGAGACATCCATCACAAATCTGAGAGAGCACTTCCTCATTCAATGCAATGCTGAAGTAAAAATTAAGACAAGGACTCGTGATTCTTGAAACTAAATCTGCAGGGGAGAAGTGTATAATTGACAGTGTTTCAAATCAATTTGCAAGCAACCTTATTTTAGAAGAATTGAAGCTCAAAGTGCTGCAAGAGAATTTGACTGACAACCAAGCAACAACATAACTTTATATGTCCACATCTCTAAAAATCCAAGTATTAACATCTTTACTCAACACATCATTGCGCATCCTTGATGACTCATTCTTATTTGACCCAGTCTTTCTTTTCCACTTGTACATTATTAATATCACTAGTCTGCTTTTAGCATTAGGACACCATGATAGTCATAAAGAAATGCAAAATAGCTCAATCCCTGATAGCTAAGGGCTGCAAAGGCCCAGGAAGTGGTTTCTCCCTTGTTTTCTTTAAATGGAAATGCTGTGGGGGTTTTGTTGATTTGGGGGGAGGAGACTGGTGGATTTTTTTAGAAGGGTTTTTGCTGCCAACTCTTAGCAAATCTTGGTGTTCATGCAGCATGCTCTGCAATTAACAGGAGCTGTGTAATTAACTCATGTCACCAGTGCATTGTGAAAGCAACAGCAAATGTCCCTGTCCCTTGGCAGGGGTAACTGTGTGACAGAAAATTTGCATTATAAAAGTGGCTTGCATTTGGGAAAGTTGATCTTCTTTTCCTCGTATTTTTACTCTCCCCAAACCCAGGTAGGGAGTTCATGATCTCAGGCAAATGGAATAGGAAAATACTGTGCTTGAGTCTAGTTACACTACGTTGGCTTTAGTATTTAAACTCCCAAGATAGAATGTTTTCCTTGGGGTGGGTATAGTTATAGTGCATCCTCTGCCTGTATGTCTGACCACTGTGTTCCTGAGGCATAGTGTAGCTGTTGACCACAGCAGGACATTCTGGAAAAATATAGCAGGGAATGGGAACCTTTAGTGGCACCTTCTGTTAAGGGCTTAATAGTTCGTGAGAAAAGGCTTTGGGGTGTATTTGATAGCAAGGAATAACTTGTGGACACCATCTCTTCCCAAATGATCAAAGCTGTTATTGTTGGCAGTCTTATTTCTCACAGTGAAAAGGTACTTCTGACATGCAAAGCATCTCTTGCTGAGGTAAAAATAGCCTTTGTTTACATTCATGTTGCCTGTGTCATTTCTTGTGTCTTTTTTACTTTTGCTGTTCTTTCTTCTATCACCTTCTTTCTATGTGTGGTAATTTTTATTGCCATTCCATTTTTAAATTTTCTTTTAACTCATCTCTGTATTTTGCTATCTACCTCTAACCTAGTTTTCTTTTTTTTTTTTTCCTTTCCCAAGCCACAGCAGGGTCTTAAGTGCTTTTTTTGTCTCACAGATCTGGTTTCCTTTGCACCTGTATGCCCTTCTGCCCTCAGCTCTGTGTTGGTTCTTACTTCTTATCAGTTACATTTCCCTGTACACTATTCACAGTGGGAATGAGCAAACTTACTGTAACAGCCTGAATGGCTAATGCACTCTGAAGGATGCAGTATATTTGTCTTAAGTCCCAAAAGCTTCACAGCCAGCACAGACTAATTCCTGCTAGGAGTGAGACAAGAGTTTTGATCAATCCAGTAACTTTTGGATATTGTAACATGAATATAGACTTGGTGTTGAAAAACAAGCCAGCACAGATCATTGCGTCACTTTGGCCTTCAGATACTTAACATGTTAGCATGTTGGGAAGAATAATTAAATTGAATTTGTTTGTAATCCTCAGGCAGCCTTTTTCTGGGAATACGTGGACTGAATTTAGTAAGATTTACTTCAGTTTTCTGTGCTGCGTATAATTTGCTGAGTGGGCATTAGAGTTGCAAAGTGGAGAGAATGTTACAGCTACCATTTTCAAAACTCTATTTTTCAGTTAACTGAATGAACTTGAAAGTTTTTGACACATAACTGGTCCTGTGTTTACTACCATCTGCTCTTTCTGCTCTTTAGGCTGTGCTTTGTGGCTGAAAGCCTCTCACATCAATACCCAGTTTTTCTCCAGAAGGCTGTCCCAACTCACTTTCCCTTTTTGTGCTATTCTATTGAAAGGGAAAACCTGCATTTAAGATGTGAAAACATGAAAGAGAGAGTGTGGTGGTCTTCAGTCCAGAAAGTTTTATTTCACTAATTTGAAATATCTGTATGGGCAGAACTCTGATTATGCACAACTGTGTAGTTAGTCAGAGTTAAAGTAACAGGAGGCTTCTGGTACATCAGCATCTTCCCTCACCTGGGCTCTGATCCAGCTGTAACTGAAAGCTGCAGACTCCTGACCATTAGCACAGGCTCCAGGCATCTGAATGTGACTCTCATTCAGCCTCATGCCTTTAGGACAGGACTGAGTGGTTGAACCAAGTGGGCGGGCATCTGGATTTCCTTGTGCACAGATAAGACACCGGCTGTTTCTGCTTGGAATGGCCACATGTTTGTTTATGGGTGAGAAATTTTTTTCAGCTTTTGAAAACAGGTCTAGACAAAAGGCCTTACAGAAGGAAGCTGTATAGCATCTGCAACAAGTAAATGGAAAAATCTCTGCAGCATTCTGAAACTTTTGAATGCTTGCTTCTTCTTTGGTAATTTCTTTAGGAAGTCTGAAGAGGTTAAAAAACTCTTGGTAGCTTCCCAGGGAAAATCCTGGTAATTGGTATAAGTGGTTTTGTTTTCCTGAGACAATACTCTGTGCTAGCTTTAAATCTGATGAGGTTTGTATTTATATTTAGCTGGAAACCATCACAGTATATAATGCATAATTCAGCCTATGACCCTAGTGTGTTTTCCCAAAAGCATATTATAGTCAACAGTCTTATGAAGGAGGAGTTGAGAGTTCAGAAAGTTTATGTACAAACAGTTCAACTAAAGTCAAGAATATGCAGCATTTAATACTCAAAGAGGGAAAATGTATACATTTAGTAAAAGAAGTTTACTGAACTTAATTTTGCCCTCTTTGCTGACAATTTGGTAGAAGAGTTCTTCATGGCTGCAACAATTTTGAATTGGGGAGCTTCATTAATCCAAGCAGAGGCCCCTGTGAAACAAGCGAGTCACTGCCCTATCTTCTGTACTGTGTTGGAACAGCAGCCTGAATGGATGGTTGCAGTGAAAAGAAATTGAATTGCTGTGTCAGAGGTCTCCAACGATAGGTTTCTTAGCTTGTCGCCTGTCTAAGGGATTTGGGGCTCTTGGCACTGGTGTTAAAAGAGTTTGCATCAGCATGCACACCTAGCAAATATTATGGAGACCAGAGGCAGAAAGTGCAGCAAAATTCCTTAGTGACTCAAATATTAGAGCCATGATGACTTAAGGACTGGTAATGCACTAGAAAGGCTCTGTGACTATAAATTTCTATATGTTTTTCTGGCAATTTGTACTTACAAAATTAACTACTGTGCCCAGTTATATTTTTATTTATTTATTTAAGTTAATTTATATAAAATTCATTTATATATAATATATCTTTATTTAACAAGGTTATTGAGATATGTATAATTTTACCTGCATTTTGAGATAACAAAGAAGTGCCATAAATGATGCAGTCCTGTCTTTGCTTGATCTGCTTGTGTATATGATTTATGTTACATTGCTATTAATTTTTTATTTGCACCTTACTCTACACTTCTATCACCTCACATTCAGAAGTAGGTAATGGAGCTGTCATTTTAGTAGATCTGCATGTGGGAATAGTTGCTAGTTCACAGTGCTCCCTCCCCTAGTGACCTTCTAATGTAATTAACTGATGCAGCAGTTACTTTTAGCAGTTTAACCCCATATTTCTCTTCTACTCTGGTTCCTCACATGCTTGAAATCTGAATGCATCAAGACCTTGAAGAAATTTATAAAGCAACAGTGTTTTTTTATCATCTTGAGTGGTACATTTTACATGTTTCATGAATTTTGTTACTTGAAAAATACCTGGATTTTCCTCTTGTGTTTATTCCCAGATTCAGAATGAATCACAAGTATTGGAAATTAATAATATATATAACAGGAATGAAAAGGCATCTGCTTTCAAAAACATTTCAATCACCTCTTTCAATTAGTCTCAACTGGGAATGTTAGATCTGACTTTTGTAACTTGGCTGTGAATGGAATAGGATGTAAATTCATCTCTGTCAGCATGCACAGTTAACAACGAAATAACAGTTCTTCCCTGGATAGCATACAGAAGGAGGAAATGACTTACCGTTGTAACTTAGGCACTTCTGAAAATGTAAATATGCCTTATTCTGGATGTCTCAGGTATTATTAAAATGAAAGCAATAAAGAGAAGGGAAGAAAGAGGGGGTGGATATTTTTAAGGCTAGGAGTCTCTCATAAGTAGATGTGTTTGGCTTTTTTAGACAGAATTTATAGGTCATGCTGGTTTTCTTTTAAAAAGTACAAAACAAGCTCTACTAACACACCTAAAATAAATCATTCACTGTCAAAAGCCTGTGCAAATAATTGGGATTTGACAGTCATTTCAAACAAGCTGCCACTGTAGGAACACCAGGCAAATTTCTTTGTCTATATACCCATTACTTGCCCTTTTTAAGTCCCACCAAGTTACAGACAAGAAATTATATTCCAAACTGAATAGCTGCAACATCTTCCCTTTGTGAACAGAAATAATTAGGCCTGCACTGGAATTCAGAAGAAATTACATACAGTACTACCTTTTGCTGGCCATTCTACCTGGCTTCTTTATTCTGCAGTCATCTGCTATTGTCTTCAGCTCACATTTCTCAGAAATCTCTCTCTGCTCCTCAATCCTGCTCCATCATCAAATGGATATACAGAAGAAAAATACTGACATCCAAATTTAGGCAGATGGACAGGTAGCATTATCTAGTTACTCTGATTTACTGCAACACACTCAGGAACTCTGATCCTACAGGGGATGGAGACATTGGATATGGTAGTGATTTCTTCAGTGTCAGAATGCTGGCTGTAAAGAAATGCTCCCTTTTGGATAATGATATATATCACAATGCAAAAATTGATTGATTTTTACTCTTGAGATTAATTATTATGAGAACTAGGCCTTGATGTAGTTTCCACTGAAACAATGACTGAATTCCCATTGACTTCAGAATGAAAATAGTTGGACAGCACTTGCTTAGTTTTCGTGGTATGGAGATAAGTTTCTTATTAGGAAGTGTTTCCTTTTGTTAATAATATTTATGGAGACAAAGGAACTGGGAGAGTAGCTAATAATTGGCTGAAGGTGATAGTTTTCATAATGAAATAGAAGATTCTTACATTTAGTAAGTGGGAAAAAGAATGGCCAAAGGATTAGAGAGATACAGTATAGATAAACAGCTCTGGTCATTGAGTGCACATGTATCAGATCTACTGAGTTATTTCGGTTATCTGGCAGGCTGGCTCATGAAATCTAAAAGCATCCAGCATCATATCTGTTCACCTTGCCAGTTCCTGTGACTAAGCTGTGAAAGTGAAGAATTGCAGCAGCCTATAGTAAGGAGGATAAAGGAGCACCAGTATATGTGCAGAGAAGAAAGCAGTAACACTAGTGGAAATATAGATAAATAAAATCTAAGCTCCATTCACATCTGAGAGTCTCTCTATCAACCAGTACACATTGCTTATAAAAGAGTGGTGTCAGAGGAAAGCTAACAGCATTTCCTGTGAGCCTTATTCGATCTTATACCACTGATGAGCTCCACAGAGCTGATTTGTTGAGAGGGCTCTTCCAAGTGGGGATGTACTTCCCAAAGCAATTTTTATGGATGGTAGTCAGTAGTAATATGTGAAGCAAATAGACAATATCCTTATTCAATGGATAAGCTCATGTGTAATCTTCACAGTAGACTTAGATGGCTAACAACTTTGGAAATCAAATTACCTCCAAGGTAATGGGAAATTTTAATAGAAAAATTCCAGCATTCCATAAACTGTGAAGCTGTGGTGGGAGAGTGGAAGAGAAAGCTCCTCTGTAAAGTTTCTTGCTGCCTAGCTTTTCATGTTGTTGTTGGCACTGCAGCAGCACTATGTTAAAAGGTGGAACATGGGCATCTATTTCCCATCATAGCATATTCTCTCTCAGGCAAAAGAGGCAGTTTCACCTAAGCAAAGGAGGCAGTTTCACTGGCAGTCTGAAATTTCCCCAGTGACATGGTTTGACTATGTTTCTGGCTTACATTTGCATTCTAAAATGAGGAATGTTTCTTCTAAAAGACTTGGGATAGTTGGTGAAGCCAAAGCTATTTCAGTCTCTCCATTCCTCTTCCTACTTAGTAGGTGCTGTGGCTGAAGAAAGCAGGGACTACTGTTTCAAAGTCTGCTTTTATTATTTTATGATTATTTCTAAGGAGAACAGAATGAACTGAGGGCCTCACAGCTACATATCCAGGTCTTTTATCAATGTTTTTTAATGACTAGTACTCTGCTACAAGCCTTTTATATTTACCTGCTAACTATTGTCAGTTCCCTCCCCAGTCCTGGATACATGTGCATATACAGATAGATATATACATATATGTGTGTGTACATACATAAATGTATATATGCATGAGAAATTCTTTGGCACTGGTTAAAGATAAGACCAGTAGGGTTGTTTACAGGAGGTATTCCAACCCTTTATGTAGTTTAATAGGGAACGTTTGTGGCAGATGGAAGTGATGGAAAATAGCGTTTTCTTTAAACACCTAGAATTTAGTAGAACTCCAGTTCTCTCTAATAGCTTCTGTAGAGTCATCAAAAACCTAGAATATTTTATTCTCTTGAGGCCAGCCGTAGGGATTTTCTATGGGGGATGAGCGTGACTACCTGGTGATTTTCTCAGCAACTTTCCAGATGGGATATGATTGGAAAAGCCCTTTGCATTTCCAGAAGCCCATACAGATGGAATTGCTCATCTGACTTTGCTTTTGCCTTAGATTTCAGATAATCTGGACAACTATCATGATTTTCACCCCTTACTAATGGAAAGCTAGTTAGATCTTTGTCTAATCTCTTATTCACTGTTGTCATACTGAGTGGTTCACCAACTTTGGAATTAGGAAAATGCCATTATCTTCTACTTTGTAAGTGAGGAACCACTTATGAAGTAAGTAGTTCTGTAGTGAGAAGTAAAAAGCTTAAAAAAACTTCATCAAGATCTACAGGATGTTGAGACAATTTTGAATGCAGGACATTGAGACAGACTTCTAAGATTTCTAACTGCAATGGAGTAGCAAAGGCATATAATAAAATATCTTCCATATATCATGGGGAATCCTAAACTATATGTCAGTGGAGCACTGACTAAAATAGGAAAGTCCCAGACTTCTGTGTAACTGTTTTTCAATGCCTTGTGTTTGACTTTGTTATGAAAACAGAATTCTGCTTGTGGCAGTCTAATGCTCTACTTTATCACATATTAGGCAGATGGAACAGGGTGTTATTTTAACTGTCTTTTTTATCAAAGCTAAGATAGTAACTTACCTGCTGCTGGGAGGAGGAAGGCAACATGTCCTGCTCTTGTACTCATGGTTTCCTCTCTTTTCTTTTTCAGTGAGTATGTTCTTGAACACATTAACCCCCAAGTTCTATGTTGCCCTGACAGGCACATCCTCATTAATCTCAGGACTTATTTTGGTAAGTACAAAATCTATTAATGTCACTTTAGAATTTGATATTGATATCCAGAATTTTATTTCAGCTTTTCTTCTTCTGTAAACCTGTAGTTCTGCAGAATATGAAATGTGTCTTTATTTGTATGTCTCTGTGGGAATGAAAAAGAAAAAGAAGATGTTTCAGTGCTGTATCTTTGAAGAAAAAAGTCTTGAAGAACCGTGTGACTCACTAACAACCCCACAGTAATTCATAACAAGTGTTTGCACATTAAATGCTTTCCTTGCCACGTACTACAGAAATGAAAAAGGTCATTAAAAGGAAGAGAAGGAGAGGTACCAACTGTCTCTGCTTAGTGTGGTCCTTTCAGAAAGTTACAGCAGGACTTACTAGAGAAACACCAGTTCTGGTCCCTAGATTTCAAGGGAAAATAATTTCAGATTTTCCTTCTAGAATCTTTCCCTGTACATATCTGCCTATTTGCTTTAATGTCTGTATTTTTAAACCACTTTAAAAACCCTCCTCCTATACGTAATTCTTGAGGGCTTCTTTATGCAAATTGATGCAGTGGAGTGAATCATAATGCCATCACAATGCAGGAGTCCAAAGCAGAGCATTTGCTCTGAATTTTGTTAATATATCTTCATAGAAACCAATGGAGATAAAAATATAAGAATTAACAGGGTGTACATACGTATTATTATATGTGGTCAGTTCTTATTTCCTCACTGTGGAGAGCTGGCTTACTGCTTACACAAATGAATAGTATAGCATAATGTAACACAGAACAGAACAGAAGAGAATGATCATCTAGTCCAGCTGCCTGTTGACTTCAGGGCTGACCAACAATTAAAACATGTTACTGAGGGAATTCTGCAAATGCCTCTTAAGCACTGACAGGCTTGGGGCATCCACCACCTCTCAAGGAATCCTGTTCCAGTGTTTAACCACTTCCTCAGTAAAGACATTCTTCCTAATGTCCAGTCTGATCCTCCCCTGTCACAGCTTTGACTGTTACCATGTGACCTGTCTCTGGATAGCCAGAAGAGATCAGCCCCTCCCTCTCCACTTCCCATCCTCAAGGAATGGTTGTCTTTGTTTTAGTCTTGTCCATTCCAGTTGTATGCTTTTAAAATCTGCTGGATACAGGCTGTAGAGCCTCCCTCACCACACCAAACTAGGCATGTAACTGAGGAACCAGTGGGATCAAGTGTAAGCTATTGTAGTGGTAAGTGGAGAGAGGAGAGAGAAACATGGCTAGAGGCTGGTTCACATCACCTCAGATCTTCTAATCTCAGAGAAACCTGAAAGCAGCTAGAATTCTTACTGAACACTATCAGTTTTGTTTGGGAAATCTGCACCTTTCACTTCCACATTGTCTGTAGCTGATAAAGATAAACAAATGGCATCCTTGACTACTTAATGCCTGTGAGACTCGTATCACTTAGATGATTTCAGTTATAAAGCAGCCGGTGCACTGCTGCTATGCCTTCCTCTGAGTTTCCTCATAGCAGAAGGCAATTACCTAATGTCTACACCTTGGGCATTCATCAGGCTTGTATGGATTGAGCCCCAGAGCACACAAAGGAGCTCCAGAGAGATCAACAGAACTTTCAGAATATGAGCAGGAACAAGACCTCTAGGACTTGGATTCAGTTCAGCAGAACTCAAATGCACAGGACGAAAATAATGTTACATTCAGCACTGTCACTCAGAAAGAAGAAAATGCCGGGTGGGCCCCACCACCAAGATGAGAAGGATTGAGAGAAATAACGTGGGTTTCATAGACACAATTCTGAATTTGTTGCTAGAGGACGAAGACAGCAGGAGGAGGTGGCAAGACAAAGACAGTTTCTTCTTTGCCCTATTGAATTACATTACAGAATCAAACAGAAATAAAAACTTTGAAGAGTGACTAATTTATGTGGAACTAAATTCATAATTTCAAATGTAGTAGGTACATTTTATACTGTAGTCATGAAGGCAGTTTCTGAGGAATGAGCTCAGCAGGCAACTTGTGAGCAATAAATTTCTAAGTGTTGTACTTGATGGGAAGTACAAGAAGGAAGTGGCAAGAAGCACTCCAGACTATGATATGAGAAGGAGCAAAAGGACACCAATAGAAACCCTTCACCAAGAAATCAGATTGAGCCTTAATCAAAAGAAATCCCTTAGTATTGCATGAGAAAGTCCATTATTAACAAGTTGAAGAAACAGTGAGGTGATGGAGGTGTAGACACAGAAATAAGACTGAAAGCCTTTTTTTTATCTTCACGGTTGTTTTTTTATCTTCATTGTTGTTTGCTGTCATATGGCACCTTCCTAAATGTGAAAAAAGTCTATAGGCCAGACAGGTAACAGCCAGGAACCCAAGATTGTAGGGACCAGTGTCAGTGCTGTGAGGAACACTTTTTTTTGTAAATTTGATAATGGAAAAGGAACTAAGCAGACATGGTCATGGAAAGAAGAAACTGCAAGATGAACAGATCATGCATCAGAAAAGACAGCTGGTTAAGTTCTAGGGAGGTAGTGCTAGCCTGTCACTAGCCCAGGTATGCTTCAGATTTATTATTTCTTAATCATGTTTACCAGTGGCCCAGTTTTACATGCTGTTCACCATGACCAGTAACATGATGCATTGCCCACATTGCCACACACTTACATCGGACTACACAGCATCATCAGTTCTAAAGGATTCTTAGTCCTGTTAATGGTATAAAGTGAAGTTCTTTTATAAAATAAACATTCTGTTGTCTAATCTACATCACTGGGGTACATTTTAGACTACATGTACTGTTATTGCTTGGAATTTTCCACCATATGGGCTGGCAGATTTCTTTCCATTATCAGTTGGCTGCAGTTCCTAATAAGAAGGAGAAATCACAGCACCGCAGGTTATGAAATGATGGAAAATTCCATCATTTGATAAGTGTGGTAACTGATGGGAAAGTGATTGCTTTTCCTAACTCATGTTTGGGTCATGAAACAATGACTGCAAAGTTCAACTTTGGGCAATTGAATGCTTCATTACTCCTTTGCAAAACACTACACTCCTATCTTATTTCGTCTCTTACTTTGTTTTAATTCTTTAGGTAAAATTCTTGCCTTGCTGTAGGCAATGTGATTTAACTGAAGCAAGGATTTCAGACCTTTTTTCTTATAGGTCAGAAGTGTAGAGAAAATACTTTCTATCTCAAGCATTTTCCTTAACAATTACTTGACTAAAGCACATAGTTTAAATTAACAGTTTAGCATATATTCACTTCATCCACGCACTGTTGTAGGCATCAAAAATAAGAACAAGATTTAGTCCCCAGTTGCATTAGAAATACTGTATTGGAAACTTTCCACCACAGTTCCACTACAGTTACGTTTAATGCAGTAAAATACAATGTGCTGTCTCACAGAATACAATGAGCTGCATTGTATTCAATGTCTGGGAGGCTGAAGGTTTTCCACAGGTAGGGTAATAAAACTGTCATGAAATACACCTGACATCCAGTAAATGTTGTGAACTGGAGCTATGTAAATTCCACTGAGATTTCTAAATAAAGCCACATATTTAACATACAGTTATCACCAAAGTTGGTCAGCAATCATGTGAGGCACTTGTGTTGCAAACTGATAGAGTCTCAGTTCTAACAAAGCACAGGTTTGTTAGAAGTGAACCTCAGACTTAAACCTCCACCAAGAATTCCTCATTATTTTATTTCTGAGCTTGGGACAATAGTGTCTTCCGCTCCACAATGAAAAACTCCGCAGTGAACAAATACCAGGTCTTTCAGATGCAAGAATTAGAAAGCCAGCCTACAGAGGCAGAGCATGAGTCTACACACTGGCTAGCATTGAGCAGCTAGGCTCAACTATGTGTACAGTCTGTCAGAGTCATAGCCTTATGTAGCCAATGGTACCAGTACAGGAAGTCTGAGAGAGGACCTTAGTAACACAGAAGGACTTGTCTTATTTTCTGTAGATACTAACTTATCTTCTGCTTTTTTCAAGACCTTTGTATAGTCTGCTGCAGAGGGGCAGAAAGGTGACTGAGTTCTGGGTGCTGCCACAGACTCTGTGAAAGACTGACAGTTGTGCAGGGACAGTCTTTGCAGGCTGAAAAGCAGTACATGGTAATCATTCAAAGTTTCTGCTCTGCTCAGAGAAGGCTCACAGGTCAGGAAGGGCAGAATCATTGTAGGGAGTTCCTAAGAAACTGGAAACCCTTGCCAAGGAGCAAGGAGAGAGGAAAGATCTATTCAAAGGCAGGCTGTAACCCAGTCCACAGACAAGAAAACGGTATTGTAACTAGGTGGGGTCTACACAGTGTTGAGAGAAGTAAGACACTTAATCCAGGCAATATACTCTTTCACATTTCTGTATTTCCAGAGGTTGATGAAGTAAATAGCTATTTATTTTGAATACACCGCCCACTAGCACTTCATGTATCTTCTCCTACTGACCCTTTGAGAGAAGACAAATGGGGGTTTGGTAACCAGGAGCAGAGTCTAAGAGGATACTGAGTAGGTATATTTAATCCAGAAGGAATGGGAGTGCTTATCCTTCAAGGCTGTCATTAAGGACACTCAGCATGGCCAGAGGAATGCTGTTCCCTAGATCCAGGATGGGCAGGACTGGAGGATCTCCTGGAGTCACTGGCTACCCGTAACAGCAAAATAAAACAGACCAAGAGCTTTCTTTGTTGGAAGGCAAGTACCACTGTATAGTCATACTCATATGGATAAACACTCTTGCCTCCCAAAACATGGATGACCTTTTCCATACTGTCTACTGGAAACAGCCCCTGGGCTGTAATACACCTAGAACATTTGCAGTCATTTCCTGGGAGAGCTGACACAGACCAGGTAGTGTGCTAGCAAACAAACAGCATGGATGACTTGAGCCAAACCTGTGCTGTGGTCCCTTCTATTTATAAAATAGGCTTAACCATGGAATCAAGTCTTGCTATCACTATGCTGTTCCTCCATAGAGTAAGCGTCCTTTAAATCCATTAGATTGGTTAAAGAGTACTCCAGCCTCTGAGACCTGAAAGTTGCTTTACAAGGCTGAAAGGGAAATCTGAGCTGTGAGAGTTGCTGGCAAATGAAATTGTTTACTGCTTCTGTTGAAGACTCCATACATGTACACCAGGAGGGAATGACAGAATGTTTGCTCTAAGAGAGGATGCCGTCTCAGATACAAGAAATAGAAAAGCACGATTCAAATAATTGATAGACATTGCTCCTTGGTCCAGGGAGAACCACCACCAAAACCAACCCTTGTGAATTGATGCATATATAATGGAATATCTGTTTTGAAAAACCAGGCACAAAGATCAGATCTGATAGCCAAGTGATACAGAATAGATTCGTTGCTACAGAGATAAATAAAATTATCGGGGATTGTTTGTATGTGAGAGCAGAGATAAGAAAGAGGATGACTCATTTTCATTGCAGGTGGGAAAAGAAGTGCATTAAGATGACAACACTTCCAAAATCAGATACTCTTATATTAAGCAATACCTATACCAGATTAAAAAATTTTAATTTGCATTCCTAAAGACACAAAGCTGGAAATGTTCAAAACAGGGTTTTAACTTGGCCTTTGTGAACATTATGGTCCCAAAAATCCCTTGAGGGTTTGGAGATGTTTGACCCTATTCCAATTTGAAAGCACAGGCACCATCTAGAAAGAGCCCCAAGAAGTTTGCCACTGCTGTGAAAGGGAGATCTCTGAACATGAGCTCCCCTCCTACTCTATGTATGACAGAAATGAGGTGGCTGTTTCTTTCAGAAGTGGTGCAGAAATTACCTTTCTGATTAATTTCCTCTCTAATTCAGATCTCTGTCAATGGGTAATTAATCCTTATAGTAATTTCATTCTGTCAGATGATCTCTCATCTCCTGTACTGTCAAGAGATCGTTGACTTCACATGGCTTTCAAACTGGATGATGCAGTTAGAAGTCAATTTTGATTTATAGAAATCAGGTTTCAAACCAGATGATGCTGTTTGAGAAAGCTGCAAAAATTCTCTAAATAGAATTTAGTGTTTTGACTTAAGTACCAAATTACAGATTACCTCCTCATATACACACTGAACAAATCACTGCAAGCAAAGGCTTGTGATAATGATGATGATTTATGGCTTTAATTTCTAAGAGACTGTATGCATTGAGATCTGGCTAATGTTTCCTGGCATTGGATTCACTCAGCATGGCAAATATTTTTTTCAAAACTGCCTTAAACAATTTATGAGCTTTAACGCCATTTTTTAAAGTAATTAATGTATTTGTAAGTCTAAGGAGGCAGACTTACAGCTGTGTCACATGTTTTAACAAGTTTCTGTCACTCAGTTGAAGTGTAGCAGAGACCACATTTATATATATGTACATTCTTTGTGATTGTCCCCTCAGTTTCATTGAAATTCAGTGTGACGGCTTTGCAGCTGGTATACATTTGTGCAGGACAAGTGGGCTCAAGTGTGCTTTTGTGCTGCTCACTCCCTCTCTGGGTTTTACTGACCTCATCTAAAAGCTGATCATGATTGAAATAATGAGCAGGAATTTATTAGCACATTTTGCAAAACCTTTTTTCCTCCTCCCTTAGAGAAAGTACAAAGCTCATTAGATACGGTCTGAGTTTTGCACGGCCAGTCTGGCAGCTGTACTTGAGTCCCTGACTTAGGTTATAGTGAAAGTCCCTGCCTCTGTGCAAGACTATAATCTTTCATACCTAACACCCACTCCCTCTGAGACTTTGGACAGGTAGAACTGATTTGGTTCAAAGTTTTCAAAGACGGAATGGAAACACATGTCCACAGCAGATCTATGACTGTATCACAGCCTTTCTCTTAAGGCCAGCCACATGCTTATGATGCTCTCTTAAATCATAAGATACAAACTTTAACCCCTTTAAAAAGTGTGGTGTACCTAAGAGCATGAGAACAGCTAAAACCAAAGCTGACGTGCCTGTGCCAGCTCCCTGTCCACCATCTCCAGCATTCAGAGGCAGTGATGCATGCCAGGGGAACCCTATCAGCAGTATGGAACAAGTGTTCAGTGACGCTACATCAGCATTCTGTCCTTGGCACTTGGCATTTCCACCTGGATGCTGCTGCAGGCACATGCCAGTGGAACAAGAACAGTGACAAATGCACCTCAGAATCTCCATAAGGAGGAACTGTTCAGGTTTTGTGGGTTTTTGGTGACTTGGGTGGCAAAGAGTTCACAAAGACCAGAATATGTTCATGCTCTGGTTTCTCTGTGGCCATATGTTTATCTTCCCAAATGCTATGTGTTCATAGTCCTTCTGCCTTCTCCCCATCAGACTGCACCATTCTTTCTTGTTGATGTCTTCCAGAAATGCCATTAGATTGTTTTGGGGAGTGATCTTCAGAGCTGCCACACAATCCCTCCATATGAATCCTCTAGATGCTTTATCAACACATTTGAATTTAGGGGAAGCCCCAGTGCAGAATGCATTGGGAGCATCTTTTGGAGAGGAACATTTCCATTCCATGCCAGAAAATTTATTTTCCCCTCCTTTAAAGGGAGTGGGGTAAAAAGTATGTCTTGTCTACAGACAATCTGGTCGCAAGGAGACAGAGGTCATTTCAACTATATAAAGAGGTCAAGAGAACTTAAACTCAAAAAACATTGAAGGAGGAAATGTGTGAAGCCTGACCTGAACCTTTCTGGAGCAGGTAGATCGCGAAGAGGCCTCCCAGAGCCTGCTGTCTCTTGGCTGACCCACCAAAACCTGCCTGACAGCACACTGATGGTGACAAAGATGTGAACACAATCCCTTCCCTTGTTGCTGATTGTGCCTAGTAGGAAGAGATTTTATTAAAGCTTTCAATACTGGTGTAACACACAAAGGTAGCGATTAAAATGGAAAGGGCAGACTGTTGGCTCACAATTTTTGGTGCAATCAGTATTACAAGGTCCTGCCAAATTTCTCAAAACTCCTTAGATTTGCTTTTGTTTCCCATGGTATGTAGATGCTTGGGTGATGATTCAAGTGCATTTTATCTATTTGTTATAAGCATGTGTTTCTTTACAGTTTTTACAGTCATACTTATATGAAATAGTCTTCATTTCCAGGTTTATATGGTTTCCTGAAGTATGTGTATTCTTACTGAGTAATATATTTTTAGTGAAAATACCACAGATATATATATATTTATGTGTATAATTTCAATTGCAAGGTGTTCTCTTAGGCTATGAAATTATTTTCCAAGTAGAGCTCTGTAAATAATAATATTTTTCTGACTTGCTAGCTCAACCAAATGCCTGAAAATAAAATTAATTCAGAGTCAGCCCAAGTCAGCCAAACAAAATAAAACACAGTTCAGCTAGAGGAAAAAAATCCTAAAAGGAACGAGATTCAGCTTCCTGGAGTTAGTTTGGCAATTTTAACTTTTTTTTTTTTTTTTAAAAAAATAGTTAAACTCAGTGAATGTCTTTGGAAGCATTTACGGGGCAAACAAGCAAACCTGCTTTTCCTCCCATTGCCGGGACTGCAGAGAGGGCTGAGGCAAGGCGAGGCGGATTCACCCGACTGCAGTGTCCTGACTGCCCGTGATATCGGGCAGAGTGGAGGGGGGTTCTAGAAGGCGATTTAAAGAGGCCTAACAGCTAATAATTTGACGTAAGGTTACGTGGGTTCCTAAAAAAAATTAAAAACAATTGCGTTGACCAGATTTGAGATTTTCCACCTGAAGCTGGGTCACATTTAACTCGGCCGTGTGCTCAGGCAGGGCTGACGCGGGCAGGGCTGACGCGGGCAGCGCCTCAGGCGGGGAGGGGCCCGCAGGGCGGCCGGCGCTGCTCCTCGCCGTTCGGGCTGCGGCGCAGCGCTGAGGGGAGCAGCGGGCGGAGGAGCGGGCGGAGGAGCGGGCTGCAGCCGGGGCGGAGGCCGGCGGGCCTGACGGGTGTGTGCCTTGCAGATCTTCGAGTGGTGGTACTTCCGCAAGTACGGCACCTCCTTCATCGAGCAGGTGTCGGTGAGCCACCTGCGCCCCCTGCTGGGCGGGGTGGACAACAGCGCGCCCAGCGCCGCCAGCGCCGCGGGCGGGGACGCGGACTCGAACCGCCAGAGCGTCTCAGGTGAGGGACACCGCCGGGAGCGCGCGGTCGGCAAGTCATTTAGCGATGTGCCCCCAGAATCGACTACAGTTTTATTAAATTTATTTCCTCTGCAAGCTTTTAGAATATAGCAGTGTTTGCAAGTGGAGAAAAGTGAAGTAAAACAAAACCAAAAAAAAATCACTTATGGAGAAAATATTGTTCAGCAGTTGAGCTGCCTGTGTCTGTACCTGGCAGATTTTGTCTCTGCTCTTCAGTGTGCATGAAAACAAACAAACGGAAAAAAAATTAGCGTTGAACTCACACGTTAAATAAAACAGCTGACTTCACAAAACCTTGTTTTACTGAGTAATTCTACTTAGGGAGACCTTCATATAGCACAGCACATTCAGCTGTTGTCATTCTCATCTGAAGAGAGGCTGTGAATAGCAGCACTGCATGGTCCAGGATATTAGGTTAGGGTGAACTGGCAGAAAGTATGAGATGGCTTGGAAACACCTGTGTGCACTCATCAGCATGCTCAGTCACACTTCAGCAGCTCTGAAATAACTCCTGTCATTTTAAAGCAGAAGGCACAGTACTTTGACTAATGAGGTTCACACAAGTGTCTTGACTTTTCTGATATAAAGAAATAGTCAAGGAGTGTGTTTGCCTTCAGTGCACTGACACTGAGCTGGGACTCTCAGTGTCTCTGGACAGTGTGTCTGTACAGATAGCCCGTTATTTGTGCCTTCAGAAAGGTATCAGTGTTCAAAAAGTGATCACTGAAAAAGTCTCTGAAAGGTTAAAATGAGGACATAGTTATATTATTGGTTTGTAAAGTAACAGAAAAGGCAACCTTTTTGGTTTACCATTCATTAACACTGGGATATTTCTTTTGCTATCCAACAAGTTGGAGATGGTTTTTTCTCTTGGCTCACCCTGGGTTCCTGTGTAGGTGTTTGACTGTGGTAGAATGTTGCAGTAGATACATTTGTCTTTAGAAAGGTAAAAGGAATGATGTTGTACTGAGACCGTGGTGTTAGCAGATACAAAGACAAAAGAAACAAGACAACACCATGTTTTAACTGGTCAGACAGATGCCAAAACATCCCCAGGACACGAAGGTGGTAATAAAGGGCCTTCTTTACCTCCCTTTTTTGTTACCCAGTTCAGCTTTTCCCCACTACAGTGCCAAAATGCTGCATATTTTGGATAAAGCATAACCACTTGAATTCAGATAAGATGAACAAGAAGTGGCTGCAATCACATAGTTGTTACTAATCTCATTGGTTGCAAACAGAGCAGGTCAAGACATTGAATTACACCACTGGAACTGAGAAGTCTGAGATTGATTTAATATTTAGTATGGTTTGAAAGTCGTATTACGTAAAAACTGCCAGATTGAAGCTTGTCAAACAGCCATTCCTTCTGGCTGCCCAACAGAGCAGCCGAAAGTCAATCAAGCACTGCTGCTGAGTAAACCAGTGGAACTTTCTAATATTAGCTGCCTGCTGAAATGGGTACTTGAAAGATACACTCTTCCCTGAAGTCTGCCTGTTCTTATGTCTGTTCCATGCACTTGCTGGGTAGGCAGCAAATTGAGGGCCCACCTCCTATTCTACTTGACTGGTTTCTGTGTTGCTGAGGGTATCCTTATTTTTCTGTGAATAATGCTTTCTATCCATGCCACTGTAGCCCCATGCTCAGATGTGGCAGCTATGTCCATGAGAAAAGAGGAAGACTTGACTTGCTGTTCAGTACTTCTTTTTTTAACAGAACAGGCATAAAGGCAACAGGCGTATTGTTACCATAAAGGTACCCTTCTGACTTAATATTCTACCAGAAAACTATTGGTTTGATCTCTTAAGAAATTATGTGACAAAATTTCATAGGGAGAAATGTGCTGGTTAATTTTTTTAGTGGGAAGCATCTGGTGAAATGCTGGAGGGCCAGTGCTTCTGAAGAATCTTTGCAGGGCACTGTGTGAGGGGTCATCCAGTAGCAGATCTGAGATGGAATGACATGCTGCCTCTCAGCCAGTCTTTGTGCGAGTAGTGGGGTTTATTCTGGTCTCACCTTCACTAGAGTGAGTTGTCTTTGTTGAAATTAAGATAATAAATCTGGTGTTAAATTAAAGGAAAAGGCAGAATCAAGACCAAACTGTTTCAAAGGCTATACAATTTGAATATATTTTTTTATTTCTGCTTTTAATTACACTGTTGTTGATTTCCATATCTCTTACTTCTTGTAGAGTGAAAAATTCACAATTTTTTCCCCTGAGGGAAATTTATTAAATGTTTTTAATATTCTGAAATATTTGCAATGCAATCAACTTTTCTCTGCCAATCAGTTTCAGCATCTGCGTATAACTTAAGTAAGATCAGCAGATGTTTCCATGGATTTTTACTTCACAAACTAAGGAGGCATTAAATTTGGCAACTGTAGCTGAGATTCTCTGTGATTTACAGCATTAACTGGACAGCAATGTTTTTCTGGAGAAATAACAAGTCCATAGGGACTGAGTTAATTGCTGTTTTTCAGTGCAATAACCCAGTGTGATCCCTCTTCACTTCTGCATTATGGTAAATGTGAGTCCTGGAACTAATCAGTATTATCTTTTCATGTGGCATCTGGGGCTTTGTTAGTGGTTATTTGTCTGGAATGATTACATTTGTTGACACTAATTTATAATTAAATTATTATTAAAGAAAGGAAGAACAGTCCGATTACCTTCATCTCAATGCTATTGAAAGGTTTTTCCATTTGCACCTATAAAAAATAAGTCATTTGAGCTCATTGTATGGTAACTGGTGTATTATTTAAACCTCAAATACCATTGTAATTTGGGAGAGATTCATTATGTGTGTGTCTGCTTCTTACAGAGTGCAAAGTCTGGCGAAATCCTTTAAATCTGTTCAGAGGAGCTGAATATAATCGGTAGGTGCTACAAAATTACAGTTTTCAGGCATAGTACTGGCATAAGGAGTTTGACTGTACTTTTCCATTAATCTAATTTAAGAGAAGAGAAAAAAAGCATCAACTGTGGATACATACACTCGTGTCAGATGTTTCTGTAATTAATGAAATGTTTCTGAATTAAAGGGACTTTAAATTCATGCTGATACACTTTCTTATTTCTCCAACATTTATTTCTCCAATTTTTGGCAACCTTATAAAAATGATGGAGAAACCTAAGTGTGTTGTATGTGGTGTTAATGCAGCAAGTCTGTTCAAATCCATTATAGCAAACAACCTAATGAATTCCATGTAAGTTTCATGGAGTCCTAATGTTTGAATATATGTGTTTCTAAGTTCCAGTATGTACTTTTCAACGTCCTCATTACCTTAGGCTCAGTTACTGCTGCTCCATCACAGTGCAGTGAAATTCAATGTATGTTGGTTAGAAGGTTGGCCAGGTGAACTTACTTGGCCATGGCCATCTCAAAGGTCTAGGATTCTTTTCTGGATTTGTTTTGCTGAGTGTGACCTCATTAACCAAAATGTCTCCTGGTTGGCATGTTTGCAGGTATACCTGGGTGACAGGAAGAGAACCTTTGACTTACTATGACATGAATCTTTCGGCACAGGACCATCAGACATTCTTTACATGTGACACAGATCATTTACGGCCTGCAGATGCCAGTAAGAGACCTTGGGAACAAATGCTTTTGCTAATGGATTAATTGCTGATTTGAACTGGTGCAGGAAAAATGCAGTGAGACATCAGTTCTTTCGCATAGATAAGAAAAGGCAAAAGTTTGATCATGCTGAGAAACCATTGTTGTTGAATTTACAGAGTTCTAGGTCTGAACACGTGTCTGTATATGTAAACTATCTAATTTATGTTGCTGTGTTGTTCTCCTGTGTTGCTGGAGTCATTCAAGGTACCATTTAAAAGTGTAAAGGCTCGTTCCTTTCCTCCTCTTTCTTGCAGTGGCTTCAAACATATATAGCTTAATTTGCCTCCAGCTGCAGTGTAGTTGGTTGAGTTACATTATCCAGATTCCATTTAGTCTGCACTTACAGAAGAGAGAGAGCTGATGTAAAACTTGGGGCCTGTGTTTCATTCCCTGATGTAGTTAGAAGCTCTGTAAGAAATGAGAGCACCACATTTAAAACTGAATTTGTATAAGCAGCTTTAGTTGTGTTAAGCCTGTACTGTGAAGTCCACATGCAGACTTTGATTCTACGATAAATGTTCAGCAATGATTTCAGTCATTAGAGTTTGCCTCTGAAGAGATAAATCTTCGTCTCTTAGGAAGGGAGAGATACTAACCGTTGGGTGCTTCATTCTGAAGGCATTGTTACAAAGGACAGCACACTGTGCTTTTTTGATGCATGATAAACGTGAATCCTATTTCCTGAACTCAGTGGTGTAATTATGAGGTGGTAATGTTAGCCTGGAAGTTGTTTCCATTTGGCATTCACGTAAAGCAACAGCACAATAAGGAGCTAGAATAAGAATCACAACTATGCCTTTATTGGTTTTGTTCCCTGTGGAATCTGCTACACCAAGAGGAAGTATTTCACCTCTATACTTGGTAGTGCAGACCACTCAATCTCTCAGCCAGACTCTCTCCTGGAAAAAAGTTTAATTAAATGAAAGAGGAAGAAACACTGAGTATTTGGGACAAAAACTCGTTTGTTATTTATCTTTTTGAATGATCACTGAGCTATATTAAATACTCTGTAATGAATCATGCTGAGATCAATAAATTCTGTCGTTACAGTGCAGTAGATTGTCCTTGTTAATCCTGTAATAACTGATATTCCCCTCTTCTCCTTTGTTTATTGAATAGTCATGCAAAAAGCCTGGAGAGAGAGAAACCCTCAAGCCCGAATTTCTGCAGCACATGAAGCTTTGGAATTAAATGAGTGAGTGACAACAACATTAACATTTATTTCCTGTCTTTTAAAAATTCTTTTGATGATGCTTTAAGGCAGGGGGTTTGCTATAGTAGTTTTTACCCATGGTTACAGGCCTGTCAAAGGAAGGCCTACAACAGAAGGAAAACAGCACAGCTACATGTTGTGCTAGCTATCCAGAAGATCCGTCAGGTACTGATGACAATGGGAGTCTTCCCATTGATGTCAGCAGGTTTTGGAACAGCATAGAAAAATGTTAAGTTACCTCCTGATGAGCTTATGAAATATGCATTTTCGGGAGAGAGAGAGTTCCCTTTTGGATTTCTCAGTCATCAAGAACAGAAGCAATAAAGAAGAGACTCATAAACACGCTCTGAAATACTCATTTCATAGTATGAGAGAATATGATGTAATTTGCTGTGACTTTTGGTCCTTGGCCCTGTTACTTTTTTGAATGAGAGGTGCAGTATTTTGAGATCCCACACTAAACTCAGTGCTGTGATGATTTACTGGTATGGCAGACTGTATAAATGTTGCTAACGTGCATAAAGGGAATTCCTTAGGTTGCTGAACTGAGATTGCTACATTCTAGAATTCCATAAACTGGCACTTTACAGATTGTTCTTCATGTGTTTTTTCATCAAAAGAAGTGAAAGAACTGTTTCTTCCTGTATAGTGATTTAACTGAGAGACCATGCAGTATGAAAGGGAAAAGTGAGCTATAAGCCTGTCCTACTCACATTTCACAGAATTACAGAATGGTTGAGGTTAGCAGGAATCTCTGGAGGTCAGTAGCCAACCCCTCCCTTCAAACAGGGCCACCTACAATGCATTGCACAGTACCATGTCCAGCAGGCTTTTGAGTATCTCCAAGCAAAGAGACTTGACAACTTCCTTGGACAGCTTGTGCCAATGCTCAGTCACCTTTACAGTAAAAGAAGTGTTTCTGAGGTTCAGGGGGAACCTCCTGTGTCTCATTTTGTGCCCATTGCCTTTAGTCCATTCATTGGGAACCACTGAAAAGAGTCTGGCACTGTCCTCTTTTCCCCCTCACTTCAGGTATTTACAGACTTTGACAAATTTCCCCCAAAGCCTTCTCTTCTCCAGACTGAGCAGTCCCAGCTCTCTGAGCCTTTTCTCATATGTGAGATGCCCCAGTCCCTAATCACCTTCATGGCCTTTCATTGAACTCTCTGCAGTATGTCCATGCCCCCCTTGTACTGGGGAGCCCAGAACTGGACACAGCACACCCACGTGTGGCCTCATCAGGGCTGACGAGAGGGGAAGGATCACCTCTCTCAACCTGCTAGAAACACTTCTAGGTGCAGCTCTGCTGCAGGGCCACATTGCTATTTTGGTTTTTGCTTGGTCTGGCTTGGGTTTTCTCTGTTGTTGTTGTTGTTGTTGTTGTTGTTTTGTCTTTACAACTACATTTATAATCCATTCTTTTTATATGGCAAGTGTTACAGTTCTATTGATTCTTTTCATACCATTACAGTAAGGGATACAGTGTATATTAAAACAATAGTGCTTACAACTAGTCTTGATTTCCAGAAGGATTTTTAGAGGTATAGGCTTAGTGAGACAGTGCTTTACTTACTAGGACAGTTGTCAGTAGATGTACTTAAGGGCTGAGTGACAGAGTACCTAAAAATGAGAGTCATGGTGTTGTTGGCAGAATATTTATTCATCAGAATAGTTCATCAGAAAGGTACATGGACAGAGTTTCCTTACCTCTGTATTCAGTACATCCTTGCCAGTCTGCATGTCTTCATATAGTTTTTACTTCACGTACTTTTCTCATGGTTTTTCCACTTGATATTTTTGCAGGTGTGCTACTGCTTATATTCTCTTAGCTGAAGAGGAAGCAACAACGATTGTAGAAGCAGAGAAGCTGTTCAAGCAGGCTCTGAAAGCTGGAGAGGGCTGTTACAGGCGCAGTCAGCAGCTACAGCACCATGGTGCCCAATATGAAGCCCAACACAGTAAGTTTTTTAGGAGGGAGAGAACTTCCAAAGAGTTCTTTGGATGTGGGGTTTAGGGTTTTTTTGTTTTTCCCCTAAGAACTATACACTCAGTGTTTGGCATTGGCCTTAGAGCCAGACTATTCTGTTCTAGTATTTTTGCTTGATTCTGTTACTGAGCTATCAGTGCTCAGATTATGGATGTGCCTTTATTTTGTCATGGCACTAAATACTGTAGCATGTACTTAACAGAAAAGAGAAGGTATCAGAGCCAAAGAGGTCTGATATTCAGAAAAAGCTGAACACCATTGAAGGAAGTTGTCTTTAGCTATTTTGCAAACCTAGGCTCATGCTGTGGAAAGGCAGGAAAGAATGGTGGAAACAGGAGTGAAGTGATGCTTTGCCTGCCTTTTTCCATCAGCTCTGGGGGTAAATGCTAACACTGTGTTGTTCTGTGTAAAAGTTATTGAGACCCATTGGCCAGTGGGACATTTAAGTTAGTTACATTTATTAAGAAAGGTCAGAGAAACATAAAAATTAACAGCTGAAATAATAAAGTGCTTAAATTGGAAGTCTAGGTTTTTATTACTTTTTTAAAAATTTTGAATAAGCAGGTTTATCTGCTGAGATATTTATTAGATACTCTTTAAGAAAATACATACACTGACAGTAAATGACCAAAAGGATAATAAAGCAAACAGTCAGGGTTATTTCTAGACTACAACGGCTACCTTGGGCAAAAACAACACTAATTAATTACATAAATACAAGCACTAGCATACTTTTGGACATCCTCATGTTTCTCAGGACCTGATTTCACAGCTTCTGGCTATCTTACATAATTTGAAGATTACTGATAAAAATTGTACATAGTAAAGTTGTCTGTCATCCTTGGTTTCAAAAGTGTATGCAAGTCTATACCTGAAAACCTGATATTTCAAAAGCTTCAGGGTAGTATTTTAAACATTTGTTGGTTGTAAAATTATATTTAGGATGATTTGTTCATTTTTGCTGAAAGTAAAAATACAGAGCAGCTGAGCCCTTGAAGCAGTTTTTGGGCTCTAGCAGGCTTATGGTTGTCTGTGAAACTTTAATTGATGCACTTAATCCATCCTGAATGCAGCAATTCTATTAAAAGTACACAATAAGTAATTAGTGAGCACTATCATGATGTTTTTGTCCAAGGTAACCTGGGAGAGTTTGTGCAGGCAGATACAAGTGTGGTGTTTCTGTAAGCTGTGTGTGCTAGGTGGCTACTGTCATCATCAGATTTGACACCCTAAACCTTCAGTACTGCAGCAGATGAAGTAACCTGTTGAATCACAAAACTAAGTGCATTGTGACAGAGCAGGGAGGCTGAAAAGTGACTGCCAGCTCTGACCATATCTTGAGGAGGGGCTTCAGGGGAGGCCAGATCATCCCAACTGGTCTATACCAACTGGTCTCCCCTTGAAAATGTCAGAGTGCACCCACAGAAATTAAAGAAACTCTGGCCTCAGATATTGTTTCGTGTAGAATTCTTTTGATTTTATGCTGGACTTCTGCATGGTTTACAAAGGTGGAAAGGAGGGACTGCAGACAGATGTGTTGCAGTTCCATGGTTCTGAGAAGTGTTACATTCCATTTCTGGTCTTCAGAGCTGATTCTGGGATGAAGAGTGGGCATTTCATCTTTTAAGGGTGAAATATACTGTAATCTCTTGAACAACAACATATTGTTCTATGTTTCTGTTTATTCATATGTTCCACCTCCCTCATATAATATTTTGTTAGACAATAAATTTTAAGAGTAAATAATGACTTTGAGTGGTCAACTTGCCCTCTTTCAAAAGGTGATAGTTTATAGGAAGCAAGGGCAATCTTAAATTTAAGTTTGCTCATGTTAGGCATCCCAAGTCATTAGTAACCTCAGAGAATTTTGGCCTGAAAGATTACCTTGATCTTATAGTAAGTAGATGCCTTTTGACCACTCCTGCTCAAAATCCTGAAAAGAAGCTTAACCTGAAATGTACACCTCATAGCACACTACATCAACATGTTGAAACAGATGTGAGTAATAAATGGTGTATTAAATATATAGGAATCAATAAAGAGATAAGGAATTAGGTAATACAGAATACAGCTAAAGAAATTCTTCTCTCCCTATTTATTTTTTCCTCTAAAGTAAGTCCTTTCAACCTGCTGCTTAATCTATTTGAAAATTTTAATCACAGCTTTAAAATGATTTGTAGGTACTTGGAATGTTTTCAGCACACATGTTGTTCTTATTATGAGAGACTTGAAAATGTTAGGCTAAAATCTTTACAGACCACATGCTATACACAAAGATAATTTGTAGCAGGTGTCATACATTTTCATGATTCAGTAATTTTATAGATGATTATCTGTCCACTCGTTTCCTGTTGGTCCAGCAGCATTTTAAGAGCTCGCATTTGAAGGGAATGAGAAATGAAAAGAGTAAGAATTCTCCAAGAGAATAATTCTAACTGCTGTTTTGTTTCTCTAATTTTTGCTGTTAGGGAATCTTCCAGCACACAGGACTGTCATATCTGAAATATGTTGATTTGCCATCTGTAATTAGTAGTGTGAGGAAGTTGAAGATGATAATTGGGTAATGAGTGAAGGCGGTAAACAGAAAGTTCAAGATATACTTTTCTTCTGATCATTAAGAAAAAGATTGTTAAGAAGATGAGGATTTGCTTTAATACTTCTTGTTGACGAGCATGTACATAATAACAGTACCTTCAGATCTGCTTATATTTCACCAGTGCAAAACCAACCCAAGAGTACTTATTTACACCACTGTATATCTGGATTACCACTGATTTCAGTGCTATTATGCCACATCTAAACCTCCAGAATTTAGTAATGTTTTATTAATATTCTTGTGAAAGCATTGATGGTAGCCAGTAAGAAGAAAATTGAAAGAAAACTGTGTTTCCTTTGGTGTTGGAATACTAAATGAAACTTTGTTTTATCTTTTTTATCTCAATGCTCTTTCTTTCTCCTCTTACACAGGAAGGGACACCAATGTGTTAGTGTATATTAAAAGGCGGCTGGCGATGTGTGCAAGGAAGCTGGGAAGGACCAGGGAAGCAGTGAAAATGATGAGAGATGTGAGTTTGGATTTCTTTCACATGTGATATTTGCTTAATAGTAGTATAGAAATGATAGATTTTCTTGCAAGTTAGCAGCCATTCCTGCTTCATTCAGCACTGCTGATAGTTCTTTTTTATGTGTGATGTACTAAGTTAAGTGATCATTTATTTATAAGATTATGAAAGCAACATCAAATACCAGATGGACGGTTACCCATGCAGACTGAATTTCCCATCCTGGTACATGTTCATTGAAGTGCAGTCTCTAATTATTTTATCATGAAGTTAATAGTTTTTTTTCTGAACCATGTGGTGAATGCTGCTAACTTTATAAGCAGGTCTTAAGTATTCTGTGTCCTCCTTCAAAGCTGCAGTTTGGCTCTGTACGTTGTTTGCATCACACTATTCACCTCTGAGGACAGTGTTATTTATTAATGCAAAACCTATCACTGAAGAGTGAAACCCAAAGTAATGAATCTGTAATGAACTGAGCCCCCTCTGAGATGGGGGCTGACTGTATCCTGTTTTTGTAGGCAGGGGAGCTGCCAATGGTAGTTATAAGTCAGTAAGCTACAAAGGTACAGACTTGAAAGACTGAGCAGTATCTGTTTTGGAGATGGCAGAAGGGGCAACTGTTCACATTAGGCAATGTAAATGTTTCAGATGCTAAAACGCTCAAGTTAGATGTAGCTATGAATGCCCAGCGTTTCTTTCAATGATATTCCCAGGATACAGATTAGGAACACAGTTCTTTGAGGGGATGACTTATATCACCTGAGGCAGCAAGTCTGTGACAGAAGGAGGAATGGAGCCCTACAGCTCTGGGCAGATGATGGTAAAACTACCTCCCAGTTTCCTTTGTTTTTTACACTTCATATTCCAGCTCCCACAAAAAACAGGAAGAGATGAATCCAGCAAGATGTGTAGTTCTGCAAATTAAGATGCAGGTGTTAAATTTTAAATGCACAAAATGAAATCCAAGACTGGAATGAAGCACCTGTAAAGTGTGCTTTAGGCACAGATGAATGGTCCAGGAACCTGCCTAGTGAAAAGGGAAATTCTTTTTGCATGTCAGTGAGAATTTTAATGTACAAAGGAAAGTGACTTTCTCTGGAGCTGAGGCACTTGCATCAATGGCAGTAGGGCAAGTATGTTTGCCTGCTTGGAATCCAGGACTTGACATCTTCTTCTGGAACTGGAGCACTCATGAGTATTTTTTGAAAACACTGAGCAGTTTTACGTGAAAACACCATAGTAATGCAGGTTCTCATCCTAAATATCTACAGATGGCAAGTGGTGAGTAGCTTTGTTTTCTGACTCTTGCTGAGGCTCTTCAGGCACACAACTCTCAGTCTCCAGAATCACTAGACTCCCAGACAGAGGTGTTGAAAAAGAGCTTGTCAGAACACCAGCCATTGTACAGCTAGGAGTGTGAGAAAGAGGGATGAGGAAGAAGGACCTGGTTTAGCAGTCTTCTGGTCGGCTGGGAGAACATTGATTTCAGAAACATTGTTTTCAGTCCAGCCAGCTCCACTGATTCTTCATGAATTTCGTTACACAAGCACTGTGGGACAAATACTGAAATATTTTTGGGACAAACATTGGAATTCTAAGTTCTGGCATTAATACACAAGAAAGATAAAATTTTGAATTTCCCATTCAAATATCACACATCATAATTATGGCAACTTCTGGAGCTTACTATGGGCTGCTTGAATGTGTTTTGTGATTTGTAGATAGGGCTGTGGGGAACAGATATTCTGTGAAACATTCTTCTGCTGATGTCAATATGTATGGATAGTTGTGTGTGCAGAACACTTGGTTCGGTGATTTGGGTGGTCTGTCTAGTTCTTATGCAAAGTGAAAAACAGCTTTGGTTAGTGAATGAATTACTTTGTCACTAGAGATAAAATTGTTTAAAATTTATAAGCAAAATAGAAAATTGTCGAAATTAAGTACAATGTGGGTCTCAAGAGGCAGCAGCAACAGGGAGACCCAAAGTCATCAGTTATTAGACACTTGAAGAACAGAAAACACTCTTCAACAGCAATGTTTTGTTAAAATGAAAGGACTACATGCAAGACAAAGGAGGTATAAAGATAGAATTTCGTCTTAGAGAGTTTCAACTCAGATCAATGCATTCTGTGTTTTTCCACACAGACACTGAGCCAAATCCTCAGAACTGAATTTAGATGCCTCTGGAGCTCTTCATTTTAAACAAGCAGAGCTGAGAATTAGCAAGTCTCTAGGTGAAATATTAAAGCAGCAGTAACTCTAGGTCACAGCCCCAGTACACTTGGGGCAAGATTAGGGTCGAGTCAGCTTTGCAGATGCTTTCCTTAGACTGGCTTGGAGCTACTTATTTCTGATGAATGCATATCCTCCATTTCTTCATAGAAGACATAAATATTGCACTTATGGAGAGGTTTGAAGAACATGAATCTGTCATTGAAGGTTTCTTAGTGATTGATGAGGAAGGAGATGAATTTATTCATCCTAAAAAGAATACGAGGAATATGTTGGCTAGGGACTGCTGAATCTAACATCAGGGAACAGAGGGCGGAGGCCCTGTTTGTGTTTGAAAGATTGAAAACAGGTTTCTCAAGACATGGAACATGATGGAAATGAAGTGTTAAGAGGTTCATGACACCATCTGGGAAATATGATTGGGATGTAGTGAGTCTTTGCCACTTCGAAAAAATAAAATATTTGAGAGTGTTTAATTCATTGCATATATGAGGCCATCTTGAGGGCATTACTGTTGGATTAGATTGTCTTGCTTGAATTTCGTGTAAGAAAAGACTGAAATCCTACTTAAGGCACCTTAATGAAAGGAAAATGAGTTGTTGGTGACTTAAATAAGAGTTTGATTTTATGGTTATATACACTGCTGATGGGAAAATCATATTTCTTAGTATTATATTGAAGGTATTTAAAACCAGGGACTTCTTTTAAAACTGATTTTAAAAACTGTTTTAAAATCAAGGGTGCTTTAATTTTAAAAAATTGGGTAGGAATTTCTGTTGCTTCTGTGATTGAACGCAGTATTTTTTTGTTGGCTTTGCTGCTTGGATATAATTCATTCAGTTGAGTTGAATTAATGAGAATTATGAACCTGTAGTTTCCATGGAAGCATGTAATGGAATCATACATAGGTGTTGCTTTTGCTTGTATTTCTGATGATAATTATTTACTATATTTTGCTATAGAAACCAGCAGCTGTCATTTGTATATACTGAGTTAACTTGTGATCTCATTTTGATTAGTGTATTGTTGGAATAACTCCAGTGTAGTCACTAGAATTATTCCAGTTTTATTATTGTTTATACAGAGCATAATGTGGTCTGTGAGGGAACTAGATTGCTTATACTGTCCCCGAGGAGAAACTCTACAGTGCTCGTTGTTTTATTTGTTGTGATGATTATGTTAGGAGGATTGTAAGTAGTTTGTTCTAAATGATGTTGGAGAATTTAGTATGTGCAAAGGTGAAAGGCCATAATGGTGGCTGTGAGTAATCTTTAGTGTCCCTTCATGTTGAATCTTCCTTGTGGACACTGTTGTAAGCTGGTAGTGGTGATGAGCAAGGGTAGCCTTTTTATGCCACCTGCTTTCCAGCTGTTCTTTTCAGGTTCCCTCACCATTACAATGGAAGAAAACAGGAATGTGCTAGGTTTGCATTCTGTGATTTTCATTGATTGAAAACAGAGAGGATGTGGAGGGTATGCTAAGGCACTTCACTTCTGCTTTGTGGGCAACTGAATCAGTGACTGCACCACAGAATCCAGGAGCAGGCCAACACAGTCATTCTTCTTACCTGGGTCACTGGAGTATCCAGATGAAAATGTACTATGCAAGAAGATGAATTTTCAAATTAATTGGAGCTTCTTGGGATTGTTCTGGAGAACATTTGGTCTGTGGAACAAGCTTTAATCAAAGGGGGATGTGTGTTTATGAAAGAGAAGGGTGGCAGGCAAACAGTATGCTAGTGGAAGTGGATGAAGCAATTTGAAGTTCTTAATTGCTTCCTCCTTCAGAGAGAAGATGAAAGAAATTCATTCTAGAGTGTGTTTATCACCTGCCCCATGGGCTTGCACTCCCTCAAAGATTGCTTTGTGTTCTTATTAAGAGTATATTTCTGAGACACAGTGAAATTGCTACTTGCTCTATGCTCAGCAACTTTGTTCTGAAATGAGTGAGGTTTAGGGAGAAAAGAGGGTCTCCAGATCAGATAGAAAGAAAAACACTTTTTAAGGGTCAGAAAAGTGTATTTTATTTCTATTATCAGTCATATTTGCTGAGAAATTACTCTTCAGATCACGATAAAGGACCTAGAAGTCTGCTTCAACATATTTAGCTCTGAGAACCTTGCTGGGGATATTTCAGTTGAATGTGTTTATGTGTTCATCCTGGTGCTCACCTGGAGTCACCAAATGCATATTTTATGCCACAGAGGACACCTAAGCAGCTTGTACTGTCAGGAGTGCTGCATGCTTATCAATTGGCTGCATGAAAAATTCTGTAAAAAGCTGTGCTGCCCTAAGCATCTAAAATAGTTTAAGAGGTTATGTCACTTGAAGGGTTTGAAAGGGTACTCAACCACACTAAATCAATTTTAACGATATGGGTAGGTTGGGTTTTTATCTTCCTTTGATCAGTGGTATTAGTGATTTTTGCTGATATGGTAGTTCTGCAAATCTAGCATACTTCCTTCTACATACTTCTAGCAACTTTTGCTGAGGTTTGAATAAGGATTTCTATTCAATATTCTATTGAATTCTGTATTCTTGTGTGCACTGCTGATTACTTCTTGAGTAAGAGAAATACGTAGCCAGGACAGTGTTCTGCACCTCAAATTATCAAGTTGTGTGAAACAAAGAGAGTACTTACTCCTAATAAAGATGTTATGATCCCTAGCAACTTAACAACACAATTTCTGCAGCTACTTGCATCGACAGCTACTGTCTGTCTCTCCCAAGTGCTTCTATGCTTGAGGCAAGGATTAGTGAGTCAGACCCTTGGCTTGTGTTACACAGGTCGGCTTAGGCAGGCTGCTCTGCCCTGAGTGACATTCTAGCTTTATTAACATCTGTAGCAGTTGTTTAAAGTACTATTTATTAAAGTTTGAATGAAAAGTACTTAGTTCGATGAGACCAAGTGTTACCTCACATATTTTAGAAGAGTGCTGCTCTTGTGAATGGTGACATTTGCCAGTCTCCACCACAGAGTGGTATCTTCAGTTAATTCTTTTTCTGATACACAAGCAGTGCAATAATGACAAGTGATAAATGCTGGTTTTAACATTTTCATGTGTCTGTATATTCAAATACAGTTTGTTTGGTCACAGATTCATATGGTATGGTAAGTGGGTAGGGCAAGTTGGAATATCCCTCATTTCAGTGGACTCTAAAACAAAATGGAGGCTTCTGTGATTCCCCAAATGATTTTTATCCCTTCCTTTATCTTCATGACTCAGACCCCTCACTTTGAGTCATGATTGTGATTCTGCCCAGAACCCTCTAAAGCTTGAAATTTGGTGACTATTACATAAATTGACAATAATATTTCTCATATAAATTACAGATTTCCAGCATTGTTCTTCTATTAAGATCGGATATAGTCACATAATCTTGGTGGGAGCCCTGGTAACTTGGACTCCTTTTTGTCCACCATCTTGCATCACTCCATGTTCAGAGATTTTGTATAGTACTTTAATTATTGTCTTCCATCTCTCTGGAATTTCCTAGCTCATTTTTGAGCTCCTAGATAATTTCCTCACTTTAATTTCACTTAAAAATCCAGTTGCAAAAATACGTCAGTTTCTGAAAAAAGTACTTTGGGATGTTCTTTCAAGGATTAATTCTGCTTCTGTCTACTGCTTTTGCCACTTCTTAGTAGACACTTTTACTCCCAGAGAGAATTAGATGTATTAAGTATGAATTTTCATGAACAGGTTGTTTCTTGTGGAAGGTGTCCCTGCCCTCAGCAGGGGGGTTGGAACTAGATAATCTTTAAGGTCCTTTCTAACCCAAACTATTCTGTGAATCTGTGATGCAAAAAAAAGGAATTTTTTTTTTTAGCAGGACTGTGAGTAATGACTTTATTTTAATGCTCTATGAAGTTACTAATATTCGATGTAACAAACATTATTATTGTTTAGCGCTGTTACTAGTTTTATATAACGTGATTCTTTAGTAATGAGTATAAAATCTGGAACAACTTGTGCTCTTCTGGTTTCATGCCCCATCTGCCTTTAAAATTCCCTTTATTCCAGAAATACATGGATTTTTACAGCATAGTCCAAATAACAGCATTTTCATAATTATATTCCTTAAAGAACTTAAGTCATACTCTAAAGACTTTAATCCTCCAATTAAGAGAGAACAAAAAGGTTGCATGTTCTAACATATTTCCTCAGAGTTTGCATATTTTGTAAGATATTTTTCACTTCATTGTTAATCCTACATTGAAGAGAAGTCACATTATCTTTGAATATTATGCAGCACTAGGTCTAAATTCAAATTTAAAATGGAATGTTGGCAAATTATAAACCCATGCCATCCCAGAGTTACTGTCAAGTGGATCTGGGCCTCTTTTCTGAAACTCTGAAGTTGTCCAATTTTCTGAATTCCACATACAATGAAAATCTAAGGATACTACTGCTAACCATTTCCAAACTTCAAAACAACAGGATCTGACGGATTTGGTTTCTTAGCTGCTATAATCTCTGAGCTGTAAAAGGGTAACTGTGGAGCTGCTTCCAAATAAAACTATGATTATTTACCAAAAGGAATGCAGCACTTAAAGGAATTAATGAATTGACAGAATCCTGCTTTTGCCATAATTGAGCAGAACTTTAATTCAGGTAGGTTCAGTGTATTTTAGATAATTTTCCAACTCCAAGAGCTGTGACGTGTTTGCATCACATGAATCCACTCACAATGAGACAGTGGTGGAATGAGTTGCACGTTTAGGACCAGGAGTTAGACTAATTTTTAAGCATTGTTAACAGAGCCCTTTTGTGTGCTAACTTTAGTCCGCTGACAGTGTTTCTGCCCTTCTGTCCTTGCCAGGTGAGCTGGCCAGAAGAACAACTTCAGATTTAATGTATTTAATTAGACATCAGAAAGTCAACATTGAGTGACATGTTGCAAATGCCTCAAGCTCAGGGTGAGCTTCAGTCAGAGCTTAGACATCTGAAAGGTTGTCTGCAGACAATGAAGCCCACAGAAATGGAGGCTTCTGTTTTTCTACTCAGAAGTGGCTTGGAGTTTTACCTTTCCTACCGTGTTCAGTTAACAGATTACGGGTCAAACACCAGAAAGCAGTTTATGCAAAGCACTTGTGAAAATGCCAGTGCCATCCATACTGTGTGCTTGGTCCTTCAGTTTTGGTGGACAGTTGCAGCTGAAGGATGGCAGCCTCAGTCATTCCTCCTTTAGGAGACAGAGTTTTCCATGTCAGATACCCAGTGCAGGAACATATGCACTAGGAATTAAGGTTGTAACAGTTTCACTGTTTGCATTGAATTTCCCTTGTTTGCTTGTTGTTTCTTTGAGATAAATTCATACTTCCTTTTTATGAATGTGTTCAGTTGAATACATTGATCTGAAAATGTTACTGTTTGTTTGTGGAGAAGATAGGAGTACAAGCAGCAATGAATGATTGCATGCCCTGCCCATGAAATTTGTGACTATGCACACAACCAAATGGAGAATAAATGTGTCAACACCAGTTTATAAATAACATCATTCATTTATCCACCTTTGTATTCCCTTGAGTCCTGGGGTCTAGTTGTAGGCATAAGCTGCAGGTTATAGTGGGTTGTTGCACAAATAGTTTCTTGGGTAATTGATTAATGATGTTAATGTTGTCACAGGGAGAATAGTGGATGCAGACATTAAAGCTGCATTCCTTGAAAATGTTAAAGAAATTAGATCTAAATGAAAATGCCACTAACTGAAATATTCTCAGTTAGGGAATCTTCATCAATTAATGTCCTTTGGAAGATAAAACTTGTTCCTTATCCAACAAGTCAGATGTGGATTTCTTTGTACCATAAGGCATTTTTTCTGATCATCATTTTTTGTATCTATCACAAAATCATTGAACGTGCACCCTGCAATGTGAATTGAAGTGAGTCTGGGAATGGAGTACTTCTGGGATTAGTTTTCAGATATGTTTGGATTGTGTCAGACTTACTTCCAGAATGTTTCTGCAAATTTATATTCCCAAAATATTAGTTGTCTAAAAAAATAAAATGGAATTATCTGCAAAAACTACCTTTTCTGTATATTTGCAGTATACCTAATGACTCATTCAAAGAAAAGCAGCTCCACTTTCTACACCTGTACCTATTTTCCCCCAAACATGCAGAATAATTGGAACAGAATATGTTCTCACCCAGCTCCAGGTCTGACTTTGATGGCTAGAAAGTATTTTGACCAATACAAGATCAAAGTAAAATCCTTGTGAACATAGATTTGGCATGATACATTCAAAAGCCATTTGAGTATCCTCATGTTGTGAGGAGGGAATACATTTATAGCCCTGTGGTGTCTGTTTTCACACGGTGTGAAAATTAGTTTAGCTCAATGGAGCACTTCTCTTTAATGCCAGCCAAGAAACCAAATACCTGGAATTTTACAATGGCATTTTTAGTCCTAAGTAGTGTATATGGAGAATGCTGTAGTGGCTCTGTGGCTCTTGAGTGAAATCTTGGGTGGTGAATTTGATGGCTGTCTCTTGAGGTCTGAAGGAGAAAGATGGTAGCGGAGCCTTCATCTTGTCTTCAAGTGCAGTGCTTGCCACCCAAACGGAAATACTTCTCAGGTTGCAGTAAAGAAGTAATAATAATTACATTTTATAAGCCAAATGATTTGGTAAATACTGGTCTGTAACTTTGCAGAAGATAAATCTTTGGGGGCAAAGGTATGTCTGTGTGTCTTAAACTGGAGGCCAGATTAGAGCTCCATGGTGTATGGATCTGGGGAGCTCTCTGTGTTTTTCATCTTGTGTTTGGGAATAATGTGCCCATCTTTACATCTCTGTGTGGAGTGTGAGCCAGCTCCCCCACCATCTGCTAGGGAGGGAAGCAAGCTCAGTCTGCTCCCCATTGCTCCCCAGCATGACCCAGAATGTGGCCTGCCCTGACCAGTCACCAGACTTGTGTGGCAGTTTTTTTCTATCCCAGTGTTTGCTTTCACTATGAGACCTGAAAGATGACCTGTCATAGTAGTTTTCTATCCAAGTGGCTTTACTTTCTGGCAAGTCTCTCGGTAAACAAATTTTTACTCGGTAAACAAATTATTTTACTGCAAAGGTTATTTGCAGTGAAAACGAGATACTCTGCATCCAGATATGACAGAGAAATGAGTTCATGTCTTATTTTTCTTTTTTTCAACAGCAAATACGCTGTCATTTATGCACAGTTGGTGTTCAAATAGTGGAGTGGTAATTTAGAGGTATTTTATTTTTAAGGCTACAGTATTAACTGAGTTCAATATGACTGGGTTGGACTTCTTAACTCTTGACCTTTCCCACATGAAACCTTTAACACTTGTCAGTTTGGAGGCCTGACAGTCCAGACAGTGACCTTTATTCCTCTGCTGTCTGAGACAGGGTTTATCACTCTGACAGAACCTAATTAAAATAGCAAAAAAAAAATAATCAGTAAGTGATGTCAGTGAGAGGCAGAGAATGAGAGTAAGAGCTTTTACTGGCCAGAGTACATCTATAACTAGCTGCAACTCTTCCCTTTTCTTCACTGATGGAGGGAATGTTATTTTGCCAGCCATTATTCATTCTCAATGAGCAGGGATAATCTTTCTTAATCCCTTCGAGGGGTTTCTTTGCAACATGTTCATTCTGAACTTAAAATCACATTTATGTAGAGCCAGATTCTGTCATGCTCTTTGCTGCCAAATAGTAGCTTCCTCTCTTAAAAATCCAATAGTGAGTAAGGACAAGAATGAAGAGAAGCAGACTTAATGATGGATCTTTAACTAATGAATCCAACTATGTGAACTTTCACTAGCACTTAATTCTCTTCATGAACAATGACTTAAACTTGTTATTTCATTCTCAAACCCTTCCACTTAACCTACATGAGCATCAAGATCTGTGGTCTTTTCTTTTTCTTTAATGGAGGAGATAAGGCTGCAAACTGTGCAACTTCATGTTCTTTTTCACAGGCTCACCTGCTACCAGCGAGACTGGGAATTTATGGCCATCCTCATGCCATTAACATGAAAAGTTCAGTGACCTCTTTCAGCTTCTCTCTCAGTGATCCTGATTCTCACCAGAAATTTATATAATCAGTTAAACAAACCACTGCCTTTCATCTTCTAATAATCCTCAAACTGTACCAAAGGCAATGCTATATCAGATAGACAAATTTAGAGTCTTAAGGTCAGAATAGTTCTTCCATTAGCTTGTATCAGACCATCTCACAAGAAAGAAATTCTCCGTGCTTTGCTTTTCTGTTTACCTGTTAAGGTCTCTTTCTTAACAGAGTGGAGAAGCTCCAGTTCATTACCTGTTTCTCATTTTCTGAAGTACTTAGTGAATATCCATCCCTCTTGTTTCAGTAATTTTTACTTTTATCTTACCTGTTTGTGAGATTAAGATTTGCTGGTTCTCATCAGTTTTGCTGTTTACATCTTGAAAAATTTAGGTTTATTAAGTGTCAGAGTTTTCAGGTCTGGCTTACTATTTTCAAATACAGCAAGGATTACCTTGAATCATATTCTTTACTTGGTATGTATTTCTCTTCTCATAAACCCTATCAGAGAGATTGTAAATTTTACTGTTTCCCTGCAGGTTCCTGAAAAACAGTGGTAATATCAGCTACCCCAGTTTTTCACTGTCACGGACCTTTCTGTGCTGAATCTACATCATGTAGGCAGTTAAACAACCATAAAAGGGGACACGAGGAAGCAAGGATCTTTTAACACTTAAGTTCTTTTGACAATCACTCTTAACAATTAAAAATCAATTCTGCAGTAAAAAACATGGATACTTCTTATAAGTGTGACTTCAAAAAAAGAGATGCAATAGAGTATCAGCTTCAACTGTTTGAATCTGCAGATATTTCAACTGAGGATATCTAAAAACAATTTTCTGGTATCTCTCAATGGCTTAGTTCATACGGTAAAGACACTTTCATGTGAAAAGATTACATTGTTTTAACTCTATATTTCATTCAGTTTGTCACACAAGATGTATTCCTTAGTTATGATGTTTGATTTGCATAAGCTTTTCCTTTCCTTTCCTTTCCTTTCCTTTCCTTTCCTTTCCTTTCCTTTCCTTTCCTTTCCTTTCCTTTCCTTTCCTTTCCTTTCCTTTCCTTTCCTTTTTCCTTTCCTTTCCTTTCCTTTCCTTTCCTTTCCTTTCCTTTCCTTTCCTTTCCTTTCCTTTCCTTTCCTTTCCTTTCCTTTCCTTTCCTTTCCCTTCCTTTCCCTTCCTTTCCCTTCCTTCCCGAAACCTTCCCAAAACCTTCCCGAAACCTTCCCTTCCTGAAACCTTCCCTTCCCAAAACCTTCCCGAAACTTTCCCTTCCCTTCCCGAAACCTTCCCGAAACCTTCCTGAAACCTTCCTGAAACCTTCCCTTCCTGAAACCTTCCCGAAACCTTCCTGAAACCTTCCCTTCCTGAAACCTTCCCGAAACCTTCCTGAAACCTTCCCTTCCCAAAACCTTCCCTTCCCGATTTCTGAGATAACAGTGAACTCTAGGAAGAACAAAGAGCAAGGGGAACCGAGGAGTTTTTACTTGGTGTTGGCTACTTCAGTGTATTTTGAACAAGAAACCCTTCTCCATTTTAATAATCTAACCCTTTCATATGTTACTGTTTGCAGTTGATGAAGGAATTTCCCCTGCTCAGCATGTTCAACATCCATGAAAACCTGCTAGAGGCTTTGTTGGAACTGCAGGCATATGCAGATGTCCAGGCAGTCTTAGCAAAGTATGATGGTAAGTTCCAATATGTATTTGTATTTTCTCTAGGTGATGTACGCAAAAGAAATATATTTAAGTCAAACTCTTAAGATTTAGGAAACACTGCAGTTAAATTGATATGCATGAGCTTCACACATGCCCTTACACAATCCTGTATCTGAAGATTAAATACTGTGCATTTTTTCTGCCAACCCATGCTGAAATCATTGTATAAGGTGATGACACTCACTAGCAGCTCCCCTGTGCTTTCTTTGCTTTCTGTTGATGTTTAAAGAATGACTGTTAGGTTCTGCAGACTTTTTATTGCATGCTATTCAAACGTTTTCTGAAGAAAAGATTATCAGTTCCCCTGTGGACTTACCTGTGAATGTTGACTTAGCAGCCTAGAAGTGCTTTACAAACATTGATTTAACTTCATAGCAGTCTAGTGAGTAGCAGACTTCATGTCTTATAGGGAAACTTTGGAAAGCTCAGAAGATTAGGTGGACTTTTTGTATTTTTTTTTTGTTTTTCAGTAAACATTGGTTTATGCAGCATTGCAACTCTTTTCATGTTCAAATCACAGCTGCTGGAGCTCTAGCTCTATTAACTTGAAGACACCAGGGTTTCAGAGATGCAGAGGTAGAAGCACCAACTGGCATACTTTGTTTAGTTCAAATTAACTGAGTTTTCCTTGTATTGTGTAAAAACTTGGTGACAAAACCAAGAGTCCAATCCAGTTTTCTAGAGCAGCATTCATCAGCCTGCACAGTGCTAGTCTTCCTCTTACAGCAGTCTCTGGCTTACTCAGTAGCCACTTTCCAAGTTCTGCATCAAGTGAATCAGGGAAACTCAGAGCTGTGAGTTTCCTGTTGTGTTACAACACAGTCCTCATCCATCCTCAGAAAAGTGTCATTCTGTGCACTGGGTTGTGGGAGTTTCTGAAAGGAATATTGTGTAATGATACAACTAGAAATGAGATCATAACCTGCATGGATCAAATAGCTGACTTAAGTGAAACCTATGTAGGCTTAATTTTGATGTTTCTTAACTCTTTTGCCGGGTTGATCTTGTAGCCTTTAAAATATTCTTAATTGCTAGCTCTTACTATCTGTGATGTTCTTTGAACAAAGATTTTAAGGCTTGAAATATCCATAGTTTTGGAAGATAGATGGACATTATTAGAGCTACTGTTGCATAAATGTCCTTATAATATGGACACTGGAGTCTATATCCAAAGTGCTCATTTCTCTTTCTCATGGATTCTTCTAAGGAATTGGCTGGGTCTTCTGTCCTATTTGCTTACTGAATTGTCTTCTCTTCTGCATGCTCAGTTTTAGCTTTTAATTGCTCCCACTTCCTACCAGAAGTTCCTTGTTCAGCCAGTACTGCTCATTCTCAGTTCCATTGTTCTGCTTCTCCTAACTACCTATCCAAATCTCTTCAGGGCAGTGATGATCAAGATACATCTCCATCCACTTTACAACTTCTGTCTTAACATCTTTTCCATCTACCCTTTTCTCTGTGCCTTCTGCCTCCTCTTCATTTGTCACTCTCTGTTGCATTGCCTGGGTGCCAGAAAGCAGAACAGTAAGGGCTGACACAGACAGATGATTCTTGTTGTCAGCCCCGGTATTTGGGCCCATATCATCACACAGAACCAAGCCAAGGGGATGGTGCTTGTTCACTGGAGAACTGAGACCCATGCTTGTTGAGCAAAGTACAGGTCACATCTTTGGATATGACACATCTTTGTCACAGCATTTGTGTTCCGAAGAAAACATCTTTGGATGGTATAGCAAAAAAAAAAAAGCAGAAGCTCCCACTGAATAAGTGCTAACTGCTTTCTTCTAACATAACTTAGAAAGTTAAGATAAATTTAAATGAGGTTCATAATAGACCATTGGCTTGGTACTAACATGATCATCCTGCCAGATTTCAAACTCCTGCAGTAGACTGTGGCAAAGATGAGGCTATTAAAAAAAAAAGGATAAATAAGCAGCTGATTACAAGCAACATTAGTGATAATCACTGCTACCAGTGCAGTCTGGAACGTTTTCAACTCTTTTTGGAGTCAAATCTTTCTAAGCAGAGATCAAAATGTCACCCATGCCCTTGAGTACTGCTATTCAGTAGCAGTGATGACTCTGGGAGAGATCTTGGTTGTACTTAGTCTGTTTGAAGAAATTGGCAAGAATCTTTCCAGTAGCTCCTTGTATTTCAGTAATTCCTGTGACACTGGGAGAGACCCCTGTGTTCTTTTTTTTGCCATGTTAAAAAGCACATAAGTAGAAATACCAGTTTTTATTCCCCAGGCATCACAGTATGTTGGCACCTTCTAGTCTTCAATGTAGTTATGAGGTAATAGTCCTGGGAAATAGCAGAACTGTGACAGAACAGGGTATTAAGCCCTGTCTTCTCAAATCTCAAAACTAAACTCCAGTGCGAGCTCTGCTTTGGCATAAGAAAGCACTGATCCCTGATTTGAGACAGTACCATGGTAGCACTTCATGTTGTGCAAGTTGATAAAACTTGAAGGCGTGTTTCATTGTCTCAAAAGCATCTGATAGAGTCAGAACAAAAGCTTTTTAAAAATAAAGCTTTTACTTTGGCGGTTTGAACACATGCAGTTTCAGCGCACACTTGGGTATGGTGTGTGTATGCACTGGATTTGCAAAAGGACTCAGCAAACACAGGCTTAACCAGTATAACCCTTACAGCTCATGAGTCTCAGAAGGCCTGTCTCAGGGAGTCTCAGCTCATTTTAGAACTCATCAGCTTCATGTGTTGTAAGATTTATTGGAATATAAAACACTGAACTCATTTATACTTTCCTATCTGCAGTTTCTGTTGGTCCCACTCCACTGCTATTTTTTTGACTAAGACCAAACCTGATTTATTGTATTTTGATAACATATGAACAAATTATTTCCTTGAGCAGTCTGCTCCCACCCTGGGCTAAAATGTTGGACCACATCATGTGAAACCTCAGCCTCTGCAAGCACTGCTTTACCAAAAGCCATGTGTTAAATTGTGTTTATATTGTGTACCTGGCAACAGAGCTGATGTCCATGCTCATTATTCATGGAAAAAGGGTCTCATTAGTGGAACAGCATGCACTGTTGCTGAGCTACATCATTATGGTTTCAGAGTTCAGTGTCTGTCAATAGAGTGAGGATGACCTAAATACTGTTGAATTCTGAAAATATTTCTGGCTCTGATTTAACACATACCCATGTTATTTACAGCAGAAATAGTTATGGGTGGGGGAGTTGATCTACCTACAGTGATGCTTAGAGCAACTGATTAATTAATTTCCCTGGGCAGCCAGTTGCTTTGATGGATATTAAGTGATAACCTGGGCACTGTGTGAAAACTCAGACTTTTCTGGCAATTTAAAGCCAAGTTTAAAAAGAATGGATGCCTCTGTATTTAATCTTAGTGATGAAATTGTTCCTCTCTAAACCTGTCCTTGCTTTCATTTTTGAATAGTACAGTGTTTTCCAGTGAGATTATAAGCCTTCTGGTTTGCAGGATGAACACCTTCTTCTCTCACATACTCCGTTGCAGAGAAGGAGAAAGAGCGTGTTACCATGCCAGAGTCCCAAATGCAGAGTTCACTTGAGAAGGTATTTTCGAGCAGAGGACACATAGGAAGGAAATGGGGTTTAAATACAGAAGATCTCGGTCTGCTCTATGCTTTGACACTTTTTTATTTGGTAACAGCTTACTCAAGCAGAATCCTACTGTAAATTAGTGTTGTATCAAAATGCAGGCCTTTGAGGCAACACTTCAGAAACAGAGACTTCTTTTTCTTGGAATACTTCTAACTTAGTGAAATTCAAACAGTTAACACTGAGAAATGACTTTTCTAAAATGTAGCATATTCAGGGCTACTCTCTTTTCTCTGCCCCCTTCTGTCCAGTTTCTTCTTGTCCTTACAGATTATGCATGTAAATTCTATTTATGTTGGAGGCAATCCTTTTGAAGAGAGTTGCAGATTGATGAAGCAGTTGCATGCAGCCTTCAGTTACATTAGCTATGGTCTGCAGGGGTTTCGTTATGTGCCATGTTTGTATTTGACATTTTGGAGATACTGTACCTGGTAGGGCTAATTGAGTAGGTGTTTTAAGTGTGATGAAGAGTTTTCTCCAGAGTTAAAGATGCAGCAAGTGGTAGTGTGAAAGCAGCCATTACCTCATACACAGTATTTTATAATCATTGGTTTATTTGAAAGAGATGTCTTAAGAGAAAGTTCCTTCTAGGTATGGTTACACCAAAACATAATCTACCTTCTCCAAGAGACGTAAATCAAGACCTCCAGTTTGTGTAACAGTAACGTCGAGAGAATAGTTTGTCTTTTTTCCTATCACTTCCTTTCCAGCTTCTGCTTGTAAGAACTGATTTCTTTCCTCCATATCAAAATCATCTGTCACTTCAGCTAGGTCTTGGCATCAGTTCTGTGTCTGTTCATACCATCTAGTCTCTTTTTTTTTTTTGCCACATCATTCTGTGGCATTTTTTGTTTCTCCTATTTGTGCAAAAGCACAAAAAGTCTAAAGTAATTATACTTGTCTTGCTCTCTTTAACTTTCTTTAGCAGAAATTATTCCTTCTCCTCTACAGGCGTTTAGGATTGAACTCGGTCAAGTTAAAGTGGCTGACACTTGCTTGGTCACTGGTATGCACATCAGCAAGAGTGGCATTTGAAGTCTTTAAAATCAGCAGCTGTAAATCTTCCCATATCTGAATAGCATAAGTTTTAGTTGTGGTCATGGCAAAAAAAAGGCTTCTTGTATGTGTTGAAATGGTTTTCCTGTTCTATTTGGGGGTCAAAATCTTGCCCTTAACATCGTGGCTGTGTGTGTTTGACTGCGGTGTTTCCCACTATTGAGAAGGAATGCCAAAAGTACAGAGAATCAGAACTGTTTTATTTCGTAAAGAATATGTTCATAGTTGTGCTCCCTCCTGCATGTTTTCTACTACATTTTGTGGGAAAATGTGATCAGTGTTCTAATGGGATATTAGATCTTTTTGATAGTGTTTTCCCCCTGATGTTCAGCTCATACTTTTCTTTAATGATTTCCATCACATTACTCTTTGTTTTTAATCATTTGTATTAGCTTAATTCACTTTCTTTTTTAATATTTGTGTCTTTATAGCTGATTGCATCTCTCTTCTGTCATCACTGATCCAGCCTGCACATATTTATTTGCTAGAGTGCTTTCAGTCTTTTCCATAAGCAATTCTTCCTACCACCTGTGCAAAATAGGGAGTAATTTCTGATTAGTGACTTATATTTTTGCGTTTATTAATGACTAAAGCAATTGCAACATTCCTGTCTCTTCATGTTTAGAGCCTTCTGATGACTTGGTAGGGGATGTTGCATCATTCCATGTCCAGATTCATAATTTTTTGGTTTAGTTGCTATTGATAAGAACAATAGAGCCTATGACCATTTTAGATGATGCATGGCATACTCTGCATATCCATCTTTCCATCAGTTCAGTCTCATAAGCAATTGCTTAAGAAGCAAATGAGTAGTAAGAATTCACTTTCCCAACCCTCCCAATACATGACTGGGGCTTATTGAAAGAAAAGGCTTATAAATTAAGTCTAGATTTTTGTATTCTGTTAAAAGATACAAGCAATAAGAAAAAATGAGAGCCTTTCTAGATTGACACATCAGTTTCTATTAGGCAAAAAACATCCTGGTGGATTTGACAATAGAATAACAGTCACATCTTGCAGCACACTGTGGGAGCTCCACAAGTAATCACAGGAGGGTGGGAAACAGTGTATGTGAAGATACTTTGCCAGATGGCTCACAGAGCTGGACACAGCCATTTATTAAAACTTTGCTTTGGTTCCTGACAGAGTACATATCTCCTAGGGCTAGTTTGGACATGATCCCTTGCTAAATTCAAGTTCTTACCAGACATAATTGTTTATGCCTCTCTCTAAAAAACGAGAGTGCAGTTTTGGAGATGAAGCCTAAATTATATGAGGATTTTAAAGTATCGTGGTCATAGACCAACATAGAGCAGGACAAAATACTTATGGTCTAATATGTAGCAAACAAAAAGTAAAACACTTCTAAAAGCAAGCAGGCATAGACCTATTAGGGCTGTCTCAGTCGGACTAGATGGTGTCCAGAGCTCACTTACAACACCAGTCACTCTGTGATTCTGTGAGAAGCATGAACATTTGTATCTATTTCTTCCATTGCTAGGGGTCTATAAGTATTATCCTCAAATAAGTGCTGCCTGCTCTCTAGGACCACATTACTGGAAGAGGCCTCTTGGGTGAAACAGGGCCCCTGCTGTTGCATTCCTTGCATGATAGTGCCCCTTCCATGAGCTGAGCAAGCTCCATCCTAGAATTAGTTGGTTTGTTTGCCCCACTGTTCTACCTGGAAATGCCTCAAATGCCTCAAATGTTCATTTCACAGAAACTTTCTTTTAATCTCCAGCCTAAATTTAATTCTGAGCTCTTTATTCTTGTGCCAATGTTGTCCTTTACCTAAGCAACCCTTCTCCTCTCCTTCTGTTCCATGTGGGTCTGCATAGGAAACAGTTGGATCTTCTCTCAGTCTTTATTTCATTTGGTTTGATACAAAAACAGTCAATCCTTCTGTTTGGTTTTGTTGTTCTTGACCATAGGTGATCAGATTTGAGCACAGCATTCCTTGAAAAGTCCCATTTCTTCTGCAGAAAGGACTCACGGGGTGTATCTAAGCCTTACCTCATCTCACCACATTCCTCTTCCTTACAGATGCCAGCTGTTCATTGTGAATCATCTTGCAGTCTGTATGCACAGATGTTTCCAGCTCAGGAACACTTACTGCCTACTAGAAGATAGTGTTTTGTGATACCGTGTTTTGTTTTAATGTATTTAAAAGGCATTTCTGTTTACTGGAAGTAACTTTTAACTTCTGATGTTAAGGAAAACTTGGTATACAGAGGGTTATTGGATGTGTTTAGAAATATTTTCTCTTCCTGCCATTGAAGATGTGCTCATGCCTGCCTGTAGATGTATTCTATTAGTGAAGTAATTAACATATCTATCATCCAGACTGCTTTGCATGCCGTTGATTTTAATTACTTTAGTCACTACAATTACATACTCCAGTGAAATTGTAGTTTCACTATATTATAGAGAAGCCTTCAGCAGGATCTGTACATCTCATACTTGAAGTGCAAGTGCATGAAAAGGTAATATGATTAAACAGGTAGCCTTTTCAAAGTGCCTCAGTCATTCTGGCAATGTTTTCTGTCTAACAGAACAACATTGTGCCTGGTTGCTTTGTTATTAATAAGTGAAGGATGGTGACTGCTGAGATATTACTTGCTTGTCCTCTTTAACTCCCTTTTGGTGCCCTATCTGGCAAGGCATATGAGTTCAGTAAATAACAATCCTAAAGTAACCAAGTTGTCATAGTAATTTTGTCTTTCTAATCAAGTTTAATGACAAACCAATGAATAGGTAGTTCCTTAGAACAACGGTCAGATTAGCTGCTCCTCTCTTCTACAGTGGGCCTACTTCAGTGCTTTGTGTTTGCTGTGCTGTGTTTGCTGTAGGAAGTTGTCAGCATGTACAGAAGGGTTTGCAGAATCCAGCCTTTAGTGAGTTTGGTTTGTTGTGGTTTGGGTTTTTTCATGTAGCTGTAATCTTTATGTTTTTAATGCTGGAATACTTCAGTCACAATATGTGACTGCTGGGTAGATCACAGAATTACAGAATCACAGAATGAGTGGGAAGGGACCCACAAGGATCATCAAGTCCAGCTCTTAGCCCTATACAGAACATCCACAAGGGTCATACCATGAGATTTAAAACGTGGCTGTCAGTTCTCTGTGAGAACAAATATATCACTCAAATCTGTTAAGCAGCACTTCTCTCTACCTTTTAAATGCATTGTGCCAATTTGCTGGTAGAAAACATGTATAAGGTAACTAATGGGTTAAATCAGGTTTTATGGTTCCTGTGTGTCTCTGGAACAGGATAAAATGGCCAGAGAGTGTCTGGTGAATGTGTGTTTTGGTCCAGTATTTTCTTAAGAGGCAAAACACTTTATTTTACTGTTGATCTTTAGCTTCAATCAATCTACTGGTTGGTTGCTTTGCAAGTCAAATCCATTATTAATTGAATAGCTGTCTTAACTTGTACAGCTGCCACATACTCATATTAGACAACTTCTTCTCAGTAAAAACATGAAGAGTAAGTAAGATAGCCCTCAGCTATTACTTAGATATTTTGTGAAGTATGGAAAAATTCAGGTATTCCAAGTTGTCTATACATTTATGTTTGGAGTAATGAATTCTTTCATTATGTCTCTATCATGTCACTCTTTAAATTAGTTCTCTAATGAAACCAGTTGCTGTTTAAATAGCAGTTCCAGAGGTCATTAACACACGTTTTGAAACCTGTACATCAGGTGGAAATTTAAAAATCCATGTGACATGGCAGTACAAGTCCCAAGATGAGAAAGTATTCTGAGTTCACATATTAATTTTGCATATGTCATTCTTGCTTTTAAGTATCAAACACTTTTCTTTCTGCACACTTTTAAGTTTTCAAATGTTTACTTTTTTCCTTTCTTTTCAACAGATATAAGTTTACCAAAATCAGCAACGATATGTTACACAGCTGCATTGCTCAAAGCCAGAGCTGTCTCTGACAAGTAAGTGCTTAAGAACCACTGTCCAGCAAAATTCCTGATTTAATGTAAGATTTTTCTTAGCTGAGCCCACACCCTAACAATCTGCTGGTTTAGCAGGAAAATTAAGACCTGTGATAAATTGATAAAATTACTTTATACAAAAAAAATTTTTAGTGATCAAACATTGCACTTCAGATACTAAGAAAGAAGAAAAGAAGAGAAATAGCATAAATTCAGTTCTTGTTTCAGTTTTATATATACTACCTGGGTGAGCTTTGGCTTCCTAGGTAGTATAGTGAAGATGCAACTGAAAGGGTTGTGTGGCTGAAGCTCTTCAACTTTGTGTAAACCTGACCACAAGAAGGTAATAACTAAATATGGATGCACTGGTAACAATGTCATTTTACAAGTGCTGTCAGAAGACTGCTCATCTAATTAAGTAGAGGCAGGTAGATTTAGCATTATTATGTCAGGAATTCTGAGAGGTAGATGACATTCATATTTTTAGAGGCACAAGTATCTGTTCATTCCTTTTATGTTTTTCTTTTGGGTCTCAACCTTCCAAGGTGCTGAGCACATCTATTTGATGCCTGTGGACTTGAGAGCACTGGCCCACTCTGAAAGTGTTGGCCTTTTTGTGAGATGGAGCTCAAAAATCCCCATTCTGCTCTCAGATGCCTTCACACAAATCTCAGGCAGAGTTGTGTCTGTGCACCTGAGGGTCGAATGCCCCCTAAAGTTGAAAAGCAAGTGGAGTGGAAAGCCATTTTCTTGACTGACATCCTGACAGTTTTTGCTTTTAAAGTGTATGTACACATCAAGATCTAAGTAATTTTCTTTCATTCTTTTTATCCTGTAGATCGCCAGTACCTACTGCAACATCTTTCCTCCCTACACAGCGACTCCAGCTTGGGAGGGCAGGGCTAAGGTTGTCACAGCTTTCCCTGTGGTGTCTGCCTGCCAAGTACAGCTCTGGAGTTAGCCGTGGGGTGTGAGGTGAGAAAGAGATTGCATGGTCTGGTTTTTTATTCACTGGGGCAGATGATTTGCCCACAGTTTGGGCATGCTACCCTCAATGGTGCTGCAGCCAGTAGACCACCTGCTACTGCTGCTGCATCGTGCTTCCATCTCAACCTGACCCAGGGGCATTGGGTTGGGACCCTTCCTAAAACTTCCCTAAACCTGTTTTTAATAGAAACCCTCCAACAATAATTTGGCATTGTTTTTCGGGGGTTTTTTTTGGTCTTGCTTTTTTTATTTTATTTTAATTTTTTTCCTGCTATTTCAGCCTTGAATATGCCCCTAGCAAGGTACTAGAGCAAACTTAGACTAGTGAGAGAGAAGGGACTGTTTGAACTGACTTTCTGCCATGATTAGAGACAAACATGCTTTCCGCTTCTGCTGGGATTTTCATTGGCCTTGATGTAATAGATCACTCAGAGTTTCCACTTGCTATGGAAGTTTGAAGAGCATAGGAAAATTACTCAGTTTGGTTACATGGGCCCATGTTCTAGATTCCTCTTCTGACTTTTTCTTTCTAGCATTTCTGACCTAATGTGTTTGTTTCTTTGCTTTTGTAGGTTTTCTCCAGAGGCTGCCTCAAGGCGAGGGCTGAGTACTGCAGAGATGAATGCAGTAGAAGCTATTCACAGAGCAGTAGAATTTAATCCACATGTGCCAAAAGTGAGTATTGAGAAAACACTGCTGTAGCTCTAACACTGCTGAGGATATAACTCCTGATTTTTGTGTTAGAATAATGAGTGATGTTGTGGAAAAGAGAGCAAACAATGGAAAGAGAAAAAACTGATAGCATGCACAGTTTTTTGTTTGTGACGTCGCCTTCAGGACTGTGCAACTTGAAAGTTTAGCTGACCTGGATTGCACTAAATGCTGTGCTGCAGGCAGACCATGCATAAAGATAGATTATTATTATTATTATTATTATTATTATTATTTTCAAAATAGTAATTAAAGATCTTCTAGTTCAAAGTAGCATATTTTATTTGTTTTGATGATTATATGTAAGAAAATGTTTTTGGCATGCTGTACAAAAGAACCTATCTTTGGAGTTCATGGTGTGCTTCGTGTAAGTTGCATTAGTAATTCCTTATGCAGCAACCTGTCATTAAGTTCTGAGAATGTAAAGCTCAGAGATGAAGAATTGCTGAGAACTGCAATGTAAAAAAAATGGATTTGTGTTCTGTTTCCCATACCTGCTCTCTAGGGTTTGTATCTCAGCAGTAAGAATGTTGCCGAGAGGTTACTAAAGGCTAAAGGCAGATGTTTTTTGACAATTGGACCTTTTTGGCCTCTGAACCTCACCCCACAAACCTTTGGGCTAGTATTGCCCTTTGAAAGTAAGCAGCAGAAAACTGAGATGTGTTAATGTAGGGAGCCTGTTCATTAGGTACAGTTGAACACCAGGTCTGGTCAAGATAAACCCAAGCCCTCTTCCATGTGTGCACATGGATTGCAGAAAGTTAATTCTCATGCATTGCAGGAATTAAATGTTTTCTCTGTGAGCTTTGTCTGTTATGCCAACCACTAAATAGCATGGTGTAGACTTTTGCTTAATAAAATCATCTAGTTTTCCTCTACAGGCAGTGGAAAGAATGAACTGTCTTAGACATCTTTAGACAGACTTTTCCTCCTCAATGTTTCTACATTGACTATGAAAGGAGCAACTCTTCTCCAGTAAAAGCCTGATTTTAGATAACAAAGTTTAGGTGAGATGAGTATTTTAGTATTATTAGCTGAGCTTCTATTTTTGTGCCATACTATAAAATGAAAATATTAAATAAAGCTTGATTCCAGGCCTTCTCTGTTTACTTTCTTCCATCCCAATGGTTCTTGCAACAACACAACCACTGGTATTTCTCTTCTACCCAGCTGCCAGTTTAACTCTGTAGCCCAGTCCTGTTCAGGGTGAACCTTTCTAAATGTTTTACTGAAGCCCAGTTAGAGATCTTGCCAAGGGAAAATACCAGTTTCGCCTGTCATGAGCAATCCTTTCCTTTTTCCTCCATGCTTTTGATAATTGTTTCCATCACAATCTCTTAATAGTTTACATACTACCATTCCCACTCAGAGTTTCCATCCTCTTTAAACGAATGGCTTTGCATTTATGCCCCTCATCAGTTACTCTGAGTGGGCATCTTTTTGCTTTAGGTCAGTTTTGCTAGTCTGGTGTTTCTGGGACTGGTTTATTCATTGTTCAGGGACAGAGATAGTTGGTGCACTGGCCTCCACTTCTGTGCGTGCTCCTGATGTCCATCGTGCTATTGTCTCCAGGCTCTGCACTGCCATGAAACTGAGGACAAGCCTTCTTTTACTACCTTTTTGCTTTTACTGTTTCTGTTTATACTTAAGACCTTGATGTTCTTTGGTTTAACCTCCTTCTCAAAATCCACTTTACTGTTAGTAACCATAACCTCTGCACTTTTAGACCTCCAAGACCCTGCTTTTCTTGTAGATCAGTACTTTCATACATCATTTATACCCTTCTTTCTAGCCACATTCTGGTTAGGTGGCTGTTCAATAAGAGGCTGAATTTCCTCTCTAATAATAATGCCCATGTGTGAAATGCAGATTCTATATTATTTTTTTTACTTTTGATTTAAAGAAATTCCCATCCTCATCCTCCTTAAGTTCATGTTGATAATTGATTCCCTCTGTTTTTCAAAGTCTGACACTCTGAAATTGAAAACCTTTGTGAAACATAAATTACCAGGATAACAAGGTAGTAATAGGAGCAGACTTCAGAGGTTCTTTTAGTTCTTTTTTTAACATTAAAAAAAGAATAGCCTAATACAGATTAATATACAGCAGTGCTGATTTCACACTCATTCCTTCTGATATTAGCTAAAGGATATTAAGGTGTGAAAGTACATTTTTGGTTTTGTTTTTACTTACTGTGTGAATATTACACCTCAATTTCCACTCAGTTGTAATTGAAGTCATATCCCACTTGTTTTTAATGAAATGGGGATAAGTTTTAGCAAGCAGCATCACAAAAAATCTAGCAGGGCTACAAAACTAATGTGTTAAGAGCTTCTCTAGGATTTAAACGTTTATTAGTCTTTTTTTCAGAGTAAGGAAGAAATAAACTACAAATGTCACAAATTATTTAACATACTACACAAAAATGTAGGAGTTAAACAGAGAGGGTTTTATTACCACTGAAGCTGTAATTCCAGAGGGGTTTGTATGTACTTACTGTATCATGAAGAGTACATCATTTGTGGAGTGGTTGGGGAAAAAGGTATATTATACACAGATACACAATTTCATCAGTATTATTTATATGTGTTTAGGGCTTCCCCACTTGTATGTAACAGGACTATAAAAAGCTAATGCTGATAAGCTACCACAGCTGTCTCTTGGATATTTCTTGTGGAACACCCTTCCTGAGCTGATTTGCAGAGCTCTTTGCCTTCATTCAAACTCTTCCTGGAAAGCACCCCCTTCCTTTCCCTGATGTATGAGACTAGAGATATTTATTAAAGAGAAAACAGATGATGGTCCATATATCTGATTGTTAAAATTGAGTCAAAAGTGTGTCCTGCATGCAGTTGTATGGGTTTGGAATGTAAGCCCGGAGCTGAGTTGATTTGAGGAGAGTCTCTGCTGAAGTATGCTGCATTTCAATCAGATAACTTAAATATTGATACTACTTTAAGAAATGCCAATTATGTCTATAAACAGTCTCTTAAAAGGATGTAACAAACCATTGACTTAAGCACTCTTAAAGATTCATCTGTTCTCTGTTGCATCCCTTCTCATTTTTTTCTTATTTATTTTGATTTTCTTAGTAAGAGCTGTGTCTGTCTGTATGCTTGTGTCGTTTCTAGTAAGTTGTAGTTGCTAATAGAAACAAATAATGCAAACAAATTCATAGACCAGATGGGATATTAATCTGTTCCACACACCCCATGATATTACAGTGAAAATATTTGAAATATGTTTGAGTTTTTAACTCTTCAGTGAAAGAGTGGTTTGTTGTTTTATTTTCAGCAGAAAGGCCAAACTTCTTCAATCAGAATTTGAAAGGTGACCTGAAAGTGGCTTCACTGGGCATGTAAAAACCAGTATTTTGGAACTTTCTTAAGCTTATGCTGTTCATCCCACTGGGAGGGGGAGAGTTCCTGTTCAAACAATGTTAAATTCTCATATTCTGGCCTGGAGGGATGCTGTCACAGGTGCAGAAGTGACTGTTGCCTGTTTGCGACCTAAGCCGTAATTTCAGAGTCACATTGCATAAGTGAGGAAAAGAAGGAAACCTGCCTGAGTTAGGTTGATTTATTTTATAAAAGGTCACTGAAGTAATGTGGAATGCTAAAAGCACTCCCAGCAGGAGAGAATTAGGAGCCAGAGAGCTGTCAATATTGTGAAATAGATTATGTATACTCAATCGATTTAAGCAAGAGAAGTATAAATTCCACCCTGTTGCACTTCAAGTATAGAAGGCCCATTGTCATTCTCCAAATGCTCATTCCAACGCATTCCTGTGTGTATACAGAATGGCTGTAGCTGAGCTGTATCTATTACAATGTTGTGTGACTGGCTCTTTGGAGAAGTACATGAAAACTACTGTCACACTTGTTGCAACTCCTGTATAGGTCTTTGACAAAAAAAGATTGGGTTAGAGGGAGAGAGAGATCAGAAAAAGCAAAAAAAAAAAAAAAAAGACAACCTAAAAAAAAATCCAAGCCAGAACAATGCAGTTGCAAAGGGCTAATTGAGCTGTCTCATGATGGCAGAAATTATTGTGCAACTCCAGTATTTGCTTCTAACCTCATTGAGGCTGGGACATAGAATCATCAAATCAGAGAAAATGCCAGGGTTGGAATGGTCCCACAAAGATCATCAAGTCCAACTCCTGGCCCTGTACAACACCCAAGAGTCACACCGTGTGCCCAAGAGCATTGTCCAAAAGCTTATTCTGTCAGGCTGATGCTGTGGCCACTTCCCTGGGGAGGCTGTTCCAGTGCTCAACACAAGTTCTGTCACTGGCCACAACAGTGAAAAGATCATTCTGGCTGAAATTTTCTGAACTGTTTATTTCTTAGCTGGTTCATTTTTTAAAGAAATATAAGCCCAGATGGTGATGGCATTTTATTTCTTGTTCTAGTTAAACTTCTTAATTTGTTCCTGAAAAACAAATGCAGTTAGAGATGTGTTGGTCTTATCACCTAGATATCCTCCATTAATGCCTAGCTCTTAGCTAGGTTTCTTATTTAGCCTGTTGTTTGATTCTACCTCTGAAGTGGAGTCATGCTCAGATTCAGGCTCTGTCAGGATGACAGAGGTCTCCCCTCTTCCCTGTGTGTTCAAAGGATTGATAAGGTATTGAAGTTTTATTACTTGAATTGTGAAGGTTGTGGTTCAGTCTGAGTGGATGCCAGTGTATCAGGAGTTAGAGTTGACAGGGAGTCTGTCAAGAGGTGTAGGTTACTAGCATGAATTTTAGGGTATGATTGGATTTAGTGTCCCTTTTAGTCCTGTGACAACAAGGGCTGTGTTCCAAAATGAGGCCTTATTTTGAGATGTGAGTAGTCAGATTCCCACCCTGAAGTATTTGGTAGCTGAAGAGAAGACTGCACCTGTCTAGTACAGTACCTTTGATGAAGTGCAATAGCAGCCTCTTGGAAACCACAGTCAGATGTCTTTGGCTGATTTTTTGCAAGAACTGGAAATGTTTGTTGCATGCAGTAGTCTGTCAGGACTGTAGTTCAAACATTATATGGGCAGCATGAGGACTGCAGCCCATTGGATGGTTTTTAAAGAAATATTTTAATTTTTTTTTATTATTTAGTTATTTTGACTGGGATTTGTCTGCTTGTCCAATATGAAATGTTTCAGGAGGACTGTGTTGGTTTCACAGACAACCTGCTAGAAACCCAGCAGATTGCTGGGGCTCAGTCCTGCCTCTGAAAGATCTGGGACCACTAGCCTGCAGTTACCATGGGAAGGGGCTGCCCTTGGCTATCTCCAGGGAGACCCTTAGCCTTGGCAACAAAACCTCCAGGTATCCAAATGCCCTCTGGGCTTTTGAACTGTCCTTGAAAATACAGCAATGCATGAATGGATATGATATGTTTAGGACATCAAGACCATCCTGACTTTCATGGGCAGTCATATCTCTCTTTCCATAATAATCAAGCCCTACTTACAGCCAGGTAGCTTTTTGGGTACCCTTTACTAATGTTCTGAGAAGTTAAGTGGATGGAGGCCTTCAAGTCTCCCAAAGCCATTTCTTTGTGTACTTGAGAAATTTGATCATTTTTGTTTTAGAAAGTGCCTGATGAGAACTGTACTAAGTGTTCCAGACAGGGTCTCTCTGGGGCTGTGTACAGCCAGTGTTCCTGGTGGAAATGCCTCCAGAATAAACTAATTGACAGATTGTATGCCCAAAAGGTGTGGCTGACATTTATGCATAAAATAAAAACATTTATGAGTCATAAATGAGTCTTGAGCCACCCATCAACTTTGTGTGTGGGTCTTCTTGAATATCACCAAACCAGATTATGGACTTTTTGTTTGGGAAGGTAGCTGTGATACAGGAACGAGGGAGGAGGATTTCACATTTTTGATCTGAGGAACTTCTAAAAATAATTTCTTTCTGAAACTGAGAAAAAAGCAGACTGGAAAGTCAACATAACTGAGTGGGGACTAAGCTTGATTGCAAGTGTCAAGATATGTCCTTCCATCTGGTATTTCCACTTAATTTCTTTTTAGTTGCTGGTAGCAAGCAATACATGAGAATCAAAATAACACATTTTCTTTTAACGCTTCTGGAAATATGAAATTCCATCCTGATTTTTCTTTCCCTACTAATAGTGACATGTCATTGGATTTATGTTTTTTCCTTTGGTTGAAATATTTAAATATTGAGAACTTACTTTCTCATTTAATTTTGCAGAAAGTATGGGAATAAGAGTTATGTTCTAAATTAATAAAACAGGTAGAAACCTGCAGCTCTTGCAGCTGTGTTCCGTTCTGCTCAACAGGTATAATGTGTTTTTAAAAGGGTGAGGCATTCATTAGGGCAGTGAATGTTTGTTGTATCTGTGTAAGCCTGGCAGCTCCCTCCCTCTTGTCAGTTCTTTATTCTGTTCTCTTTATCACCCTTAATCCCCTGGACTGCCTACTAAATTGCAGCTTCCTCCATTAATCCACCTGCTCTGCAGCTCTCTCAGATTTTTCTGAAAGGCTTTAGGGAAAATCCAGGTATCACACCCAAACACTCCCACTGCTAATTCAGTTTCTCCTCCTTTAATACTGTTACCCATATCAGAAACATGTGATTTCTCTTTGAAGTATTTATCTATTTCCCAGAGTTGACAGTTCTCTGTTTCGATCATGAGCTCTCCAAATCTTTTACCTGCTTGACAGCTCCTTTAGGCAAAAGGATGACAAGCTCTAGGACATCCACAACGTCATGCTGTTGGTGCTCATTTCTGTCTGCCCTTTTCTCTTCCTTTCCACAAGACTGGCTTCCAATCCTCATTTCTTTCTTTTGCCTTCTTTTCTGCACCAGCACATCCTGTTCACAAAAGTCAGCATTTCTCAGGGGTTGTGCAAGGCTGACATCTCCCATGCCTTCCCTTCACCTCCGGTGCCAGGGTGCCTCCTGATGGGTGCCTGGTGGGAAGTTGTCAGTCCCTGGGTCCTGCAGCCCTCCTCCTTCCAGACCAGGCTGTCGCACAGGGTGAGATGGACGGGCTGCACACTCCCTCCTTCTTTGCCAGTGATCACCCATACCTGTCCTTTCACAACCTTGTGCTAGGGCCTGACTCACCTGCTGCCTTTTGTGTGACCTTGAGCAGTCTGGTGGGAAGAACGTTTGATTTTGGGCATCCTGGGAGAGAACTAGTATTCCTGTGCTGTGGAAGAGCAGTCAGCACACAGCTGGGAAATGTTATACTCCTCAGGAGAACTCACAAACAGGAGCTGATTCAGCAGCTTGTTTTCTGTTACTCCTGTAAAAGGATGCCAGAAAGGGGGATATCTTTCCCCTCTGCTGTTTCTTTCCCCTCCACTATTTGGAATGTAGTAACACAAGTGATGTCTGCTGAACTGGTGTTAGTTGTCTGTCCAGTTAATTGTTGGTCCAGTTCATGGATTGAGGAGGGAGGGAAAATCACCTGTTGGAGCAATGTCTGACAGCTCTATCTTCTCCTGTGGCATGAACCCTCTGTGCATTTCATCTGCTTCTGCAGGGGCAGGGGGGAGCCAGTTAGGGGGAAATATTCTGTGAAATTGCTTGTGGGTTTAGTCAGTGGTACTGCTCATTTTAATGACACATTTAACGGCTATTTCAAGTAGCAAGCTTAAAGCTTCTATACTTCTACCCCCACCCCATCCTGGGAAATCAGGCATTTGTTACGTTTTGTAACATTTTTACTTTGTAACTTGTCACTGGGTACTTAGGTGGCTGCCAATCTTGCATATTCATGGACCTAGCAACCAGTTAATGGCAATGCAGTAAATGCAGCAACCTGTGTGCTAACTTGAGTGCTATATGTTTCCTTATAGAAAGACTTTGTGCATCAAAATGCCTAAAGTCTTCATATTATTATAAACACTTTTCATTAAAAAGCTCTTGTAATTAAATGCCATTTTTTGCTTTGAGCCCTTTATTTCTTCTTCAATAAGAGAGATGTTTCATTTTGAATTTCTCTGTAGTCCCCATACGACTGCTGTAGAGCAGAACCATCTGACAGCATACCTTAGCCTTTGGGAATAATTCAATAGTTGTCTTCAAGTGCAGTTGGTGATGTTACACATTTGATGAAACCCTTATGAGAAAAAGTACTCTAGGGAAATAGACCTTTCAGTGTGCAATTATAGAATTGCAGTCAGCTTTCTGTGTTTTGTATTACCTCTGCAATAATTGTGCTCTGCTTTTTTATTTCAGTATCTGCTAGAAATGAAAAGCCTAATTCTGCCCCCTGAACATATTCTGAAGAGAGGGGACAGTGAAGCAATAGCATATGCTTTCTTTCATCTTCAACACTGGAAAAGAGTAGAGGGGGCATTGAACCTCTTACACTGTACATGGGAAGGCAGTAAGTAATTCTCTTTCTTACAAAGGAGCTAATCAAATGTTTTTATTGAATGCCATGAAAAAAATAATAGTTTTGTCAAGTATAGTCTGTGAGAATTTTGGACATCAGCTACATCCTCACCAGCATTGAAATATTTGAAATTTGAACTGAAGACACAAACTTCATATAGTGAGAAAAACGGGTTTGAAGCCTTGTGTTATGTTTGCTGTGTAATACTGAACAAAATTTCCCAGCTTCTTTGAGACATATTTTCTTGCTCATGGATACGGGGATAATAATTTAACTTATTTTATTTCAGGGTTGTAGAGATTCGTTAGTCATTATTTGAATGAGTAGTTTCAAACTGAGAGTATATTCAGATTGGACGTAAGCAAAAAAATATTTTGCAATAAGGGTGGTGAGGCACTGGAACAGGTTGCCCAGGGAAGTTGTGGATGCACCATCCCTCCAAGTGTTCAAGACAAGGTTGGATGGAGCTTCAAGCAACTTGGTCTAGTGGAAGGTGTCCCCATTTATGGCAGTGGAGTTGGAACTTAAAGGTCTCTTCCAACCCACACCATTTTGTGATTCTGTGAATGCTGTGGTATTTGGGGTATGCCTTATAGGCAGCTATAGATTAATGTGTAATATAAAGCAATATTGTATTTTATGACTTTTTTTTAAACTGATAAACTGGAGTGAGTTCAGTGAAGGCTTACTGGGATGCACAGGTGTCTTGGTTTTTCCGTTATGTAATCTAGTTCCCCACTTCTGCTCTGCTTTATTCTGTTCTTTTCATCCTCTCCATATGTTATTATATCAACTTCTGTGTGTGTGTATTTTGCCATTTTTTGTTCTCATTTAGCTTTGATAGAAAAGATATTTTGTTACCATGATAATTCCTATAGAAATGCACTTAATACCTCCAGTGTAAAAGTGACTTACTACCTCATTTCCAGTATGAAATGACCTGAACTTGCCTAATTTGCAATGTAGGCTCCGTGAGGATGCACTGGTTTTATTTCTAGGTGTATAGAACACCTTGCTCAGTAATCCATACCAGTGCTGCCTAGGGTTTGCTCTGCTGCATTGTTCTCTGTCATATCTGCTACCTCTTCTTCCATCGTTGCTCCCAGTCTATTATTTTCTCTGTCACAGGTTCATTCCCAATGGCTTATTTTCAGTGGTTGGTTTTTACAGGGTGTTCCTTCTCATCTGGGTTATTGCAGAAGTCCTTTGGCCCTGGGTGCATTATTCCATCAGTACAAAGCAGTATTGTGCAGGGAATCCTGAACAGATCTTCTTTTACTTTGTCAGCCTAAAGGGCTTTGTACCAGGACCAGCTTTTGGCACAGGAGTCTGGCTGCCCTGCACTGCTCCTGCCACTTAGGAAATGGAGTCATCTGTGCCTGCAGGCAACGTAGGGAATTCTCATCTAACTACGTTCCCCTTCTTATTATCTCCACATTCAGCAATCTGAACATGTACTTTATTATCTAATAGCTGTATAGTAGCCTGTAAAAATGTAAATTAGTACCATTGCATAACTTCTGCAGAAAAATCCGTATTTCATTTTGTACAGTGATTTCAGAAAAATATAAACAGTGCACAAGTCCTCAAAAATTTTGTTCAAATTTTGCTCACACGTGACGACAATAAAGGGTTTTAGTAGTCCAGTAATCATAATGTTTGGTCCATACCTTGGCATTTCTGCATAACTGTTAGTGAAAACCAGTGAAGACATGACAGAGAAGTTAAATGTAATTAAATACTAGTTTTAACCAACAGTCTACAGGTAATACACGGTCAGTTGCCCTCACTTTCTTTCTAGGTGTTTGTAGGTATTTTATTCATAGTACACCTAAAAAAACCCAAGTGCCACCACTGTGTTTGGGCCAGGTTCTCTGTACAGAAGGTCTGTAGTTTCAAGTGTAACCCATTTTCAAAAGTGTCTGAGGTGATGGTTTGTCACTATTGGTTTTTAAACTTGTGTGAAAATTCATGTTTGCATGAAGAAGAGAAACCCAGGGGTTCCCAAATGCTCCAATAGCTCTTTCAGGAAGTACATGGGTGAGTGGCAAGGTGCCTCTGTGCCACCTGAGCCAATTAATGTAAAACAGGATCACGTAATACCGTAGGAGTAAGGCAGAGAAGTACCTGCATAGACACAAACTGATCCAGATGAACCAGAGCCCTTCCTTCTATGACTGACAACATTGCTAAATAAAGCTGTTTTGCTGTAAATATTCCATTGTTGTTCTCACATCAAGCAGGACTGCTTAAATTCAGTAAAATCTATCCAGACATTTTTGACTTGTTTTGTAAAAGCAACATCTTTACCTCCCATTTTATTTTGTTTAAAATCTTGCTATTACTGTGGCTTTAGGGTAAGGCAGAAGAGGCTTGAATGTCTGTTTCAGTATTAAGCCAAATTGGAAGGAAAACCTTGTGTTAGGGATTTTGAAGAAATGAGCACTGAACATCATTCCACATGTTTTTGTACAGACACTCAAGTTTGTTGTGTGTTAAGTTCGTACACAGCTTGGATTATTGTATTTGTACTTGGTTTTTTGGGTTGCTATGGAGAGGGGTGGTTAATGCTGGAAGAGCATTACAGCCCAGGTTGTTTTACAATCTTTCAGTATCTTTTCTATTCTTAGCTATTGCTTTAAATGCAGCAATCAGGAAAAAATACAATAATACAATTTCACAAAAAAATACAGCTAACATAATTTCAAATGCAGTGTGCATTTGAAAGTTGCCTTGTGAGCAAGAGATAATGGAGTGTTATTGTGTGGCAGTGGGCTGTACCTAACAACTAAAGTGTACAGTGCTTCTAGAACATCTGTTGGGGAAAATATTGCTTCAGTGACTGATGTTCATAGGAGTAGTGAGAATAACATGCTGATGACATTTTAACAGTGAAAATAATATATAGGATAATGGAAAAGGATGCCTTGATTGCAAAGCTATATTTCAGTCAAGTATTCTGATGTTTCCATAAACCTCACTCAGATGGCCTATGACATCAGCACATCAAGATTTAGTAATCCATTTCCCTCCCTTTCTGTTACTATTTTCAATTTTAACAATTCATATGATTAAGTATTATTTAATCCATGACCTGAAGATTTATATTGGAAACCTGACTTGATTTGCTGCATTTAGAAAGAATGCATGAGAGGAACCTGGATTTAATAATTCAGTATTAATCTTTGATTGCCAAATAGAAAATGAAAACATGACTGTTGGAAAACTGGTCCTCAGAGTTCATGTCATCAGTGTTACCTGGCTTGCTGGAGTGTGATGGAAAAAGAGTAGCGTATTTTTTGCATGAAAATCTTCTATTATGCTTGATGCACACAGACTGTGTGTATTAGTCTGAATTTACAGACTTGGCTGTCATTTTTGTAGGCTATACCTGTTATATCAGATACACTTTTTTCCCCTGAAACTTAAAAATTCTGCAGCCTAAAAGCCTAAGTACAATATGTGTAAATTTGGCTATGGAATTGGAAGTGTCATGGGCTTTGATTATGCAAACATTTTTGTATGTCCTTGTAATGTGGTCTCACCTGCCATTCATGAACATTGTCTCAAGAATAAAAATAAACATAGGAGTTTTTGTGATTAAAAGCTCAGTGTAGATATATATTTTGGCATTTCATTAAGCAATTTATATGCTTAATGCTGTTTGCATCCAAATATAAATGTTTCATCTGTGTTTGTTTTTCAGAATTGCAAGTATACTTAAGTATGACTGTCGCACTCACAGTAACTTACACACCGTGTTTTCTTTCCAGCTTTCAGAATGATCCCCTATCCACTGGAAAAAGGACATCTTTTCTACCCTTACCCTATTTGTACAGAAACTGCAGATAGAGAACTACTACCATGTATGTACAATGGTTTTCTTCTTATCATTGGCACCGAAGAATTGTTTACCCAAGTCTTGCAGCACCAGTCTCCTTTGATGCCTTTTAAATTGAGTACACTGGATTAGAATAACCAGATTGACAGTGAGCCTCTGGAGCTCCTGTGATGGTTCAAGAGGCAGCTCCTCAGCATAGCTCATAACAATTAGCTGTATTTATTTTTTTTGACAGCTTACAGACAGGGAGAGAGATTACCAAAGAGATCCAAATCAGTTAGATCTTGCTATTCTCTCTTGCCAAGACACTGATCTTTCATCTAGGTTAACATCCCATCAAACCAAAAGTGTCACAGCCTTGTTAATCTTTGTGGATACATTAGCTACTTAAATTCCGAGGCAGGATCCAACTAGCTTGAGAACAGCTGGATCATTACTGCAGCTAGTGCTCGTGACAGGTTGGGCTTACATTTTCCAAAAAGCAGTCTTAAATAGCAAGAAAGAGTTTTCTTCATGTTATGGTGTGTGTACTGTTATGAAGACATTGATGTGAAGTCATCTCAGTCAGTTTTATGTGGGTTTATGGCGTGTATTAGGAAAGTGCCAGCAGTGTTCCCAGATATGGATATAAAGAGAGATCCAGCCCTCAAGAAGTGTTACAGTCCAGGCTAATGAGACTCACTGCAGTGCATGCAGTGAAGCACAGGAATGCAATGGAAGAGCCAAAGCAGCCAATCTTGCAATTACACTTCATTCCCACGTGTTCTCTCTGTGGGACTTCGTGTGAGCACTAGTGGAACACACACAAGTTTGCAGAGTCAGGGCAGAGGAGGCAAATAAAAGTTGATCCAAGGAAGAAGATTCTTCTTTCACCTCTCTCCCAGAGAAGGAATAAAGAGAAATTTGTTCTGGAACAAGTGAAATGAAGCCTGCTTCTGCTGGGAAGGCTCATTTTGAGGGCATTTGCACCCTTTGTAGTCATTCATTCAGAACCTCTCTGGTTTGGGCTGAAAAAGGTGTTGCCTCTTTTTATAAGCCTACATGAATAAACATTAGGTGAGAATAATACAGCGAAAATCCACTGGTTGCAAGTCTCTCCTTCACAGCACATTCTTGCTGATATTACGCAGAAATCCTTGGCAACTGACAGTATCTCCCCACCCCATTATAATCATCCTAATTATAACAACACCTCTCAGAGTGCTCTGCTTGCTTTACTCAGAGGGATGCTGAGCTGGGGAGGGTGGAGTGTCAGGAGATTTAGGAATGACAAAGTCATGCAGAATAGCTCAGCATTCTCTTTTTAGATGCAAAACTAATCGTTCTTGTCAAATGTTAGAAGCAGGGACTCTTTAATAGCGTGTGCAGGCAGTGTGTTCTGCTCTGGCAGTTACAGGAAATGCCTTTCACTGCAAAATCTCCTGGGTTAGAGGAGGGAAGGGTTTAGCAGACCGTGACAGACACAGGTGGGTTAGAGGGGTTTTGCATACCTGTCCACACCCTTTAATTGTGCGTGTTTTAGGGGAGAGTCAGCTGGAATTATATCAGAACACAACAATCTGATAGGCTCTCCAAATTAGAAATATCAATTACAGAACTTCTGCCCTGAGTGGATAGCAGATTGGAACAGCAGGGCTGAGCCTATGTGAAAAGGCAGTGCAAGAAAAACACAAGAGATCCTAGGCTTATCAAGTCCATGTTCTGGTATTTCTGATCTCTGCATTTATTTTAAATCAAAGAGAATTTTTTTTACTTTTGTTTTTTTAACTGATTAATCTAGCAGACTCAAGAGTCATACATATTTTTAGTTTTTAGTCATACATATACTTAGTTTTAGCAAGTACAAAGAGATGAGAGCTGATCACTGAAGCAGAGACAGTAAACAAAATGAAGAGTAATATTTCATATACATGAACAGCCATAGGATTTGAATATATAGGAAACCTTGAGGCTGGTCCTGTATGAGAAAAAATGTTTCAAAGTTTGCATTTATCTTGACTGTAGTTCTAAACTATAGACTGAAGGAGTGAAACAGACAGGTAGGAGTCCACCTGACCTTTTGCCAACACAGATGAATTTTCACCTTGAGTCTGAGCTGCCATAAAAGTTTAAGGGATATATCCTTCAGGTAAAATATTCATTATCCTCTTCTCACCCTTTTAGTCATCTCAGTGCTGCTTTTTCCAAAGTCCAGTGATGGATTTTTTATACCAGAGTCAAGGAAATTTCTGTGTTCCTATCAGTGTATATTAACAAACACCTTAAAAATCTACTGTTAGTTAATTTCCAGGTTTTAAAATACATGCTTATATATCCTGCTTTTAGGATAATTATTCTTGCTGTGCAGATTAAACACTCAGAATTTACAGTTACAAAGGCTGTAGTTTTACAGCCTGCTTTAACTGGTCTGCAGCAATGCTTCCGTATGGTTGGTCACACATTTCTGCACTCTGTGTATCAGCATTAGCAAACATGCAGCCATGGAGTTAGTTAATGATCTACATTTTAAAATATTGATGATTTATTTTAAGTCTGTTCTCTGGGATTAGCTGTTGCACAGCTGCATTATAGTTAGTGCTGACACAAGGAAAGCAAAAGTAAGATGTACATAGCACCAGAGTAAACAAGAAATCTGATCTTCAGAGAGAATTACTTGGCAGAGACAACTGACACAACAATAATGTCCTTAGATATTTCAGATCTTCCATGTTCTTCTTCCTTCAAAAGCATCTTTGTGTGTCGCTGGTTGTGTAAATGATGTAAGAACATTGGTTTGGTTTTGGTTGGTGTAGTATTTTTATTTTTTTTCAATGTATAATGCCTTCCCCTTCTCATATCTTTTTCTACAGCGTTTCATGAAGTTTCAGTTTATCCCAAGAAAGAGCTTCCCTTCTTCATCCTCTTCACTGCTGGACTCTGTTCTTTCACAGCCATGCTGGCCCTCCTGACACATCAGTTCCCAGAGCTCATGGGGGTCTTCGCAAAAGCTGTGAGTATTCTCTGCTGCTGCTCCCTTCTGGTAAATAAAGACACCAATGCAGGAAAAGCTGAGCTAAATACTGCCAGGTATTAAATATCTGCATATTCAGAAGCATCAGTCCATATCTGGGCAGGGGGACATACACACACACAACTGTCAAGGCTGCTAACCAGTAAGACATGGCTGTTTGTCTTCTCTGGTTTATATGGCCCTTGTTAGGTTAGGTGTCTTGTGATTTTGCCAAAAATGGGGCTTGGTGAGAGAAGTGAATATCTGTTTTTTCATATATCATCCACTAAAATAAACTAATAACAGTTTGCAGAACCCCCTCTATTTTGTGTAGAGTCTGTGTAGTGACTGCTGTGATTTCCAATACAATAGAAACTCTCAGTATGAGCAGAAACAGAGTGTAATTAAACAGGACAAATTTCTGTGTTTTTTCCCTGAACTGCCAAGGAGGAAGTAGTCTCAATATTTCCATCATAACTTTTCTGAGCTACATCAGAGAAGTCTCTTCTAATTCTGCTTTTTTAATCCACCAAGGACTAATAAGTTATGGAGGATGAGGGGGAAGAGCCATGAATTATTCTAAACCAAACATTTTTCTTTGCAAAACCAAGAACATCACTGCTCCAGCATGCTAGGAGATGAAAAATCCACTAACAGAAAAGCTCTAGGGTAGTAAAACACTCCTTCTCCAGTAAATACTGAATATCTTCCATTGTGATATATTTTCTCAAATATATTTGTATCTGTTCTAGGTCTCGTGTTTCCAAACTTGTTTTTAATGTGTTTGGTACTTTTGATTTGGGGATAGAGGAAGTAGGGTGGAGGAGGCCAAGCTGAAAGGTTTTGGCAAATTCCAGATTGTCAGTACTTTTTCAAACCCCTTTGCAAATGGCAAGAGACTCCCTTTGCAGGTGAGCTGGGTCTTCTACTAACCCAGGCCTGTGAGTGACGGAGGTCTGGTACAATAAGGGCTCTTGCAACAAGAATTTTCTTTCATTAACTCTAGAAGACAGAAAATAGGATCAGTTGTATCAGAAAATACCTCTTCTCTCAGCAAAAAGTGCTGAAATGTACCTGAAATATTATTATTCTCTCTTGTTCCTTGAGAGTGTATATAAGAAGGCAGTAAGTGTTTAACTTGGGCATATGATCATAAACTTCTCTGTAAAGTTTATCTTGTATTTGGTGGTTGGGGTTTTTTTTTGTTTCCTAGTTACTGAAGGTACTGAAATGCATGACCCTTGTTTAGCTCTTTCAATTAAATCTTTAGTTTTCTGATACTGTCACAGTTGCAGATCCCAAATCTGTCCCTGTTAGCCTTGCTCCTGTGTGTTTGTCACCTTTTTTTCCTGAAAAAAGAATTTATGCTGGCAGCAATAATGAGATTTTGTACTTCGTTCTCCTGCCACAGGCAGTGAGCTACTGGAATTGGAGAAAATTGGTAGACTTTCATGGGCTTAAATCAGAATACTCCAGTCCTTCCTTGATATTTTGTCAGACTGAGTATAAGTAACCTTAAAAAGACAGTAGATATTAGCATTTTGTCTTGGCTAGGAAGAAGCATTTTCATAGCTTGTGCTTTCAGTTTTTGCTAGTATTTCTTACAAAAGGCTTATGGAAGTCAATTAAGAAATAAATATAGGCAGAACAAATTTCTGAATGCATGACTTGGATAAAATTGCCAGGTCACTGTTGCTAGTGTCGAATTTCTTTCTTTAACATGCAAAAATTTAACAATAACTAGGAAATCACTAAAAATATATATGTGCAGGGTCTTTCTTAACATGATCTTAAATGTGTATTTGATTTCTTTGCAGTTTCTCAGCACCCTCTTTGCCCCTTTAAATTTTGTGATGGAAAAAGTAGAAAGTATCCTGCCCTCCAGCCTGTGGCACCAGCTGACAAGGATCTGAGGGAGCATGCCCACTGACTGACTGTCATGACATCTTCTGTGCCAACTTTTGGTGGCCACAAGAAAGCATGATTAAAAAGGGAAGCAGTTATAAGACTTAAAAACTCTTCATGGATTGTCTGTTCTCATATAAAAACTGTTTTGTTGTACAAATTACATTGATGTTAGGTTCTATTATATTTTACCTTCAGGAAAGAAAAAAAATAAACTTTTGTGTATTGTAGCATTGCTGTCTTTTGGCTTTTTCAGAACACAGATTCTGCGTTTTGTTTTTTAAAGGTGTGGTATCAGTGTCACCATTGCTAGGGCATAGCTACACATTCACTTAATGGAACATACTAATAATGTCACAATTAAGCAACATTGTCACTGCCTTTTCCTATGGAGTTCAATTAGGGTGAGGCCCTCACTTCTGCAGACAGTCTAGAAGAGGCTTCTAGACAGTTAAAGCTCTTGCTTAAAGCAGCTTTAGGCTCTCCAGGCAGTTTGGATGGCACACAGGGCTTCTGATTCCCTTCTCTGCACAGAGGTCACCTTATTCTAATTTGAATTTTCAGGAAGCCCACATACTTGACAGATTTTCTTCACATCCCTGGTGTTTCAGGTACCTTCTTGAAGGCTCATTAGCAAAATGGGTGTTAGTTCATGCACAATTAATAGAGAGGTTGGTGTTTCACTGTTCATGCTCACCTCAGGAAATCTTATCCTTGTGCTGTGACTGTTGAGAGTAAGTATTCATTTATGACTTAGCCACTACAGATGGAAAATTCCGAGGCCAGCTCTAAGGTGAAGATTTTGATCTGGAAGTTGGAGCAGACAGTCCTCTCTGTCAAGAATTAAAAGTGCATCCTTACAGATGCCTCAAGGATGTTTTTTTCCAACTCACCTTCTAGATAAGGAAGCATAACCTTGATGCAGTGGATCAAAAATGCCACTTCACCATTTCAGCTTCGCTGTTGCTCTCAAAATGCTGAGCAGTTTAAGGGACTGTGATCTCTAGCAGATAAGTTTGTTTATCAGTGAGGAAATGAGTGAGCAGAGACAAAACTCCCAGTACTAGAACTGGTATAAAAGGAAAGTGTTTCTCAAAAATAGGAGATGCATTGCATTCTTTTTTATTCACTTGTTCACATACACATTAGTGTAATAGAAGACAGATGTTTGTCCAAGTGAGCAAAAGTACCATGTAAACATTGCTGTGCTATGAGATTAAGAAAAGATAGCCCCACACTAAGAAATCAGCTGTAAGAATGAGACCTGGGGAGGGCACAGGAGACCAGAGGGCACCACAGGCAAATGTTAGACCCGGTGAGGCTGTTGGGAATTTCCATACAGGTTTATCATTGCTGGCTGCAAAACAATTCACTGTAATGTTGAAATTAGTCTGGCTTGCAGTTAATGTTAGTTAATGTTAGTTAATGTAGGATGTGGCAGAAGATTTGAGGTAACAGATTGCTACTGGATAAGCATGTGGAAGTATGAAATGGACCAATATTTGTGTTCTCCTATTTTCATCTGGATTGCTAGAACAGCCACAGAAAACACCCTCACAGCAGGTCCTGCTATGTATCTAGCTAAAAAATAGGGGTAACCATACTGATTTGTTTGCCTCAAAACAACACTGTCAGAATTATTTAAGGCTGCTGAAAATCAGAAGGATCAGGCACACTCAGCTCCTGTCCTGTGCTGCTTCGTATCACTTATTCCCAGACACCTATACCCTGCATTTCAAAAGAACAAATTGCTGTGATTCAGAGTCCTAAAGGTAAATGCATTTGCACATTGGTGTATATCTGCCTATATACAAATCTCCGTGTTTGTCAGCAGCTAAGGTAGTAGTTAGGGCTTCTGTTTGAAGATTCTGTGATCTGTGTGGGAATTACTATCTGTAATACTCTGGTAAAAAGGAATGCTTAACTCCTGAAAGAATCACATCCTTTCCTTGAACTATGGGGAACATTTAGGAACTCAAAAATGCCTTTATGCAATTCTATTTCTACTATTTCTAGTGTCTATGTCCCTAATAAGCAGAAATGGGCCATGGATTTTTATCTAGAAAATCTCTCTTTAATTATAATTCTAGGCATCTGGAAGAGGCAAATCAGACAGAAGGGTTTTCTTTTTCATTGGGCAGAGTTTATTGCCTTAGGCTTTGCTGCTTCTGACATGTTTCCTGTGAAGTTCAGTATGGCTTAGATCAAAAAGCAAACACAGCCCATGATTGTAATGATGGAGAGCCTCTGGCTTAGTGCAGAGATGAGCCTTGTGGAAATCTGGTTCAGATAATAACTCATCTTCAGATTTGGGGGTGGAGGAAGCTTTTTAACTCCAAATGTTAGCAGTTCCTGATTTTTTTCTTTGAAGACAACTTAATAGAATTTGTATGCACATTATCTCTTTACACTATAACCTGTAGAACAAAAAAGGAGAGGACCCCCCATGAGTGTCAAGCCAAGCTGGCCACTTTCTGTCCCTCCTTCCCACTGGACAGATTTACAGCTGCTCCCTGGCAGGAACTGCACTCAGAGAGGTGAGTGCTACCCTGAGGGGAGGGCTGCTGCTTTCTCTCTTTCATCATGTGGTGTCTATGCTCAACATACAGACTGTTTTTTCAGAGCATAGAAGTTGTTACCCCAGAAGACAGGAGGAAAGTTATCAGGAGCTTTGCCATGTTGAAGAAACCTGCAGAAGCTAAACATCCAAAGGAAGCTGCTCCTCTTGCACGGGCCACACAAACCCCTTCGCACCCATTGTGGCTGTCACCCTGTGGTGGCCTTGAAAACTTCAGTGGCTCTAGTTTCAGCAGATCGCACAAGGTAGTCCCTGGCTCCACCCAGCTTCCAGCAGGGCTCCTGCACAGCTACACTACAGAGTCCATGCATTTGTATTGATTCATATGCATTTGCTTCTTTCTCACAAGAGATCTTAACTTTATGAAGTTGCATCCATTTCCCCAGGCAGATGAGCTGTTACACGAAAGAAACAACCCAAAATCACATTTGTGGTTACAGCCCATGAGCTGCTGCTGTCCTTCTAATAATAATAAAAGTTCACTTCTGTCATTTGAAGTGGCAGGTAAAACCTGCAGGCTGTGACATGTGACCACAAAAACACTTCTGCCCTCAGGGGCAGCCACCACCTGCATGAAGCCCTTCCCAGGAGTGCAGGGCAAATGCCGTGGAGAAGGGCGAGTGTTGGTTCACCTTGTGCTGCCACACTGGAGTAAGAGCTGGTTTTTCTTAGCAAAAGCACCCTCCCCACATCCAGATCTTCACTAATCCCCAAACATTCCTTCCCCCTTGCCACCGTACACTGAGCCCCACAAGAAGCTGGGCATGAAGCCTGCAGGCAGTGACCAACAGCTGTGGTTTGGGCATGCAGATGGGTGCCCTTTAGCAGCTCTGCACCTCAGTACCAGAAATGCAGCATTTTATTTCTGATTCACATCTGCAAAGAAGTTAACACAGGGGTGGGAGGCCAGGATGAGATGAACAAATTGGTTTTAGATATTTTTCCAGGAAAAGAAAAAGCAGCAATCTCTCAGGCTTCAATGCCCACATGCCCTAATATACACTACCATTCCTAAGTCATTCCTCATTACCCATGTGGTAAAAGAAAATTAAACTTTTTTTACGAGATTTTACCTATAACAGCGCAATACACTTTTTAGGGTAGAGTTTGTTGAAAATAGTGGGGAGGGAGCAATCCCAAAAAGCTTGGCAAGCTAAGAGAGTTTCAGGGCTGCTAGATCCTGAGTTCATGCAGCAAATTAAAGGGAACTCCCTCAAGAAAATTGGACTGTGTATTTAAAAAAATAATCCTACAACCTTTAGCCTCAGCTAACATTATTCCGACACTAAAATGTCTACCTAGAGACAGCTGTTTCCTCTTCATGACTAAATACATGAGTAAATTTATTCCACAGAACAAAATACAGTATTATTTCATTTGCCAGGCCTGATTTGTTTCTTCTTTTTTGTTTCCTCTTTTTTTCCCCCTCTTACATTCTTTGTTGGATTTGCTGAAGATCATGGAGGGGCCTTTCCTAGCAATATTTACATCTCTGAGTGTCTTTTGCCACTAAGAAATAGCAAAAGTTTCTGGGAGTGCATTTCTTTTTGGAAGAGACAGCAGAAATGCTTACAACTGTAACAAGTCTACCTTGAGCTCTTAAAAAGGCCCCCAAAAAACACAAATACAGAAAAAACTGTCATCAAGTAAGTGGCGAGCTCAACACTTACCCATTTGTTATGCTGTGAAATATCCTGGTGCAGTGATTTAGATGAAGCATTGCATCACAGTTTATTGATACGGCGCATGCCTGAAATGGGAACATCAGCCTCCTGTGCACACCTGGGTGGGGCTGCTGCTGGGCAGGGTGACAAAGGACACTGGAAAGGCCAAGGGACTCAATGCCTCCATCTTCCTGGTCATACTGGTAAGTCCAGCCTTCAGGAACCACAGGCCTCTGACCCAGGGGAAGGTTTGGAGCAAGAAGATGAGCCTTAGTGGAGAAGGACCAGGTTGGGGAATAAAAGTTAATACACTTAAAATACAGTGACTCCAAAACACTTTATCTGGGACTGCTGTATTCAGGTGAGTTGATTTTCTGGAATATTAAACAAATAACAGATTTAAGAAGATATTTGATTTCATTACCCTTCATTCAACTACCTAGAACAAGTTCTCTCGTAAGAATGAGCCTTTTTTCTTTTTTCCGGAACATTGAAATATTTTCAGCTTTATTACACAGGTAATCTTTTAGACTACCCAGGCTCCCTGAATCTTTAAAAAAAAGGGGCTCTAAAAGGTTAAAAATTATTATACTGCTTTTAAATGCTTTAAGGCTTAAAGTATGATATTGCTGAGGCTAAAAACTACATGTGGATTTAATTTCACAGTGAAATCCCAATAAAAATTCTCCTTGGAGCTCACCTTTAAATACAATTAGGTATGAAATTTTCCTTATCCAGCCCAGAGCCAGAATTGGCAGCAGTGAAGAGGCCAGCAGTACAACCCCTGAGCTGCCCCTGGGTACACAGACACACATTATACATACACTGCACATGCACAAACACGTGGGCAGGGCTTTTCCCACCAGCAGCTGGTTTGTAGACAGAAGTGTGATTATTGTTACCTCTAGCCATGATCATTTCCATATACAGTAAATGAAACATTATCTTATTGCCCAAATAAAGAACTTTCTGGAGCCTCCTAATCTTTTAATGCCAGCTGTGCCTTCTGGAGATGAATTACCCATTTTAATGATATAAACTTCTTTGAAAGCCTTGCAGATGTAAATGACTGTTCCCTCAAGACCACTTAATGCCAAAACCCCTTCTTTTTAAATAGTCTTTTAAGAAAGTTCCAAAAACAAAACATACCAGAGTATTCACTTTATTGCCTTGGTTAGCTACTTGGATATTACTTTTTCCTGCACTGTTTGTACCTGCTAGGGTTCTTCCAGTCCATTTCATTTTCATATGGAAATTTTGCTTTCCTCTACAATGCATTCTACCACTCATTCAACCTCCTTTTCCTACATTATCATTACCTTGTTTGTCTCTACTCTTCATGGATGCTTTTTATAGAGCCTTATTTTACTCAGTGGCACAGAATCCATTTTTCTCTTGGTTCATGTTGCTGATCTGTGCCCTGAGGAGAGGCAGCTGGTCCCTCTCTCACCCAGTTCCTCTCCACTAAGGCTGCAATTTCTGGACCTCAAAAACTTGCACATCTTTTGCGCTGGGTTAGGCAGGAGGGGCCAAAATCTAGGAAGTGACCTATGCTGCAGGAAGGGATATCACTTCCTTCCTGGGAGAGAGAGCCAGTAACTAGGTAGTTTTAAGGACTGACGTGTATGTGAAGCAATTAAAAAGTTGATCCGCCTTCGAGGAAAGAACCCTGTATAAGCAGAGACCCTCTGAGCCTCTTCCTCTTTTGGCCTGCTGCTGTGTTGAGAGGAGCGTCTCCTGCTTCTCTCCCCAGTAAGGCCCTGCCTCCTTCCCAAGGAGGGAGGGTGGGGTGAAGGGAGGTTTAGGGCGGCCCTGCAGCTGCAGCTGGGCATGGGGGAGGAGCTGGCCAGAGTTTTCAGGAGATACAGTTCAGCCGACATGGCAGCTACACGAGACAGGGCCAGGCCCCTGCTCCGGGCCAGGCAAGGACCAGGCCAGACTCCATCCAGCTCGGGCCAGGCCCTGCCCTGTCACCCCGGGCCCAGATGGCCCCAGCAGGCCGAGCCAGCTCCGCAGAGCCAGGCACAGAGACTCTGAGAGCTTCTGCCATCCAGCTGGGACCTGTTCAATCAGCCCGGCAGAGAGCACGCGATCATCACACTGCCGGAGAGAGAGAGAGAGATTAACTTTATGCATGCCTGGAGTAAACCTACAGACACCCATCCTTCCTTGCACAGAGAGAGGGACGAGTGAGGACATCTGCATAAATGCAGCACAGAGACTTTACAGTCAGTGAGGAAAGGAGAGCCGATGCGTGGAGGGAGGAGCATGAGATGTGCTTCGAGAGTGAAGCTGGAAATTCTTTTGGAGAACCATGGTTGGGGACTGAGCTAATAAATTCCCTGTAATATATGAAGAAATAGTCCAAAGAGGGGATGTGAGCTTCTAATTGCAGCCAGTGAACTGAAATACCTGGGTAAAGACAAGCAAGTGTTGAAATAAGTACAGCCTGATGAGAAACTTGAACCAAGAGAGAGGAGACGCTGTGACCCAGAGCCCTGGTCTCAGAGGGAATACCAGAGAACTTGTGTTGTCAGGAGAAGCTGGGTTGCTGAGCACAGAAGAAGGGATTTTCTTTGTTGCTGCAGTTGAAGTGTGCATCCTTAAAACAGGTTCCCTGTGGACTGTTCATAAGCCACCATAGTGGCTGTGGGAAGGCTACTGGTGTGGGAGGGATCCACCATTAAGCAGATCTTTCTTCTGGGTGGTGGCTGATGGTGAGGCAGAAGACCCATAAAAAACTGTATTTTTCTTACAGAAAATCCATGGTGTAAACAAAAGAGACTTCTGTCCCTCACTGAACTGAAACGAGAGCTATTTCACAGGTGGTAAACTGACTGGAGATCGAAGTGTTGTCTTTTGTGTGTTGTCAGGGAGAATGAAATGGAGAGGTGGGGGAAGGAGGGGTGGTCTGAGGAGTTTGTTCTGGTTTTTCTTGGTTTCTTTTTTTCTTTCCCTTTGTCTTAGGTATATTAATAAACTTTCTTTATACTTCATAAAGTTTGAGCCTGCTTTGCCTACTCCTAATCCTCATCTCACAACAAACATCAAGTAAATTTGGGTAAGTGTGCTGGCATTTAGCCACAAACCTGAATAGGCAAACTGAAACCACTACATCTTTACAGCAACTTGTTTTGCTGATCCCAGCCCAACATGTGGACCTGGCACAACCTGTAACTGCCTCCATCACAAGCTGATACACTCCGAATCATAGGCATGAGGTTTTGCAGAAAGTATGCAGAAAAAAATCTGATTTGCATGTCCCCATCTGAGTGGAAAGTATAATTTTGAGCACATTTAATAGATTTATTAACTTTAAAAGAACACAGAAGCTAATAACTTCTTTAGAATCCAAGTCATTACTGAGGCAAGGCATTTCCTTCTTCGTCAGTGTTTGCAAACATTTTTCCACTATTCTGTATGTGAAAAGGAGGAGACCTTATCCTTAGGTAGTTGAGTGTCCTGTACCCAGCTTTCACTAGGCTGAAAAATCATTCTCTTCAATCCTTCAGGTCAGAAAAAAAAAATCCTCAGCAGTTAATATCAATTACTTTTTAAAAGCTTTTAAGACAAGTTTTCACAAACGTGTAACTAAGACATTTGCTTTGACTCTAACAGTTCATCAAAGTGTTGTGGCTGAATACATCTCCTGCAATTTCCTTTGTTTTAGGCCGTGGGCCAATTCCTGCCCCACAGGAAGCCACAGTGTGCTAATAGTGGCCTGTGTGGCCTAAGGTGGCCTCCTCACTGGACACTCCAGTCCACCAGGAATGAACAAACACCCTTCCAGTGAAGCTCTTCATCAATCTGGCCACAAATTTTCTTTCATGGGGAAATGACCACCCGAGCCATTTGGTATCCAGGGCTCAACTGTGACCTGCCCAAGATCCTTCACAAGATGCTTGAGCAAGCCCAGCCCAAGCAGTTGGTGGTGGTGATCTTGTGTCACATTTTGTGTCTTCTTGTGTTCCTGATGGCAGGAATGAATTGCCACAAAGATTCTGGAGGAGAGTTTCGTGGTGGTTGGAAGAGTCTTGGCATAAGTACGTCCTTCCAGAGCTGCATCAGTTTATGCACAGACAGCTCTGCAGCAGCATTGTCATGCAGAAATACAAAGTAAATGCTGCAGGGTTTAAATCAATTATTCAGCAGCTTCTGTGCAATGAACAACAAAGGTAAAACAGGCATAAAAAGTAAAAAAGACCTCTGATGCATTCCTTGCATGGACCAGAAAGGGCAAAGGCCGTGGTCCTCAGTAGCATCAGTAGCCCGTGCATCATGTCCGGGAAATCCAGCCAGCGCTCTTTGGCGCCTTGCAGGTGTGAATGTCCACCACTTCCAGGCAGTCCTGGCAGCGCACAGCACAGCACCAGTGGAATTTGCACTCGCATTTTGTCATCCTGCTGACGCGGGAGGTATCGTAGCCTCTCCCGCAGCACATCACTTCACAGCTGTCCATGCCACGGGAGGTTTGGTTACATACACGACCAGCTGTGCCAAGGGACCCTGCAAAGGAGCACAGCCGAGGTCAGGAGGTGGATTTTAAGGAAAGACAGCAAGCATATGAAAACAGGTATAGGAGACATAATTCGCAATGTATTTGATCCTTTAACATCACATCATCCAGGATTCAATATCAAGCCACATAAATGCCTATAAAGGTAAAATTGCTCCCGTATTTCCCCTAGAAATCAGGTCTGGAGATGAGGAGGAATAAAATGGACTAAATACTCCAAGGGTCTGCCTGATTCTGTTAATATCACCATGCTTTGCTTCATCTTTCCCTCCAGAGAGCAGACTCCCTTCCCAAGGCAGCCCTGCTCCCTTCACCCAGTCCCCCAGGAGTGTTTGAAATGGGAGGCCCAGGTGGAACATCTTCATGATGCTTGGGATATCACAGGCTTTGCTGGGGAGCTCTGGGTGGGCAGAAGAAGGCTAGGAAAGAGAAGACCACTAAATTTGGTGGCTGCAAGGGACTCAGTGGGCTCTCAGTGATTAAAGTCTTGCAGAAGTGAGTGCAGAAGCACCCCAGGCATTTGGCATCACCGCTGTGTCCACCTACAGGCCCCATTCCACCAGTTCTGGTGGCAGCCAAAGAGCTGCTGCTCTGTGTGCCTCCCATCTCTGTGGGGTAACACCAAGGGTTCTTCTCCCCTTTCATGATGAGATTAGAAGAAACTAAATTATAGCCTGCTGTGGGCAGATATTCTTGTCACGTTGACATGTTCTTGAAACACTGAGGAGGAGTAGCTGAAATGCCTGTGCCTATGTCCACATGGCACAAAATGTCTCTCTAAGGCATGCCTTAGCCTGAACAGTAACTGTACCACATAGGAGTCAGTGTTCATCTAACACAGACTGATTTTAGGGTACCTTTTAGGATCAATACCACAGCTAATCACAGGTTATTATCACCAATCACAAAATTTCATAAAAATTAATTGCCTCAACTAATTTCCTATGTTTTGCTATTATAAATCAAATCCAGATACAGTCACAAAATTAACATTCTTCTCACATTTTCCATAGACCTGATTACAACTCCATTCTCTTCTTGGGCAAGGTGATATTCCCTAAGTAATGGCTATGGTGAGTGTCCTGGGTTAAATTAACTGGAAATATTTTACCAAGTGTACTCGCAGGTGCACACTGAACATGAACAATTAGCCTTCTTAAGGAAAACAAATATATGCAGACATTAATTAAAATTTGCATGAGCTAGGATAGCAAACCAATCTTAATTAATAAAAATGTAAACTGCAGTTTAATTGTAATTATTAATAATTTACGCTGATTAAATTCCAATTTTCTTTTTTTTTTCCCCCTATGGTGAATTTATGGTTTTATGCACTGATGCTGCTGTCTCAAAGTTTATAACGTACAAATCTTCACTGTCTCTCCAACCCCTGCTGCCCCTCCCCAGCATCAGGGAGGCTTCATATTACACGGGGGCTGACTCCAAGCCACTAATGCAAAGAGGGGTGTCAAGAACTGGAGCAAAGTCACCTTCTCAAACTGTGTTTTTTCACAGGGCTGACATGATTCAGCCTCTCAGCCATGGGGGTGCAAATTTTCCTCTTTCTGCATCAGGTTTAGGACAGGCTTCAACTGCTGTCCTGGAGAAGTGCTTCAGCCCCTAGAACACATCTCAGTTTCCCCTCTCATGGCCTAGATTCTTGTACTTATTTAAATATTTAAATATTCATTGGGTAAATGTATACACCTGGAAAGCTTCACTACTGAATGGCTGGTTCATGTCTGCTGCAGGCACAGGGAATTGGCAGAGGGAAAACACACTGGATGGAGCCAGAAACAGGCTCCTGCACCTGCAGCCTGATAAATCCCAAATTTCCTTGGGGTCTGAGCATGTTTCATGCTGTTGCCTACATACCAATGCTCCACATAACATCCTTGGGGAGACAGCTGAACAGCACTTTAAAGTAAGCCTCTGATTTCTGGGGGAGCATCTCAGTTGGCTGTAACAAGCAGTGATGGGGTGGATCAAGCACACTCTGCACCAGGAAACCAGCAGTAACACCTTCTCCTGGCCTACAGTCCCTACAGCCGGTGCCAGCACCTGGATCCCCTGCAGGAAGGCCCAGGGAAGAGAGGGACCCCAGTTGTGACCCACATGGGCACACACTACTCCCAGCAAGCCCTCAGCCATGCATCTCTCCCTGCAATGCCAGCTGCGCCGGGGCAACTGGGTAACAGGCATAGCAGTGATGCCAAGAGGCCTTTCCCAGATCTTTTTATCAGGAATCACTCCTTGATGGGAGAAGAGAGACTTACAGTGGCTCCCAGTGCCCCCAGTCTAGGCAAGGCTGAGGAGTCAGAGGGATGCAGAGCTACATGATGCACCTGTGATGCCACAGGAAACCTGTGGCAGAAAACAAGCCAGATCCTGCTTCCCAGCCATCACGCTCTCCTCTGTCCATGACGCTGAGCAAACAGCTGGGACACCTGAATGTAAGTTCTGCTGTTTGTGTCAGCCCACAGCAATATGCGTCACATCCCAGACTGTGCAAAATACAACCAAACTCACAGAAAGGATTATTAGACATTGGAATGGATTTCCCAGGGAGGGAGTGGAGTCATTGGCCCTGGAGATGTTTAAGGAAAGACTTAAGGTGGCACTTAGTGCACGATCCAGTTGACACGCTGGTGTTCACTCAGAGGTTGGATTTGATGATCTCAGAGGTCTTTTCCAACCCAACTGATTCCGTGGAGAACTTTTAAAGGCACTTGTCCTGCTCTCTCTGGTCAGACCAAAAACAGTACAGAGGCCAAGCTCACGACACATGTGATTAACATTCTGTGTCAGGAATTCGCACCAGTGGAGGAAAAGCAAAGCCACCCTCCATCTCAGCATAAATCCCAGCCAGGAGCAGAGTGGGGCCATGTCATTTGGCTGCTGGGGGTAAAGGAAGACCCCATGCTCCCCCACATCCATCAGGAGCTGCACAGAAAGGTTTGACCACATTCCTCAACTGAAGTACAAGTTAGTTTCCAAGTCCAATGTTCTTATTTCCAGATGTAACAGGAAATCACACAGCATTAAAGCACCTAAGCAGAACACACCCATTGCTTTCAACAGGAGTTTTCCCACCAACTTAAAAATCAAAATTATTTCAGCCACTAACAGACAGTCAGAAACTGGCATCATCTGATGCTGACCACAAACATCAACATTTACTACACCACTAGGACAGGGGACTTAATTATCCACAGATTGTGACAAAAGTGAAAGCAAGCTTATATAAAGGCTTAGTTCTTGAGCAAAACCAACCTTTTTTAGAAGTTCAAACAGCATATTCAGAATCTCTGCAGCTTCTCTAGTGAGAAAGAAAATGAACAATAACCAGAAGTGAGGAGCCAGACAAGTTCCTGTGCTCCTTGGCAGGCTCCTGAGTGATGAAGGCAGCAGAAGACACTGCACAAAACAAGGCAGAGTTTTCTGCCTGCTACCTGAAATGCACGTCCTCAGCACTAACAAGGCAGGAGTAGGTTCTAACTTGTAAAAAGGTTTTGTACAATCTCTTTGTTTTCATTGCAAATACTGGAATTGCCAGGCCTACACACATTTTACCTGCCAAAACATCCACAGCTTTTCATACTGCCAACTTCACAGCCTGTACATCAGGTCCTTTCTTCTTGGTTTGCACAGTTATTTTTGGAAGTCAGCATGTGTTATGTTGAAAAATATTTTTTTTCCATTCTTAAAGTCCTAAAATGTATTTATTAGTTTATAATGAGAGTTTTTCCCTTCTACTTCTATTGATTAAAATCTGGTGTCAAGCAATAACATCCATTATTAGACTTACACACACACAAACAAAAGCAAAAAAAAAAGTGCAAAACCAGTGAAATCCCCAGTGATAGTTTCCTCGTAAGTGTTCTTGGGGAAAAATAATTAAAGGAAATATTCACAAAAAAGTAGCTGTGGAGCTACTGGACCTTACAGACAACACCCAGTACAGAAGGTCTGGAGAGACCAGGCAGCACACATTGGAGGCAGATTTGTCTGGAGGGGCTGGGATTTCCCAGGCCAGCACTGAAGAGATGGCAATGTGTTGATAAAAACAACAGTTTACCTAGGATGATTTTTAAAAGCTCTCTGGGATGTTCTACCTCTGTTTCCATCAAACTTTGAGTATGAAATTGTGAGCAAGAATTATTCCAGCAGAATTATGTATGCAAGGTTAAATGAATTCTGAACACTTCTGAAAAATCTTCCTTTGGTCCTTCGTGAAATCTTAAGGCAAGGAAAGAGGTGGTCAGGTTATGACATTCTCTTGCTACTGAGTTACTATTAGTGATTTAGTGTATTATATCCCTCCTGAAATCGATTACTCCTCTTTTCCTTCTAGAGAAAAAAACCCAAACAAACTGTACATTTTGGGGTGCTCCATGTATGTATGTCCAGCTGCCCCCTCAGACAGACTGCCAGAGCCAGGGTGAAAGCTCCAGTGGGAAAGAGAAAGTATTTGCTTGCTTTCTGGGTAGGCTGCTAATGGCAGTAACCTTGAGCACTTTTAACTTGCTGGTTCCTGTGTGTTAGCACAACCAAGCCACAGAGGACACTGGCTTGGACACTTTACAGTCTGTGAAGTTGTTTCCTGGTCAAGTCATACTTCGTAAGGTTTGCTCGGTGAATCCTTCATTCAGCCCCAATGCTAACAAATCTCCAGATAATTTTTTTTACTGAAGCACTAAATTGATTGAATTCCCTGGAGAATGAAAGGCAGACCTGTATTCAAGGACATCCCAAAACACTGTTAGATCCAGCTGACACTGAGATGCTCCCCACCTATTTCCAAACTCAGAGTTCCATAATCTCATTTCATTTGCAGTCATTTAATAGGGCTGACATTCTGCAATACTCAACAGGGCAAACCAAAAAATGAAAAGAATGTTGTTCAGCTGCCAAAATCATCTCCCTCAAAGCAAGATCAGGTTTGGTTGTGTGGCTCTTTCTTTGCTCCATGCAAGTAGCAGGGCATCCCACATCCCATCAAAGGTTTACTGCAGTTTCCTAAAAAATATGCTCTTCCAAACAGCTACATTCTCTGAATTCTGGGCAGTAAAGAAACACCACCTCAGCTGCAGCCTTATATTGAGCTGAGCCAAAGAACTTGTCAGACTTTGCCAGGTCTGGGCAGTCTTGTCAGTGTCTGGCAAATGCACAGAATACACTGTGGTGAAAAATGCCCACTCTCCTCCACAGCAAGAAGACTGACAGATTAGATTAGGCTTAGTACAAAGAGATTATTAAATGGCTTTTTGATATAGAATTGAGTAGTGTATGGGCTCTCCTTCCAGGGAAAAAGAAAACATGTATTTTACAATGAATGAGGCAACCTCAAGAGAGAAATGTTTTGAAAAAAATCCTAGTTTTCATAGTCAATCTCTGCACGGTGCCACAATATGCCCATTTATTCACTTCGATTAAGGCATTAGACTTGACAGTATCAGCCACTATTAAAGGAACAGTATGTGCTTGTGCAGGTAATAAACATCACCTGCCAAAATAATAAGTAACATTTAAAATTATGTTGAAGAATTAACTAACGAGAAACACTGTACAATGTAATTGTACTGGATGAAATTATGGGTACATTGAAATCAATAGTACATGACCAGAAATTCACATATTGTTCTTATTTAAGTACAGCTGTTTTGCAATGTTTATTCCAAGCAAACTTGGATTGTAAATATGCAGCAGTGCCAAAAAGAGTTGAGCTGCGTTGCTATCCAGACACTTACAGATTTGTCATATAGGGTGCAATCTGGTCCATTATACAACCTATTAATTAGTTCCACAACTTCTTTCATACATTACTCAGTCTGACTCTCTTTTCCAAATTTCTGGTTTTCAAGTTGCTAGTTTTAATTGCCACATCAGGAAATATTATACATAGGTCAAGAACCATTAGCAGGATTCCTGGCTCTTGGCAATGCCTTGAATTCTGTAACACTACTAAGTGTATCTCTATTGAATCTCTGAAACAGGAAAATCCAGTGTTAATAGCAGCACCACTACTTTATCTCTTCCAATGGGGGCTGGCACAACTCTTCAGAAAATGTGAAGATTGTCATAGATAGAGACAACACTGCCTCATAAAGAGGAATAAACAGCTGTGTCACTCAGCGCAGTGTGCTGTGTCCCACTGACCTCTACTCTTCCATCCACCTGCATGTCCTCCAGCTGCCTCACGCCACATCACCCACAGCTGCCTTGAGTGGTGCAAGCAGGGTTGGACTGTCCCAAGCTGTATATCCCACATTAGATGAGGACAGGTGTCTACAACCGGGGTCCACAGTGGCAGTGAGCTGCGGGAGCATGCAGATAATACCACACAACATAGAAGGGAAGCAATGCAACAGGAGGTGGCATCACAGGGACATCACAGGACCTGGGGCAACTCTGGAGTGAGCTGTGTGACATAAGAGTGTGGCTGTGCCCAGTATGGACCTGCCTCCAGAGCACAACTCAAACTTGTACTGAAAGCAGCTTTGCCTTACAGCATCTCCAGGGCTCCATGGCATCTGGCAGAAACTGCTGAATCATAATAGAACAACGGACTGTTGTACACCCAGAGGCATCAAAGAACTATTGGTCTTGTACTGAGTCCTTCCAAAACATCTTCTTTCCTATTTCCTGCTGGTTACATGCATGGAGATATATATATATTTATATTTATATATATTTATATATATATTCATATATGCACACACACACTCTCAATAAAATTATAATTGTTGACCTTTGAAGTACAAAGGTCTTAAATAAAACCATTCAGGTGTAATGATAGATGCTTACCTACATCCCTGTCCCTGATGCAGTAGTCTGGAGAGCTTTCAAAGTATACCAGGTCATTCTTAGTTGGCTTCTTAAATTTCTTATTAGCCACAGTGAAACCCGTGCCATCTTGATTCATGACCACCTGAATTGCTCCATTGTATTTCTTCCACAGATAATCTCCAGTTTTCCTAAAGTCTGCCATGGCCAGCCAGCAGGTCCTTAGAGTGCACGATCCACTCACACCGTGACATTTGCACTCCTGTTTCAAAAACCTCTTCACAGCCTGTTTTGAAATATACAGGAAAATATAAGTATACACAGGTAAAATAAACTGTAATTAATTGCTTCTCAGCTCTTTTCCATCCGTCCTGTAGTGCCAGGCCTGCGATGGGTCTCCAAACAACGGTCTGTAGTGACACCCACTGGTAGCATCAAGTCATCCCCATGTGGTTGGTCTGCTTTGGTCGCTTGACTCACCGTACACACAATCCTTCCTCCGGCTGGTGGGCTTACCTTCCTGCTCCTGCCAGTCATGCCAAGGATCGATGTGGTCTCTAGTGCTAGGACACAGACTGGGCAGGAGGAAATGATGAAAAATGGCCAGAATCATTCAGCCCCTTGGGGGGCGAAGGTGCCCTGTCTCCCCATTGTTCCAGCAGCAGGATTGCCATGCTGACCCTCTAACCCTCTCTAGATCATCTTCATGAAGTTGCCCTTTGCCCTGAACAGTGTTTCAAATATTGCCCAGAAATTCATTGGCCTTTCATATTTAAATTACTTTTAAAAGACTGTGTAAAGCATTGTACCTGTGCTAGGCATCAGATTTATGCAGAATTTTAAAATGCAGTATACTTAAAATGCTTATCCACCTTTTAACAAACATTTTAGATTAAGACCTTCATTAGTTTGCATTGGAGAGATCACCCTTATCATTAATTTAACATCTGGATAGCATTAAAGCCATTTCAGCTTCATCTCAGACATTTAAGCTATCTGTATGATGTTGGAGAACAACAGATGGGTTCATAGATAATAAATAATTCATTCCTAATTATGTAGATACGGATATTTGATCTATAAATATTATGCCTTAAGGGTTCATGAAATATGAACTTTTTAGAGTTTGTACAAGATGAATGTCATCATGGGAGGAAGGTAAGAGAGAGGAAAGCTCCATGATTAGAAGTGAGATTGATGCACAGTGGGGCAGCATTTTTCAGTCAAGCACTTAGTAATAAAGTGAGAATGTACTATAAAACCAAAGGCCTTTTAATTTTCTTTCCAACTTGTAAATGATATGACTACATCAAAGAATTCACTGGCATTCCCACAGCCCCATTTCATTGCCATATCACAAATCTGGGATTTAAGCAGATGCTTGGTTTTAATTATCTGAGCAGAAATCTATTTAACCACTTGTATGTTTCAAACAACTTGCTGGAATAGTGGAAGAAGAACAGAGGAATGCAGGTCTCCTTTTTTGTCAGTGATGTTCCTATACTGATACACAGCACATTATGTTCTATGATTCATATGGGAATATTATAAATATTGATTCTATTTTATTTTTTAATTAGCACAACTGGAATAGTCTAGTTTTAAAAGAAATCTATCAACACCCCTTTTGGGGGGCAAGAAAAAACCAAGGGCACACATGGTCTTACCCAGGCCAAAATGCCAGGCTTGTGGGCAGCTGAAGTGCTGAGATCCCTGCAAAGCTAAACCTACACTACTGCACTGTGGATACAAAACAGCATCCCTGTCCATAAAGCAAGTCCTAGAGCATATGAGAATGCATTCATTAATTTTAATTGAATATATTTATTAAAATCTTTTGATCTTCTTCTAAAAAAATCTATCTGCTTACCAGTACTGCCTTAGGATTTGGTAAAGGTATTTTTTAAACTTAATAAGATGCTCAAATATTACAGAAAGTACTTCCCATCACAGAACTTAATAACCAAATCTTTGTTTGTGTTGTAGACTTCAGCCTCTTTTGGACGGTAACAGAAACATGACCACAGTACTGCATGTGCCTATCACTGATCTGGATAGGCTCATCTGCCTACGTTACATATTAATTACACCTGCTGGCAATAAACAGGTGGAGGAAAGATGATGAAGAACAAAAATTTATCAGGAAAATCATGCACTTTTGGTACAGAGAAAGATCAGAATACAAACAACTTAATTCTTACTAAATATACATTGAGGCAAACCAAAGATAAGAAACAAAAGGTCTTTACAAATAATTCCAGAAGTGCTTGATCTAGCACAATAAAACATTTTTTCTGTATTATTCCAGATGTCATGGGTGCAGCAAATTTTTAACATGTTTTAAGTAATGAAAAAGCATATTCCCATTTCATGCACTATTCTTAATTTTACAGCTACCACAACAAAATGTGCAGATATTCCTCAGCCCTCACACCAGAGGTGGGCAATACACCTGGCAACTACTCCTTCTACTCACCACCAATGTGAAAATAAGGACACTTTTAGTTGAAATTCAGGAATGGTATTTTCATACAATGTTTAGAAGAGGGGTTTGTTCAGAGCAGGTCATGCTCCAAGACCATTGCCTTTTGGAGGGACATGTATTTTGGATTTATTTTCTTAAAAGTGAAGTAATTACCTTTTATCTCTGTTCACTTTGTGATGAAGTTTGCCACATACATACAGAAATGGACAGAATTTTTTTTTCTCAAGAGTTATTTTGAATTTGCTCTTTGTCAAGCCCGTTCTTCAGTGCGATCTTCAGCGTCTCTTAGGAATTTGTATTTTGTACTAACCAAAAATAAAACTCCTGCTTATATAAGAATTAGGCTCAAAACAAAACCTCCATCCAAACTGATCTTGCAGCTTAGGCTCTTGCTTAACTTCCCACACAAGGAGCGACTGAACTGACTCCAACAGGAATACTGTTAGGCAGTTGAATTCAGTCTGTTTGGAGATCTTTGTCACATTGAACCTCCAAGGGAGACAGAAACAGCAGCTCAGGCTCCTGCTCTTCCCATATATTTTTGTAACTGCTGAGACCAGACAACAAGGGCCAACTATTAACTGCCCTGGACACAAGAGAGTAGTCCAAGAACATCTCTAGGCATCTGTTGGATGGACACCTACCTTCCTTCCAGCTCTGTTGTTGTGAAGGTTCATCAGTGCCCTGGCATCTTTTCCTCTCTGTTCTTTGGCATCCACAAAGGCTCTAGCAAATTTAATGCCATAGTCAATGTTGTCGCTGCAGCCACCCCAGTCAAAGTGGCCCTTGCTGTCCTTGGCAGAGCCTTTCTTCTTGGGATCACAGGAGCAGGATTTCAGCTCCCCTTGGCTACATGCCCTGGTAATGGCAAAAACAACTCCAGCAGAGGAGATGGCATGTACAAAAGCAGATTCTCGACTACCTGAAACAAAAAAAAGTCACTTTAAATATCAGTGGGGTAGCTAGTTTGAGTGGCTATCCTATATCCAGACAGTTAGCCTGGACTTTTTTGCAGAGCAAAAGATAAACTAAGCTGAAATCACACAAATACACATTCCCTGGAGCCAGAATTAGTCATGGCTTAAACTTGGACCCCTCCCTGGTAAAAGCTCATCAATATAGTGTTAGAGTTGGAAAACATTAAACATTTGCTTCTGATATTGATTCATATACTTTCATGGATCAGTTGTTCTGTACAGATATTTGAATAGGCCAGCTGGTATTCCTATCATGTTTCATGAATTTAGAAGAACATATGAAGTGCTATATGAGAGATAAGTTTAAGGAATTATTAAACAGGGACATTAAAACAACACGTACATTGCAAAATACTGCAAGTAACTCCTGAAGTTAGATTTTCCTCTCCTGAAGCTCTTGGAATAGACTTTCCTGCTTAAAACATGCTAGGGAGAAAATTTGGGTGTTATTTTCTGAAAAACAACTTTAATATTAGGTTTTCTGCCTAGAATCAAGCCTGTAACTGTAATTCACACAAATAAGTTCCATTAAATCAATGGCACCGCTTGTGTCATGCTTGAGGCAGGATTTGGTCTGGCAGCTGTGACTTCTTCATGCCAGCTGCTCTGGCAGCTTTCCCATCTCCTAATCAAGATACTTCATTATGCCAAAGATTATCTGAATTTCTAGACTATGCCTACTCATGGGTTATTAGGTACCTATTTCAGTGTAACGATTGCTTCTATTTTAAGATGTAGTAGTTGACAATACAGAGCTACATTACACTGTCACAAATCTATTTATGGTAATGGAATATTTGCCTACTTTTAAAGTTTTTAGCATAGAAAGAATAACAAGTAGATTTTTGTGCAATATCTAAGACAACTTGCAGTGAAAAAGACCTTTTTGCAGGGCTTGTAAGCTTTAAGTAACGTTAGCACAGTAAAACAGGACCCCAAAGACAAATGTCAAATGGGATTTTTTTTGTAGAGGCAGAATTACACCATATAACTTATTATTTGCCATTTCAACTCCAGTAGCACCAATATGTTTCACTTATGATTGGGCCCTAAACTTCCATGTGCTGTGCAAGCCTTTTGCAAATGGCAACTAAAAGCTTACAAAAGAACTGGGCAACCTATGCCTCCCCTACACTGACTTCAAAATCAGGCAGAAGTTACCATGGCTTGTTACAATTCACTCTTTTGAAGACTTATTTCTGAGAAAAGTTACTCAGAAATATAAAAATTTTGTAAAGTGTTAATTAAAAAGAAACTCGTGATATTGTTGGAAGAGAAATATTTTATTTGAGTTTATTGAACTAATCAATTTTATTAAAGCACTATCAAGCTACATTTTCACGGCAATCACAGCCTGATCAGGCTCAGTGCAGAGCTCAGAAGTCTGATGCTGTCATTCTCTCACATAAACCAACAGTGAAAACTTCACTTTCGGAAAAACTGCATTTTTACTTTTTTTATTAAATAGCTTCATCATTATTAGGCTATGTTCTGCCAGACATGTTTTCCTGAATATCAGACAAACCTCACTGAAAACTTCAGCCTATGGGTGACGTTACTGGTTGCTCACAAATAATTACTAAGGGAACATGAAGCTGGTCACAGGAACCAACTGCTTACAGCAGCAAAACCTAGTATGGAATGAAAATCCCCCTCCTAGAGTCAGCCTGCTCGATGTCTGCCACCCTCCTCTCCATCCCCACCAGTGGGGCAATGGCCCCAGGGTACTTTCCTACTCCCCTCCTTGCGTAGAATGGTTCTGGGGACATTCCACGGACACAGGTGCCAGGGCAGCGTCAGCCCCACTGGCTGTGCACCAAGGCCATATGCGCAGGGAGTGGCATTTGGTGACAAGAGCTGCAGTTACTGAGAATCTCAGCGCGTTCATCTCTCAGGTAAGGACATTCTGACACAGTGACAAATCCCAGCCATTTCTTCGAGTCAAAAGGGCCACATTTGAGATCACTGGATGCCTTAGTCCGACCTTTAGATGACATTATCACCCTGCTTAACCATCCTCCCTCAAGGTGGGAAGCAAAAGGTAGCCCCAGATGCTTGGGCTCTTCACAAGCCTGGCTCACCTCTCTCAGATGCGTGTGCCCTGCCTCTCTCTCCCGCGGAGCTTGACCCGAAATGTCGAAGTGACTGGAGGGCAGTGCTCCCCCAGCATGGGCACAGACCCCTCACCCCGCAGACAGCACAGCCGTGGAGGAGGGATTGTCCTCTGCCATCCCAACGCATTGGCTTCCTGTTGGCACAGGGAGCTGCCCCTTTCAGCTGGCCCCATCCCGAGTACTGCTATCCTGAGGCTGCGCTGTGAAGGAAAGTCTTCTATCCTGCTGCCACATTCTGATGCCTCACTTTCCTTTAATTAGGCCTTAATATGTGCGTTTGATATCCATTATGCATCAAAAAAAGAGAAAAGTCGGGAACTGCAGAGACAATCCCTAATATGCCAAAACCCTACGTTGTCTCCCTGATTTAATACAGGTTTTAAGCAATACAGCCCTTCATGTTATCATATATGCTGTTCTGCTGTCCATGAGACCCTAAAATAACTTTGCATTTCCTCTTCCCTTCCTCCTGAATTAAAAAAAAAAAGAAAACAAAAAAAAAAAGTAAGACCAAGCTTCACCCTTGCTAAGACCAAGGATATGGGACTTGGCCACCACTTCTCATCGTCCCCGCATACTGCCCAGGGCCTGCCAGCCCCCAAACATCCCCTGTTACCCTTATGAGGAACACTTGTACCCTCACGCCGGCTCTCCAAACCCCCTTTTACCCTCGACCCGTGGCCGCGGAGGCTGCACGCCCCACCCAAGCCGCGGGCAGCCCCTCCCGCACCCGGCGCGTCCCGCGGGACTCACTGCGCAGCAGGACGCGGCCGAGGAGGCGCTGCCCCCGCTCCAGGGCGTTGCAGTCCCAGCGGTGCCGGCGGAACTGGTGCTGGCACTCGGCCGTCCAGGCGGCCACGCCGCGGCCGATGGAGAGCATGGCCTCGGGGTGCCGGCGGCACAGCTGCCGCTGCCGGCTCACCAGGCCCGGCACGTTGTCGCACATCACCCGCGACGAGCCCACGGCGCCCATGTACCTGCGGGAGGGAAGGGGCAGGGCAGCACCGGGGGTCCGCGCTGACCCCCGGCACCGGTTCCGGGGGAAGGAGGGTCCTCAGAGTCCCGGAGCCTTCCTCTGGCGGGTCCAGAGCTGCAGCTACCTCTGCCTTTCTGGTGGAAATCCTTTACAATTAGTCATCGACCCTGTGTTTTTTTTAATACCGTGAAGCATACAGGAGAACCCCAAGCCCCACTATCACAGCTCGTGCAGTCCTTAAAAAAAAAAAAAAAAAAAAAAAAAAAAAAAAAAAATCAACCTTGAAAAAATTAAATTACATCATCTGTATCCAGATGGTCTCTATTAGTCCTGAAACGTTTCGAAAGGTACCTTTCATAAAACTCAAACTTCTATAGGTGTCTTTTGAAGGGATCAAACAGAAGAAAATGTCCTTTTCTTGTATTTTCATTATTTTATATGGTCATAAAATCGTTAAAGCCGTGACTTCCAAAACATATATAGTTAAGTGGCACTTAGAGGACACCATGACAAAAGGCTATCGCAATAAATAACATTTATGCGGCTAAGGACACAGTAATTTTATTGAAAAATGCTCAGTCTGATAAATCGGGCTTTGAACGCGCGTCAGCCAGAGTCAAGGTTAAATGTGTTCTCCAGGATTACAAGGGGTTTAACTCCTCTCCTACACCAAGACTTTCCAGTCTGGGCTTGGTTGGGGTCGCCAGTTTGAGGGGCAGGTTTATGTTTCCATTCTAACCCGTTTTGAAGCGAGCTGCCTGAGACGCCCCACGCCATCAATTACCACTTGAAGCCGGGCCCTGCGCTGCCCGCAGGGCTCTCAGCCCTCTGCCCTGGGAGTTTGCAGTCCAGCGAGGAGAAACTCTGAAGGAGGGAGGGGCGGGGGAGGGCGAGGACGAAGGAAAAAATAAATTATTAATAAAAAAATAGCGCCGCTGTAGCCAATTCCCAGCGCAGCCGGGGCGCGGAGGGCCGGCTGCCAGCAGCAGAGCTTCGCCCGCGCCCCTCGGGCGTGATCCCCGTCCGCCTCCCCGCTCCCTCCGCGGCCCCGTCGCCCCGGGCAGCCCCAGCCGGGCGGTGCCCTCTGCTCCCGCAGGGACGGGCTCCCCCGCACCGCTGCCGAAAGACCCGGGCAGCCCCGGCAATTGCGCTGTGCTTATACGGAGGAGGAGGAGGAGGTCGGAGAGCGGGGACGGGGTGTAGAAGGAGGTGCCGGGACCGTCTAATCCCGCTCGCTTTAAGGCCGGACTTTCTGGACCGGAGCAGTTGGCAGCAGCCAGCTCCGCTTCTGCGAAACTGACAGGGAGAGGCTTCCCCCACCTCCCCTAATTCACAATCCGACCCCACCTTCCCCAAGAGCAAATAAAAATTTCTGGAATTGCACAGCTTACCACCATGAGGAGGTGACTGGTGGGGTCGCCCAGACCAAGACCAAGGGAAGAGACCACCAGATCCCAGGCAGAAAGTTCATGTTAGAAACTCTTCGGTCCACATCAGGTCAGTTTTGGGGGGCAGAAGAAATCCCATGGAGCAACAATGACGAGCAGGGGCAAAAGCACCTTGCGGGCTACTTCTTCGCCGTGGGCCAAGCACCTTCGCATCCCCACCCGCGATCGAGGGGCTTACTTATCTCCTGCCGGGATACGGGGGATCCTGGTTGGCGCATCGCTCAGGATTCCTCTCGGTTCGCCCTGCACCAAATCCCTCAGGACACGGAGTTCAGCCCCGCTCCCATCCTTCATCTTTGCCCCGATCCAGCTCTTCCCTGCAGTCACGGCAAAACTGAGGGGTTGGTGTGGGCTGCTCTCAGACTGGGTGGGTTCTGCTTTGGTTGGTGTTTTTTTTCCTCTGAAACTCTGATGGATGAAATGATGTCAAGAGACACTGGGGGAAGAGGAGGAGGTAACACCTCTGATTAGGCAAGGAATCCCGAGGAGCCAGTTGCTTTCCAATAATCCTACAGACAGTGAGTTCAAACCCGCCAGCAGATGCTACACGACCTGCTGCAGAGCCCCGGCAGGCTGTTAGAGACCGGCAGCGCTTGGCACCTCCCTGGGTTTGCACGACGGCAATTCACGGCTCGGTACGCGCCCCCGCAAACACCGACCACGGAACGGAACCGCATTCCAGTGCGAGAGGAGAAGCAGAGAACCAGAGCAGTCACGGGATGGGGTAGATCCTGCCCGGGCGCCTCCCCTCATCCCGGGCCCCGCAGAGCCGGGCTGCGCGCCCCATCGCGCTTGAATCCCGGCGTGGGGGAAGCCGCTGCCGCCGCACCGCTACCCGGCCCCAGAGGCGAGCGGCGGCCCCCGCCCGAGAGGGGCGATGTGGCTGGAGCTGGAAGCAAACTCAAGAATAACGGATTTAGCAACTTTTTCACTCCGTGTCAACTCTGCAAAGCAAATACATATTCCAAACAATGAACCCTCATTATCAAGCTGGAAATGCCCCACTTCTGAGACAGCACTTGTAGGCTGAAAAAAAGACAAATGCCAAGGTTGCTAAGTGAGTTAGGGACTACACAGCTCTTGTTACTAAAAGAAGCCTGCAGCCTGCAGTTGTCAACTCCAGGTGAAAATAAGAGCACGCTAGGAAGCACCCTTTAAGAGCTGTTCTTCAGGCAGCATATTACAGTCATTCTCCTGTTTCTCGGTACAGCTTCTCAAGACCACAGACATAGATGCAAGCACAAACCTTTTCAGAAGGAAAATGCGAAAGGCAGAATTATGTGAAGTTTTGAGGTGTTAGCATCCACTGACTCACCAACTTAACTTGAAAGAAATACCCCAAACAACCTCCAGGAATCAACATCCAACACCTACCCACAACTGCAATGTCAAAACCTTTTGACTGCAAAGACTTCCGCATAAGAATAATTGAAGCTTGGGACACATGAACGTTTCTACAACAGTACTACTTGCCCAGAGGCAACTACAGCTCCTCTTATTAACTTTCATCAGGTCTTAAAAGCAACAGATGAGCATTCAGCATCTCTTTATAAAATGTAATCAGCGTAAAAACACTCCAAGTTTTAGCTTCTGGCCAACATATTTCCATTTACAGTACACTTTGGATCAATTACCAGGGCAGAGAAACACCAGTGAGGACGGCAAATTCCAGCAGTATTTTAGACTCGTACAGAGGCTACAATCCTCCCTGCTACCAGCTTTCTCAGGCTTGCAGTTAAAAGCAGACTTCTTAGAATTTCTCATACCCTTCTGCATTAACAGGAGCTCCTTTACCTGTGGCTACTGCATGAGTGGCTTATCAGTGATGTCCTTTCCTTCTCCATAAGTCATTTACTACATCTGCATTCCAGCCTTATTGCTATTCAGATTCTTTCTCCAACCCCTCCACTTTGTACCAGCCCTTCAGAAGTTCACTTTGGATCAAATATTTCTATTAGCAACCACACTCTCGTTATAGAGAATGACAAAACAGGTAAATTTGGAATCACACTGGGGGATAACACCGGGTTTTCATGGCCAGGTTGAGGTAGCAGGGGGCTACAGGGGTGGTTTCTGTGAGAAGGTGCCAGAAGCTTCCCTCATGTCTGACAGAGCCAGTGTCAGCCAGCTCCAAGACAAACCTGCCACTGGCCAACATCAAGCCCATCAGTGATGGTAGCTGCACCTATGGGACCACTATTTGATAATGTGAAAAAACTGCCTCTGCAACAGCAATTGTGCCAAAGGGAGTGTTAGACAATGTGAGAGAACAGCTGTGGAGACACCCAGGCCAGTGAAGAGCAAGGGGGAGAAGGTGCTCCAGATGTCCATGGTGGAGCAGAGCTCCATCTGCAGCCCATGGAGAACCCCACGCTGGGTTGAAGGAGGCTGTGACCCTGTGGGAAGCCCATGCTAGAGCAGACTCCTAGCAGGACTTATGCCCTCCAGGGAACCCAGAATGGAGAATCTGCTCCTGAAGGACTGCAACCCATGGCAGGGGGGGGGCCCACATTGGAGCAGTTCATGAAGAACTGCAGCCTGTGGAAAGGATTCACTCATGTTAAAGAAGTTCATGGAGGACTGTCTCTCACGAGAGGGAGTGCTGGTTCCTGATGCAGCCGGGAAAGGCTGCTGGCCTCCCTTGCTTCAAGAACAGACTGAACCTTGAAATCTGTAGGTGTTTTCAACAAGTATTATGTGCACAGTTTCTATTACAGTTAAGAAATCACACCATGTGCAATACAGATGACAGAGGAGTAGCCAGAGCACTGACAGCCCCATTTTCTGCATACCTTCTGAAATCAAGCTAAGGTTTTTCAATACAATAAGGAAAATAATGTAGTTAAACCTGTATTTCTACATTCATATGAAGATTGTTTTCAGGAAAGCTGAAGGCATGGAAGGCTCATCTGAAAATTTTTTAAAGAAAAACCTCACCAAACTCCTAACTAGAACACATCTTCCCATATATATTACAGCCAGTAGCACACCTTAAAAGAACTGAAAATCCTTCCCCAGAGGTATCTCTGTAAGTCCCACTTCCAGGGGCTATGCTCTCTATTATATGCAACTACACCATTTGGATCAGGATAAAAACTAGAAGTGATTTACCAGCTATTAAAACTGTTGAGGAGACCCATCACATAATTCATTTCACATCAGTAATATCCCATGTCATATCTCACTTGAATCTCAGTACAGCCTCATTACCTGAAAATTCCTATTTCTAGAATAGGGAAATGTAAAATTTCAAATATTTATTTCTGCCCTGCCTCCACAACAAAGAAATGACAGCACATGTCTTTAAGAGCAGAAATCTGCAGTTCTGACACCTGTTAGACCTTCAAGGCTTTGTGGCCTTGCTACCTTATCAGAACTGCAGTGTCTGTACATAAAGTTCCAAAGTAACATTTGTTGTACTTTACTAGTAACACAGGAGTTTTATTAGGGAAAGACGACCTGTAGCTTTTGCAGAACTGGTGAAACGGAAAAGGAAAACGCAAACAATCATCTACTCACACTTACAAGGAACACCTGAAGGGATTCAAAGACAACAAAGAATAAATTGCACATTTTAAGTCTTGTCCTCAACAAGGCACTTAGATGAAATAAAAGATAAACCAAACACATGCTGAAGTTTAAACAGAGAATATAACAGGAAATAGTCCACACTGTGTCAATTTAAGAATACACATACCCCAAACTACTCTTTATTACTTGTAACAGGCTAACAAGAATAATTAAGGGTAATGCCTTATGAAAAGCGAGGTACTGCACAAGTCAAATTTAAAGAGCAGGGCAAATCCCAAAGCACAGAAGACAGACACAGGACACACAAGCCAGTCTATCTCACACAGGAAAATGAAACAAAAAATAAATCCTGCAGTTCCTTCAGATCTCCACAGGATTGCCCAAGGCCCTAATTTTACATAACAGCCTAAAGATTCAGAAAAGGCCATTGTATGAATGGTCATCCCTGTGAAGACAAGTTAGGTATCCAATGACATTGCAAGTAGGAACCTCACTGTATCTTTAAGCAACTAGGTATCTTGCAGGATTTGGCCTGAGGTCCAATTCACTCAATGCTCAGCATCCCAATTTGCACTACTGTGGGAGGAGAACAACAGCAGCAGGGCTGCCCATCTTACCTGCTTAATACATGCAAAGCTCTTTAGCATTCTCCTCCAATCCCTTCATAGATGTGCAAATTGTATTCTTACTGTTCTGGGATTATGACTGCAATTTGATGACTTGCAGAAGGAGGCCTCTCAGCAGGGACGTTTTCATATGAAGGCTTCCTTCGGAGGTGCTGGTAGGGTAAGAATTCTGACAGTGTAGCTCAGGGGTCGCATGTTGAAGGAATCTTTTTCTTTGTTTCCTGCCCTATCACTACCATATTGTGGCACCTTGTCAGAGAATTTGAAAGAGGCACTGCAACAACATGAAAGTGAATAAAGGATCTTGAAATGCATTGTTTAAGCCCGAGTTTGGAATCCAAGAAGGTAAAGGCAATTTTATTATTTTTTTTATTATATGGTATGTTAAAATATTCTTTGTCCATCTGGCACTTAACATGTCCTCCTCATGCAACACAGTTACTGATTATCAATTAATGAAAACAAAAGTGCTTCTTAAACAGCTTGCTTCTTGTGAGTGGTTTATGGAATTTGGAACACTTTACTTGAACTTGAGTGCAGGATGCCAAGGATGCTGCTGGCACAAAGCCTATGTTTAACCCAAATGATGTTCATGTATGTGTTGGCAATTGTGACTGTAAGCATCAGAAACAGGTGATCCATAAGATAATTTCAAAGGACCAGCTTATTTTAACTCTTTTGGAGGTCATCTCCTGAAGTTTAGACCTCACTCACTTCTGCAAAAAACACTTTATTGTAACTCTCACACTATAAAAAAAAAATACCATCAACTATCATGCATTACTTTTCCCCTAAGTATTTTACACCACAGGCATAATAATTTAGGTAAATACTGATAAAACTCCAAGCTCCAAGTTAAGCTTAAAAGGCCTCCACCTGACCAGATCTGTTCTTCAAATTAATGGAAAAAAAATTTTTTGTTGTCTTAAATGTCAAGATCTACTAGTGCCAGGAAACACATCTCTTGAAATGGAAGCTGTATTCAGTGTCCTTTGAAGTGGCTTTGTTAATGCAAATTGTCATTTAAATGGAGAAGTGAGGGCTAAGAAGCAGCATCTTTTGAAGGGCAGAAACCCTACTAGTGAAATAATTCCACTAAACTAATGCAGAAGTGCATGTAGGAAACAATATCTGAACATGCCTGGCCATTCCCCCTCCACTACCAACCCCAAAAACCTCAAACACCTTCACCCAACTAAAACTCCCAAAAGATGATAGGTGCCAAAAGTTCTAGTACTATGTGTGAGCCATCCCATCACTGAGAAACTGCATTTGAACCATATTTCAAGTTGATTAGAGGAGTGATGTGTATATAAAAAGTTCTTCCTTTCACAATATGCGCCCTGCTAGTTTAGGATTAATTCTAAGATAATATGAAGTAACAGAGAACTATTTTTTAAATATTTCCTTTCCTATATTTTGTTCATGATGACAGAATGTTCACTTCCACTTCTGGTAGATGGTGGTGGTGAATACAGCTTACCCCTCTGACTCCAGTTTGGGAGCAGAAAAAACCCCCCCCAAAGTTATGTTGTTTTTGCCTCTGGCCTCATCACTCTGTAGGATGTTCCTGGCATTGAAGGACAAAAGGAGGTAAAACAATTGCAGTAAAACAATTGCAGTAACAAGGAAACACACTAATATCCAATGCAATTCTCTAAAAAAAAAAACAAACCAGAGAACAGCAGTTACAGCGATTGCAATAGCACTCAAGTTTTTATCTTCTCCTTACTAGTCTCTAGAGGAAATACCAAAGGTTAAGACTCCACACAACATTTCTGAAAACTCAGAGACCGAAAGTTTCACACACCCATTTAGGTTTATGTTTTTTTAGACTCCTTTTGTTTCATTTTGAAAGAAAAATGTCCCTTCCAAAATATTCAGCATTTTTACAGATGTTTACTGAAACCTGCAGCAACATAATTAGTTTGAATTCATTTACATCAACTCCCTTTTTTCCCAACATAGCTGGTTTGGAAAGCCGATCAAAACCAGTTACAAATGTTTCACTGCGGGATTACAAACACCTTTTTAAGTGGAGAAAATATTAAGAAAAAATTTGTAGTGGAAGACCAGACCAAGAAAAAACAAGCTGCTATGCCTTCTAAATAGTCCGCATTCTTACAGCAAAGGACTACTATAATCCTTTTAATAGATGTGATGAAACTCTTAATAGAGGTGAGTATCCCTAAGAAAGCAGATTTCAGGCATAATTTAAGTATCATAGTTCAGTGGGAAATGACTTTTTAGACAGTATGTAACAAGATCTCCACCATTCTCTTGATTGTGAAGAGAAAAAAACCCATGCATATCTCTCTGCAGGAAAAAATATCTTTATCAACATAAAATTGAAAGTGATACTTAAAATATTTTAAACCCTTCCAACCTCCAAAACACATGTGCATTATAATTTAAAATACAAACATGTGATATGTAATCAGAATTTGCTTATGTTCATCCCTGAACAGGTAAAGGTAGAAAATCAAAACTAGTAATTAGTAAGTAATAACCACAGCTTTATGCCAAAAAAGAAAAGTAGCTTTGACAAGATTTTAGATCTACATTCTGTATCAATAATGAATTCCAAAATAAAACGCTAAGATACTCCTAAGTAATAGTTTTAATTTTTAATAACTTTATTTTTAGATCAAAGTGCATACTAGATACAAACACAACAGCTATGATGAGAAACAGTACTAAACTTAAATTCAGGTTCTCTTTGCTACTAATTTAATTACAAATAAGGAAAAACCAAATCCAAGCATTGTTACCACTCCGATTTTTACTAATCTTTTTTCCAAGGTGGCTGCTTTTTCTCGAACTTTCACTTGGTTAGGTTTGTTCTTCTCTTCATACTGAGGCAGACATTATATCCATGTAAAAAGTGCAAAAAAAAAAAAAAGTTAGTGTGAAAGCTTCTTAAGTAGATTATAAAGTATCCAGTCCTAAGAATCTGCATCCATCTAGGATTGATATTACTTCTTTCTGTCTCTGTCCCACTTAATTTGAAATAAATGTGTGTAAATGTTCATCTTATCTGATGTTCAATCATTCTCTAACATATATTAAAAAAACAAACTCTTCATTTACAAACTTAATTACTCAGGAGTAAAACACAGCTATTATTAGATGCTACAAAAATCTAATAACAAAACAATTGAACTCCGACTGTCAAATGTTTTAACTAGAACTTCTGCCATTTAATCACTAAAACAACTGTTTATTTAAAAAGCAAGTTAACTATGTAACAGATTAGACTTCCTTGAAATTAAAAGGAGAGTGGAAAGTACCTTGCAAGTGCCTGCTTCACTACATTTGAACCTGAGTGGAGCCTTGTCATAAAGGACAGCAGGGTTAGGTTCTGACTTCCTACCTCAATTCACAGTGCTTGGGAGGCCATCTCATTTACTGCACTTCCAAAAATTACATGCTATAGACATGCACTGCTGGCAAAGTCTTGTAATGACTAAGCTTAACAAACAGTACTGAATACTTCAAAGGAATTTATACAAACATTTTATGTAGGAGGTTTAACTGTTTCACTTTGATTCACACGTTCATAATAAACACTTGAGTGCTCTACGTTCAAAAGTGCTCCATCATAAATTAAGTAGCACAAAAATGTCTTGTATTAAAAGTATTCATAAGTAAAATTCATAAAACATAACAGGATTTTAAAAGTAGGAATTGCTTTTTTGAAGTAATTTGAAGGTTGTTTCACACAGGATACAAAGACACCATGCTTCATCTTGACAGCTATGAAATCTTACATACAGATAAAGTCAACTAGCACCAAATTTGGAGCCCTCCCAGCCCATATAACTGACCTGCATATATAGGAGGCAAATACATACACAACTGATGATTGCATATGCAAAAAAAGGAAAAAATAGCTAATAAGTTCTTCGCCACAGTCTCTACCTCTTAATATATTTGGTGTTAAGTGATTTATTGGGAGAAGGCTGTTATATTACATTAAATTTACTTAAACTACAGGAAATTGCATTAGTAGCATTATACTCAAGGTCTGAGTTCCACATGGCTTCGTTCAGCAACAAATTCCTTTCTGACACTGATGCTCCATTTACCCTACCCCAGCAGCCGTTCATTTTACCAGTCTATTACTTAAAATGACCCCATCTGACAAGAGAGTGTCACTGTGTTGGTTTGAGAATGACTGATGTGGTGCTAACATCGAGCCTCGACCTCTCCCACCCTCTTCTTTTGTCACTCTGCAGAGTTATCTGGGATGCCTCCCATTCAATCCATAAAACCTTAGTATCTTCCTTGTGAGTCAATAATTCCAAACAAAAGATTCCTTAATTAAAAAGTAAGAGTGTAAGTATTCAGCGTGGCATCTATCCCACAGTGGTTGTCCAAGAACATAGGGATACATTCCAATAAATTCTTTCATGCACTAGAAAGAAAAAGGTAGATTGTGCTTTCTTTTGGAGACTCTCCACACTGCTGTGGAATAGTGAAGATTATTTCTCATTCTGTCCATGAAAAGCTGGAAGGGGGGAGATCAATGCAATGCCCAAGCTAAGGCTAAACAGCTGACCAAAGTCTGAAACAACTCCCTGACAGATGTCACATTTAAGATTGCATCAGAAACTCGTACACAGTATTTACCAGCTTCACTCACTCACACCTACCTCCACCACGAGGTCCTTCAGTTTGCCAGCTTCTTCTCCCAACATCTTAACACTGCAAATCACATCTTTGCAAGCTTCAATACAACATTGAGTTGGTGGTGCCCACTGCAGTATCATCTGTTAAGAATTACAGTTATTAGCCATAATTACGTAATTGTAGATAATAATTTAATATTCTACAGTTAATACATCACAAGACAGTGCCAGAAAAGGTTTACAACTGCATTCATTCTGGGTTTTAATTGTATGATTTATGCACAACAAGCTACTACTCCCTAGCAGCCTTTGTTGGAAACTTTTGTCACTTTAACTCTCCTATCAGTAGAAACATGCAGAAAAACTCAACTCTTTGAAATAAACTATTTTTAAGAAGTGTCCTTTAGAGAAACAGAACTGGACAGCTTTATATAACTATGTAATAACCAAGACAGTTGGTAAATATTTGTAGTTTTCATTTTAGAAAGTGGAATAATGCACTCTAAATCAATCTTCTGTTTGGCTGAATACCTTGTGAGAATTTTTGATGAAATGATTATTCATGGTCTGCACAGGAATGATCAGCTTACTACACTCGTTATTCAACTTCTGAAGAAACTTGAGCAATTCATGTTCACTAGAAAAATAAAAGGACATTTTGTTATTTGTCAAATGCTGTAACTTTTTGCAAGCCAAATACTACCTATAGATTTCCAACACTGGCTAGTGAATTAGACATGCAGTTTAATAACATACAAAAATCCCAGCATCATTTTAACAGTGAGTAGTTGAAGACATTTAACATCTTAACAAGTTGGGTTTTTTCCCTTTGTTTGTCCCATCCCATCCCCTTCCTCCCCCGCCTTATTTTGGAAGGACAGTATTTCTGACCTGCAGCTTACATTTTTGAAGTAGATGTGAGAGAAAAAACCTGGTTTGTACTTCAGAGCTAGGACTGACATGACTAGGTTTAGGGTCATTTAACCTCCAGCAGAGTTGAAGAAAATAAGAATTCAGTAATACTGGCTTGGCCCTTGGATCTGGAAACATATACCTCAGAGGCTAAAATATCTGATGTTATCTATTTTGAAGAAAATTTTCACTTGGTGCTCAAATACAAGCAGGAAGACACCACTCAAAATTAGTTTGATCCATGTCTCCAAAAAGTGAAGAGAAGGATAGAAAAATTAAACAGATTATTTTCATCTTTAAGTTTCTACAGTTTCCACATGACACTGACTCAACTGTACTGGAAGTGTCAGAGAATTTTAGTCATAAAAGTCATGGTGCTGGCCAGAAATTTGTCGTTACTCACCAGGAAAAGAGAAAGAGGGCAAGGAAGGAGATCATCCAATTGTATTCACCATGTGAGCTCTCAAACCCTGAAACTCCTAAGAAGTGTCTGTATCTCCAGTAGGAAAGTTTCTGCTAACTCTAAGCTGTTTGGGTGAGTAAGAGGCAAGGCCAAAACAAGAAACAGATACAAGTTCCTACTGCAGAACTTCATGTTCGGCAGATCCATAGGATGTGAATAAACTAACTCGGAGTCCACCATTCCTCCATTCCATAGACAATTTGCTATCAAACCTAAATGCAACATACTCACACCACTTGCTTCTTGCTTCTGCGGCAAAAAGGTATCCACGAAATTTGTCAAACAGGTGAACTAAACTACATGCCAGTGCAGTGCAAGTATCTAAATGGAGATGGAATTTAGGCCACAGAGCATCACAGAGCGTCTTCCTTCAACTCTGGGCACAGGATCATTAGTGAGTAAAATTTCCACCACTGCTCAGGACATCTGTGATTTGCAAAACTGTTAAGACTTTAATATTAAAAACAGAAATATACAGAAGCATTAACAGCTATGCTGGAGGTTTAAAACCAATACTGCACATGGTTTTCATAAAGATGGGAAAGTACAAAAGCCTATTAGTCTGTCTTTATAAAATAGACTACTGCTTGTTTCAGAACAATGTAATTGAACTGAGTATTTCAGGTGCGGAACACAAACACTAAACATCTGGAGACAGATTCTCCCACATTACTATAGTCAAGCCATAATCACAAATATTTTCTTTTACTTAGAAAGGTAACTTTTAGTTGGTTGGGATCAGTTATGGCACCTTTTGTATTTCATCACAAAGGAAATTCTTTTGGAATTCTGGAAGGATTTTCGGCAAGTATAACGGATGTCATGGGCTTGAATGAGGGAGGGGGGAAAAAAGAAAAACATTTATTCTATCATGCTACTTCACTACACCATAGTTCTTAAACTCCCCATTTTCATAGAATTTTATACCCGTTGCAGTGACATGTTCTTATATTTAGAAATGGAAATAATGTTTTCAAAAAATTATCACTTTTAAAAAGAATGAATGGCTGTCAAAACATCAGTGGCTAAACAGTGCTAGACACTCCATAAGTTTATAATCAGTTAAAGATTTTCTACTATGTTAGTTTTTCTATGACTTGATGACTGATTCTCCTTCTCACAGAATGACTTTGAACAAGCGGGAAGTAAAATCTTTATATAATAGCATGTAAACACAGCCTAAGGTTTTAGTCTAAAGGTCAGATGCCTAGAATACATGTCAGGCAATTTTCTAGAAAACTATGCAGTGTTTGCCATAAATGAAGTGCTGTCATATTCTGTATACTTCAATCAATCAATTATTTTCTGGTTCTGAGAACTACATATGATCTAAACCTCACACTACACTAGGAATAAGATACGTCACTGATGTGTGAGACTGCACCAGATACCATGTGGATATTTTATTTTACTTGGCCACACATGGTGAATGGATAATTTTATGCATTTCTCTACTTACTCCCTCTGTTCAAATTTTTGAGCTGCTCTGCTTGAATGTATGTACTAAATACTACTGTGAAACAATCTGAAAAAAGCATACATTTTAACATAAAAATGCATAAAGCTTAAACTGGGCAAAGTCCCCGTAAACTGTAGCAAATTTTCGCTTGCTGAAGAGTCAACATACATTTCCAAAGGCACCTAACAGATTACTGGTCTACCACCTCAGCTCAGTAGCAAAGTCTCTAATTTTAATACAACTGGCCCAAATGCTGTTGAAGTATTTATGGGTCTCTGTATCATACTGGTTTATACCCTCCTGCATGCTGGAACTTTAGTACTTCAGTACTGCAGCAGATGCTCAAGTCTGCAGGATTTCCTTCTGAAAGTACACAGTTGTTTTGATGGAGAATTACAGAACCATGTAACAGTTTGGGTTGGAAGGGATCTTACAGATCATTTAGTTCCAATCCTGCTGCAGTGGATATGGACACCTTTCACCAGACCAGACTGCTCAAAGTCCCATCCAACCTGGCCTTGAACACTTCTAGGAACAGGATAGCCATAGCTTTCCTGGGCAAGTTATTCTAATATCTCACCACCTTCACAGTAGAGAATTTCTTCCTTACATCTCATCTAAACCTGCCCTCCATTAGTTTGAAGCCATTCTCTCTTGTCCTATCACTATATGCCCTTGTAAAAACTCTTTCTCCAGCTCTCTGGTATGCCTTTTTTAGGTCTCTCTAAGGTCTCCCCACAGTCCTCTACCCCCCCAGGCTGAACATCCCCAAGTCTCTCAGCCTGTCTTCATAGGACTGGTGCTCCAGCCCTCTTGGTCAGCTTTGTGGCCCTCCTCTGACTCCCCTCCAGGCTGATGTCCTTCTTATGCTGGGGGTCTTGGAACTGGCTGCAGTAGTGATGAAAGTGGAGTAGACAAGGACCTGCTGGCCACTGCTCTTTGAATGTTGCCTAGGATATGATTGGCCTTCTGAGCTGCAAGTGCACATTTGCTGGGTCATGTTGAGCTTCTTCCAGGAGTTGAATTTTATGATCCTAGTGGGTCCCTTCCAACTGAGGATATTCTATTTTTCTATGATTCTCATCAACCAACACCCCAAGTCCTTCTCCTGAGGGCTGCTCTCAATCCATTCTCTGTCCAGCCTGTACTTGTGCTTGGGTTTGCCCTGACCCAGGACACTGCACCTGGCCTTGCTGAATTTCATGCACCCACCAGTTAAGCCTGTCAAGCTCTGCCTGGATGGTATCCCTTCCCTCCAGCACAGCACACAGCTTGGAACCATTGCCACACATACTGAAGGTATACTCAAGCCATGTCACCAGCCAACTTGTTGAACAGCACCAGTCCCAACACCAACCCCTGAGGAGTGTCACTTGTTACTACTTGTACTACTTGCTCATTTGGACATTGAGTCGTTGCCCATAGCTCTTGCCCAGTGTGAATATCCAGCCAATTCCTTATCTCTGAGTGGTCCCTGAATGAAATCTCCTCATAGACCAGAAGCAACATCAAAGTCCTCTATCAAAGTCCCACTCTTCCAGCCCATCTCGGTCTTTCAAGAGCTTCCTCAAATGCCTTGCATGTCCTACAGCTCAAACTTGGCATTGTGCTGTGAAAATGTTCCTCAAGCACGCCACAAAGTCTCTTTTTCATAAACACAGTAATGGATAAAGATACCAGCACGGCACCAGCACTGGGAGCAATCAGTGTATGAATGATTGGTCGGGAGTGGAAAATACACTGGACAGTCTCATGGGACTGGGACTCTATATGGCAGGATCACATCATGGCATGACTGCTGATGTGCAGTGTCAGTGCAATTCAGTTGCCTCCAAAGCATGGAAGCATGCACAGATTGAATTTGGACCCAAGCATTTTCTTAGGGCCAACTAACAGGGACTCCAGCCTCACAGCATTCAAATAGTAGACAGCTCTCCCCAGTATTTTGGAGAGGGAAGGGATATCTATGATGGTACCAGCACAGCTGTCAGATCACTAGTCAAGAGACAGATACACACACTTTAAAGAGGAACTGAACATTACTAGCTAATCCATTTTTAGTAGCTATTTTTCTGTAAGTTTGGGAACTAAGAAGAGCACAAATATGAGCACAGAATTTAAATTGAAGTCTAGGTGTGTCTTCCAGAAAAAAATGCACTTACACATAAAGGAGAAGAGATTTCAGAAGTCTTAAGGCTGCTTTGTACTTATTACATGCTTCATTTTTCATTTTGTGCAGGATGTGGAGTGCTCTAGCAGTGCTTAGGGAACTTACTAAATTTAGTAAGGTTGCTGAGGAAAGTACCTCTCAGCTCAGGCCTGGCTTCCATGGTACTGCATAAGACTACACTAAAACTAAGAGAGGTGCTGCAAAGCTGATACCTTAACACCGCAATGGGAAAAAATATCAAGTTAGAACAGAAGTCTGAAAGAGTAATACTTTCTTAAAAATTTTTCCTTATAAACCTACTGATACATATAATCTATGATAAGGAATATAGCTTCTAAACTGCTTAATTGGTAAGACAAATATGAGGTATTTTAGAAGCCAGTTAAAACTGCTTCCAGTGGTAGAGAAAAACAATGAAAAAACCTGGAATCCAAACAGAAGTAGCATTTATGATTTAAGATACACATGTACAAGATATTAATACATGAGTTGAAAATTAAAGGCCTATGCAGGAGTTATATGCATCTCTCCCCCCCCCACATTTATTATTGCATCTCACAATCAAGACAGATTTGACTGGAAGACTAACGGAGCCTACCTTGTCTATGCTTCCAACTTTCTTCATGCAAAACACACCCACCACCATATTCCACTAACTTGCATATTCTCATGAATGTTATGTATTAAGGGATAAAGTGTGAGACAACTTTACCTTTGAGCCACAGAAAATAACACCTTAAATAGTTAATTAACTTTAATAATAGTTAATTAACTATAAAAATAGTTAATTAACTATAAATAGTTAATATTCCATTTTCTTAGATATACTGTTAATACCTCAATTCCAGCTTCATAATTTCAGAGACATCTTCAAATTTCTTTTCTTCCACTTGCAGATCATTAATAGCATCTAGGAGTTTCTGTTGATCTCCAGGATTTGTAATGCCAATCTAAATTTAAAGAGTAATTCCAAATATGATTTATTTTTAAACTTACTAGACATAACAGTACAGTAATACTTACTGCACAAGTTTTAACTATTAAGATTCAAAAGAAATTGTTTTGAAGTTATTGCAACCAGCTACAATCTTTGTAAGTGACAAAGGAAAATTTAATACCACAGAAAATATTCAATGACACAAGATGAGGAACTGTAGTCACAAAGTGACTCAGAAGCTGACTGTTCATTCAATAATGAATGCATGGAACAACCAGTGTGCAATAAGCCCTTCTTGACAGATTTCTTACGTTGGTGTTGGCTCACTTGCGTTCTGCAAGTCCAAAATATCCAAATTATTATTGGGAAGTGGCTACATTTAAGAATGTGCAAGTGCTGTACAAGAACTTGCTTGTATCTGTAAAACAGACTATTAGCACCCTCAATTTTAGCCAGATCAACTCTAGGAACACATATTTTATTCTTTACTTAAATACATACAAAGCAGTCCCTCAAAATCCAAGACCCAAGTTCATACTCCAGCATCAATGTGGTAAGAGGTAAGATTGCTGCAACACATGAAAGATGATTTACTGCACAAAAACCAGTGAAGCTATGCACAAACTCTTTCATCAATGCCACTTTGTCCAAGAAGCCACTAATTTTAATAAACTGACATATTTCTGTCAAATATTAAACGCTTTTTTCAGGGAGTGGGGGCAGAGGAATGAGTCCTGGAATTGTGATATAGAAGTACATAGACCAGATAATTATCTAATTATGTAGTTAAATTTCTGGATTCTATTTTGAATTTTGATGTGTCAACTTTTCATTATACATTCTCAAATCCAAAACAAGATGCCAATTTCTCTTATTCAAAACTAAAAAAAATGTAACAAATGCATCCAGAAGGAACATTACTTCTGTGGCTATCTTATGAGAAAAATGCTTAAAACAAAATAAAAAAATCATATATAGTGCAGACAAAAACCTCCAAATGTTGAATAGACATGTCCCAGTATATTGAACACATTTTTTCAGAATGGAACAGTTTATAAGCTAAGGAATGCAAGGATTTCATCTTTAAACTCATTGTTTAGGCTCTGTTGTAGAATACAACAGAGATAAAGATATTTACAGAGAAAATATCTTCCTGATACTGTTTGATGGACAAAAGCATATCACGTTAATGACAGGATTTCTCTCCAGTTCTCTGGGTACAAAGCAGCTTGGTTCAGAGGCCTCCATCAGAGGTCATCATTAATCTTCGTAGTAAAAAGATCCAGGCTATTTAAAACAGCTGGCTGTTAGCAGAAAGTCTGCAATCACAGGAAAAACTTTCAACTCTGAAGTTACAAGGAAACAGATTAGATTTGTTCTATCAGCAGCACGGCGAGAACTGTTAACAGAGCTCTAAAACTAGACTGCATCAAGAATTTGGGATAACTTATGAAGTGCTAATAAGCCAGGAGTGTTATGTCATTTTTTAACTTCTCAACTGAAGATTCACTAATTAATTTATGTCCATGCACAAAGCATGACTTATTTTTCAGGAACTGTTTCCTGCTGTTGCAAAGTTAACAGACAAAGCAATTAAATTTTTACAGATATTATCTTCCTGCGTAGAAGCTGTTGACCCATGCAGTTATTTCAAAGCTTTGTGTATTTCATGTATTTGTTCAAAGCTCTGTTTGCTTTTATAATAGGGAGTTTCAAACAATTTAGAACACTAAAACAGAAGCTATGATTTTGAGTGAAATTACACTTCTTCGGAGAAGGAACCATAAAGCTTAGCCATTCACTGAAGTCCACAACTCTCTCCTCTTCCCCAGGTGTTCCCTGGACAAAAACAAGCAATGACTACAACACCAAAGCGTGGGATTAATATGATAATACACTCAGACAGAGTTACAGTTTAATGCAATCATAACCAACATAGCAGCTCACAGTAACCAGAAGAAATCCACAGGAATCTCCTTAAATGACAAAACTACTATCAACAGGGGCTTTAGAGGTCTAAAAATGCCAGGACACCAGGATGCTGTCCAGTGATCCTGAGGCTTCAGAAAAGCAGTAACATCAAAACACATTGACATGCCTTATAATATTTTGTCATAGATGAACTCTTAAAAATCTCTTCACTGACAAAGCTCCCAAAAGAGCATCCCAAGAGTATAGAATTACTTGTGAGTTCTGCCAGAAAAACGAATTCAGTTACAAGACAAAATGTCAAACAAAATAATCCTTGTCATCCACTCTAAAGGAATACAATGTCGGATCCAGCTGCCAGAACACACACCTCCTTGGTACCAGGATAAGGAGAAAAAAAGCTGACACTAAGGACATGGCTAGCTCCAGCAGCAGGGAGCAGTCCTGAAGAGGTTGTTTTTACAAGGTGTTTTTGGAATCCCAGACCAGAAATTCCAAAGTTCCCCAGTAGAGAATGCTCAAAAGAATTCTACAGCCTGAAGTACTTGCATTGTTCCAATAAGGCTTCTATAATTGGATTTTATTATAGCATCCTCCCGTAAGCACAGAAAGTCCTCTCATTTCCCACAGGAAAAACTCCAGCAAAGACTAAAGAAAAGCAATCACCACATCTCAGCTGAGAACTGAAGCCCTTTAATAATGTATCATTTAGTTAAAAAAACAGTCTTTACAAACAGCAAAATACCAACCTTCCCTGCTGCAGTAAAATGTAAGAAACAAAATCTTCTCATTTTTCCCTTTTTTGGGGGGGGGGGGTTAAGGTTTTACAAACCTGAGTGGAATACGAGATTCTACAATTTAAGCAATTTTAATTTAAGAGTGCTCTTTCTCCAGCAAAAATTACCACCTCACAAAGGAGGACCACATCTAAAGTAGTTGTTAAGTATCACCTACTGCTAATCATAGCACTCATTTCCCTTCAGAGAAATCACAATTAGAAACTAAAAATTGTTACCCAGCTGAAGTTTAAACTAGAACTATTTCCTGCTCATCCCCGATCACTCATAGATCTGTGAGATTACACACTTCAGAAAAAGCCTGTCTATATTCACATTACGTTCAAGAAGTTGCAGAAGATGCTGAAAGAATTCTTGCAAGGTTAGATATCTATAACGAGAAGCTAAGACATTAAAATCATTAAAAAACAGGACAAAATTAAATTAAGTTCTCAAGCAGTGAACTGACCTGTATTAAGTCATCTTTCTGCATGGCCAGAAGTTGTCTTAACACTATATCTTGTTCCTGTATAAAACAAAGAGGTTTCTGCCATCAAAAAGAATTTCAGAATGAATGTTTTAACTTGATTTTTCTTCCCTGTTTTACTTCAGTTTTCAGGAACAAAACCAGCTACAAAACACCATGACTAAAGCAATGAAAAATCTGTCTCATTTAGAAACGTCAAATGTTGTGGCTAATGCACATATTCAAGATACATCCAATTTAGTCCACTGCAGGTTGACTTCCCATTTTATAAATTAATAATATATTAATATATATTCCCATATTATAAATTAATAATTTTTGAATTAATATTGAAATAGTGATGTAATTTTTTTATTATGCAGTAGGTGCATTTTGCTTTCATGGATTACTTCACAGCTAGCAGATATACCACAAAAGTACCTTTAATAATCCTCTAATGTGCTCTAGACCAAGACCATGTAAAAATACTTCCACGTCATGAAAAGCTGAATAGGAACTGTAATGATAATTAATGAGATTGAAGTTAAAAACAGTGGAAATTAAAAAAAACCAAAAACCAAACCAACCAAACAAAAAACCCCCAAATAAACAAACATCAACATCCAGAACAGAATGGTACAGAAAAGCGCCCCAGACAAAGCATTTGGGAGCAATCTGAATTTGCACACACCTGCTGATGACAGAAATACCTTAGAAGCACAAAACTTCATCTATCAAAAATTTACAGATGTCTTTCCTGTTTAGTAAGTTGAATTGAGCCTAAAGGGGATGACTTTCATACAGAAAGGTCATTTTAAGTCACAAAACATTCCAAATGAACTTTAAAGTTGGGTCACAAAAACCTGAAAAATATGGAAGTGGGGTTAAGGAAAATAACTATATATTCTTATCAGATAACATTTATACTAACTGGATTCAGTCCACAACTGGTACTCTTCCAGTTCCAGTTAAGCCAAAAAAAGTTATCAAGAAAACAAGATTGTCTGTAATTAAAGATAGGGGAAATTCCTCTGTCAAGAAACTTGTCAGAAGACTATTGTTTAGAAGGTAGACTGAAGAAGCAGTTAACACTGAACTGTAGGTTCAGAGTTAACATTTATAAACAAATATAAAATATCAATTTTGATTCCCTGCTCTACCAAGGGATATTAAAGCATAAAAGGAAAAATAAACAGCTTCCAACAACCAGATGAACTGTAATGAAAAGAATGAAACCAAAGCGAAAATCCTACAAAATCCTGAAAGGACTACTACATTTGCTACAACGAATCTTTTGTCAAAATCCCCAGTTACAACATACTTTGCTCTGTCTTGTAGGCCCTGAAATGAAGGTCTGTCTCCTCTTCCCCTCAAAGACTGAAAGAGTGTCTTGAGTGCCATCACATGGCATGAACAAGACAGCCAGGGAATCAGGCCCAGCCAGCACAGGTTAAGGAAAGATGGGTCCTGCTAGGCCAACATGACCTCCTTTAATGACAAGGTGACGCACCTAGCAGATGAGGGAAAGCTTGTGGATGTTGTCTACCTGGACTCCAGTAAAGCCTCCAATGCTGTCTTTCAGCATCCTCCTGGAGAAGCTGGCAGCGCACTGGGTTAAAAACTGGCTGCATGCCCAGGCCCAGAGAGTGGTGGTGGAGTTACATCCAGCTGGCAGCCAGTCACTGCTGGTACTCTCCAGGGCTCCACATTGGGGCCAGTCCTGTTTAATAGTTTATCAATGATCTGGATGAGAGGATCAAGGGTACCCTGAGAAAGTTCACACATGGTACCAAGCAGGGTGAGAATGTTGATCTGCTGGAGGGTTAAAAGGCTCTCCAGAGGGATCTGGACAGGCTGGATCAATGGGCCAAGGCCAATTGTATCAGGTTCAATAAGGAGAAATGTTGGGTGCTGTCCTTTCATCCTAACACCATGCAGTGCTACAGGCTGGGGAAAGTGTCTCTGGTGGCCCAGCAGAAAAGGACCTCGGGGTGTTCAGTGACAGCTGAACATGAGCCAGTGTGTGCCCAGGTGGCCAAGAAGGCCAATAGCATCCTGGCTTGGATCAGAAATAGTGTGGCCAGCATGACTAGGGAAGAGACTGTCCCCCTGTACTCAGCACTGGTGAGGCTACATCTCAAGTTCTGTGTCCAGTTCTATGCCCCTCAGTACAAGGACACTGAGGGGCTGATCATCTCCAGAGAAGGGCAATAGAGCTGGTGAAGGGTCTAGAGAATGAGTCATATGAGTAGGGGCTGAGGGAGCTGGGCTTCTTTAGCATGGGGAAAAGGGGGCTCAGGGGAGACCTTATCACTGCCTGAAAGGAGGCTGTGGCCAGGTGGGGGTTGGTCCCTTCTCCCAGGCAACTAGCAACAGGATGAGAGTTGACACAAGGGAGGTTCAGGTTGGACACCAGGAGGAATTTCTTCACTGAAAGGGCAGTCAAGCATTGGAACAGGCTGCCCAGGGAGGTGGTTGAGTCACCATGCCTAGAAGTGTTCAAGAAATGACTGGTTGTGGTGCTTAGTATTAAGGTTTAGTTGACATGGTAGTGTTTGGTCAAGAGTTGGTCTTGAAGAAGGTGTTTTCCAACCTATATGATTCTAGGATTCTAACAACACAATCTGGTGAGACTTTGCCTGATGTACTCTGTCTGAGACTACCTCAGTGTGAACTGCTACCCTGTGAACTGCCATCAGCCTAATGCCACAAAACCAGAGTATTCCAAATTCAGCAGGACTGGCTGAGCAGAGGCAATCTGAACAATCAGAACAGACTATGGGCACTGCATGCTGTCTTTTTAAGATCATGCAGCTCAAGCTGAAGGATGCAAGTGGATGGTTTGTTGAGGACTTCTTAGCCAAATTCTTGCACAAAATCCTATCAGGGATCTCTGAAGTTGCTGAAGCAGGTACTGATTTCAGACACAGGGCACCTTCAAGCCTCAGGGTCAGGGGCACACTCTGCCAAAACTTTCAGAGCTTAACTAGTGTTCACACTTAATTTTGGTTCTCCAACTGATTCAGGAAAAAAGAAAACAGCATAGCTCTTCTTGGTGGCAATGAAGTTGAGAACAGGCATTCAGTGAAAGCACCAAAAATTTAACATCAAATGAAGATAAGCACAGAACAAGGAGTATGCAAAAGGGGAGCATACAAATTTAAAAGGGCTGAAATGAACTGAAGTGACATTGGGCCCTGGCTCATTTATACATTGAATGAGAGGAAAGAAAAATCTAGAGCATGCCGTTTGTTTATATTGCCAAAGAACTTTGCAATCTTGAAAAATTGATAGTACATTAATATACTTACTGTGGACCCTTGGTAGCACTCCAAACAAGACACATTATGTTTCAGAACAACTTAATCATTGATATGAACAAATACAATCTCTTAGGAGTGTTTATAAGCTAAAACTACACTGTAACTGTATTTACCCAATGCTGTGGTCAGAGACAGCTGTCAGAAATTTGCAGATAGCCTCTCGCTCAACTGTTTTATGGTATTTCCCTTGCAAGTGATTTGCAGTCAAAGAGAGCAAACTAAATATCTGGAAGAGCCAAAACGAAATAATTATCATTAAAACTCAAAATGCATAAAAAATATATGGGAGTAAGATTACAATCAATTACTACTTATAGGGAACATGAAATATCTGCCACTTCTCTAAAGCATACATCTATAATGAGAAGTTAAGACTAAACAAAGTTTACTGAGAGCATTTCTGAATTAACCAAATTCCAGCACAATGATGAACACAGAGCACAACAGACTATCATAGGGTCTCAAAAAAGATCTGCCACTACAGAAAAAGCCAAACACCAACACAGTAATTTTTGCTGCTGGTAGACAGAAGTTCTACATACTGAGTGCAATAAGTTCTCTAAAGGACACAAGGCATATGACTCCTTTAATATCTCAATTTCCAGTGCACACATAAACATAACATTTATCAACGGACAATCTAAGTTAACTATATCTGACAGACAGGGATTCTTCCAATTGATTAAAGAAGAAGGCTTCTGCTAGGCATCACTATGCAGTAGTGATAGATTCCAGACCTTCAACTGCCTCTGTGTGGGTTTTGAGATAGTTACAAGAAAATTCAGCAAAAGAAGTAGAACCTCAATAAAGCTAAATGAATGGTGCAACCACTTGCCTGGAATTTAAAACTGGACTAGGCAGTTTTATATACATATACACAAGTATGTGGGTTGACCCTGGCTGTCAAATAGCCCCTCCCAAGGCCAGCAGGATGGGGGAGAATGAGAAGGGTAAAAGCAAGAAAACTTTTCATGGACTGAGATAATACAATTTGATATGTGAAAGGGGAAAAAAACCAAACCCAAATGCAAAGTGATGCAAAAAAGGGCTCACACCACCTCCCACCAGCAGACCAATGCCCAGCCACTCTCCAATTTTATTGTTGAGCATGATGTTATAGGAGATGGAATACATTCCCTTGTGTCAGCTGGAGTGAGCAGCCTAGGGTTGTGCCCCCTTCCAGCCTCTTGCTCACTATCAGCCTTCTTGCTACAGATGGGGAGCAGAATGAGAAACAAAGATGGCCTTGATTCTGCACAAACACTGCTCAGCAATAGCTGAAACACTGGTGTGTTATCAACTCTGTTTTGGCCACAATCCTAAAACACAGCACCCTACAGGCTGTTTGGAAGAAAAAACTAGTAACACGCAGTCAAATCCAGAATAATAGAAAACAAAAATATTTTCCCTCCCATAAACAGTTTCTGCAGACACAGTCTATATGAGAGCCCCTTGGGTTGTCAACAGCCTGAAGAGCAGACTCTGAAGCTGGAAGCTCATGCCCGTAAGTATCTAAATACTGCATCTCAATACCATCTGCAAGTCTTTGCATCAATTGTGTCAAAGTCAGCACTTCAGGTCAAGAGGTAAGAGCCACCTCTCAAGTGTGACTAGCCTGTATTCCCTCCATATCAGAGAAAGTCATAAGATTATATGGCTGCAACCTGCTGAACAAGTTGTTTATCAAAGGCAGAAAAGCATTTATAACTCTCTTCAGTAACCTGAGCTAGCAGATCACTGAGCCTCACTTGCTAGCTTCCACTGACAGCTCTGTGCATAGTTATCATTTTTGCTCCTGCCTAGCCCTTGAGTCTGGCAGGGGAAAAAATAGGTAAGAAACAGAAGCTATAAATCACAATTCATAAGAGTGAATTATACATTTTTGAAGAGCCACTGTAAAAAGCCACATCATTGGTAAGAGCAACTCAAAACAAAATACACCGAAATATGGTCTAACTGATCCACCATATAACATCTGGTAACAACAGTAAAAACATTTATTTTAGGAGAATACAGGTTGTCTACAGTAGCTCTCTACACTGATACTTAGTGGCTGCTCTTTCCATGATCTGATGGCCAATTTAAATTATTTTACACCTTCCCCCGGAGAAGGGATTTTGAAAATGGCCAGTATCAACTCCTCTTATTTTTGGCTTTAGCCTGTTCATTTCCAAACTCAATGAGAAACTATACTCTACAAATCAGTTTGATATCTGCATTCTCTCACATACTTTGGCAGATAGGTAAAAGACAACACATTTTTCTACTTCTCATATCAACACTGGCAAGCATGAATAATCTCTTGTTTTGTACTCTACATCTAAAATCAAGGATTCTGAAAGAATAAAGAAAAAAGGTTTCCAAAACACTACTATGTAGCCTTTACAGCACTGTGAAAAGCTGTGATGTAACAGAAAATAGTCTGTTCTAAACACAAATGTAACAGGACTAGTATTCAACTAGCTGCTATAATGTAGTTATTAAAGTAATACTTCCACAGAACATTAAACAATTAATGAACAGATTTTTGAGGCAAAACACAGAATTTGCATTTCTAAGAGAAACAAAATACCTCTAAATATTTATTGATTTTTGCCAGCTCTGCTGCTGTTTTTTCATCCTTCGTCTGCAGATTTTTGTCAGCTCCTAGCTCAAGCAGCTTCACAATTACACTTTTATGTCCATGCTGTGCTGCCCACATTAATGCCTGCAAAGAACAGCTTTGTTTTACCGATTTTACATACAGAGCAAAACCCAACAGTTTCAATCAGTAAAGCATGGCTCAATCTGGAGACAAAGATAATGCAAGAGGACCTCAAAGTGGTGTTAAAGAAGAAAATTCTGAGGAATGTTTCTTAAAAACTGTGCTTTGAAACAAGCTACTGGGTACTCACTTTTAAAATTTTTTATCATTAAATACAATACACAAAATAAATAACTTACTGTATATCCATTTTCATCTTGGGCATTTATGTGTGATCCATGAGCGACAAGAAAAGCAACAACCCGAGGATAGCCTTTTCTAGCCGCATACATCAGTGCAGTCATTTGTTTCCTGGAAGAAATGGTGCCAGGTGATAAAAAACTATGTTAAAATGCAAAAAGAAAAAAAAAGAAAGGCGGTACACTTCTATTTTCATTTAAAAAATTATTTTAAAAGACACAGCCTAAGTGATGAGTATTGGAGGAGAAAAATTGTAGAGTTTCTGGTTGCTACTAAGTAAGAAGATTTAAGCGAAAATATTTTACTACTGTTGTTTAATTAAAATTTATTGTATTTTAAAGTGCAATAGTTTTTCATGAAAAATACTATGTACTGCTTGTAATGTATAGCTCCATGTCAAAAACCTGCTTTCTAAAGATTATTTTACTTTGCTGAGATATACCTGAGGGAAGGACTGCTCTTCCTAAAACTAGATTTCTTAATACTAAGTTCATTGACCACTAGAGGGATCCCAAAACGCATGTCTTAAAGCAACTGCCTTAAAATTTCTGCCTCCTTCCAGAGAGTATTGCTGGAACTAAGGCTTTGCATATCTTTCTTTGGTTTCAAGCATTCATACAAGGATGTTTTGTCTTAGGCAAACGCAGTTAAAAGCATACTGAATGAAATCCAGTAACGCCACAAATTTGAAACAATTTTATACTAGGGGAAAAAGGTCAATCACACAGAGATAAGCAAAATGAAAGGTAACCAGACCTTCAAGACATACAGTCAACAAAGTAAAGGAACTTGGTAATGGAGCAAAAAGACTTCCATTAGTCTAGAACTAACTTAGTTCATGCAACACTACAAAAGCAGAAGCTCTGACTGTGAGGGGACATTTCACCATGGAGCATCATCAATCAGTAGAATTGGTTGCTCAGAGAAGGTTTTTAGTCTCCATCTTTAGTGGATTTCAAGACCAGATGGCAACCCAGCCCAATTTTATAACAATTAGCTTTAAAGAAGTTGACTAGAAACCTCCTGAAATCCCTTCTGATCTGAGTATCCCTGAAAACCTATGAAGATTACCATAAAAATAGAGAAAGTCTATAATCTCCATCTTCAATTTAGTAACTGATAACTATATATCTCACTATCTCACTATCTCTTTATGTTTCTATAGATATCTATACAGAGACATACACAGATATCTGTATTTTAAAGAATGAGCAGAAGTTGATTATAACCTAATAACTTGTAGCAATAAAATTCAAACTTGTTTGTTCAACATGGACACTCACTTCCACTCTTATTTCTTTTCAGTAGTAGGTAGTCTTTGACAAACTTCCCATGCCATCACCTTTGAAGTATTGGCTATTTACACCTGATTGCAAAACCAGTCTAATAATACCTGATTTCATTTTCATTTCTCCCACTCTCAACCTTTTTTAATTTTGATAATACTTCAAAATTACCTTCTGCTTTTTCAAAGGAAAAGTACTAAACAAAAGCCCTGAGGCTACAGAATAGTCTTTTCTCCAAAGAATATGATGTAGTTACAGCAGTATAGTACTGCAGACATGATCTCCAAAATCAAGCCAACAATTCAATGGCACTAAAGCAACTAAAAAAACTGCTTCATCTGCAAGTAAAACTCAATAAATAAAACATTTAAAAGGTCCATCAACATGATTGTGCAATTAGTACTGCAAGCATTCCACTTTAATGCTTGACTTTTAATTTCAAAGACTACAAGCTGTTTCAGGATAGAAACACACATCGCTGAATGAATTTGCACCTCTACGTGCAAGTGGGTGCCCTGAAGCATCCCATGAAAGCAGTGTCCACTTATAAGTACAGCCACAGGGGGGAGACAAGAGCATTGGGGAAAGCAAACCTTATTCTCCTAACCCTGCAATGAACCCCCATAACCACAACAGCAAGCCTTAACATGGCAAATCCACTGTTTCCTGTTTAAGTTGAAGAGGAACTAAAAGTATTGGTACATCCTAGTGCAATCTAATGTTCATTGAGAGTGTAATGACAATCATCCACATAGAAGATCTTAAGAATCCTTTCATCATTTTGAGGAACTGCTGTTTCAGCAGTCTGGCTTGCAGATGACCTTCCTGTCCAAACACCCTTTAAGTCCTTTTGTATGGTACAATTTTCCACATGACATTTGTCTATATTGAATATGATACTCTAGTCAGTAAATAAATAAAACCTTAAAAGGCATATAAGCAATTTATTAATTAATTAAACATCTAACTATGTTTGCTTCCAGTTTTGCAGCACCTATATAAAAAGCAGGGTCTCATGCAAACAAAGCGAGATTTTTGTTTGTTTGTTTTTATCTTTAGAATCACAGAAAAATCAGAGTTGGAAGGGATCCACAAGGATTACAGAGTCCAACTCCTGGCCCTGGACATGACAACCCCAAGAATCACACCACAGGGTTGAGCGCATTGCTCAAATGCTTTCTGAGCTCCGTCAAACCTGGTGCTATGACCATTTTCCTGGGGAGCTTGTTCCCATGCCTGACTAACCTCTGGCACAAGGACATTTTTCTAACACCCAGCATAAACATCCTCTAACACAGCTTCGTGCTCTATGTCTCCCTGCTTTTATATTAAGACTGAAGAAAAAGACAAAAATGGAAGCTTATTCAGTTTTTAGGGCCACCCAAAACTTTGTGTGTGATGTGTACACAGATGTATAACCAGAATTTCTTACAGACTCACTTCAACTTGTGGAAAAAAATGGGGTAAAATTTAAATCACAAGACAACAAGCCTGAGTAGAACAGATCTACTACCCTGAAGCCTCCTACCCTGGATAATCAGGAGCCATGACAGAATTGGTGATAAAGTTTTATCTCCTACATGGCAAGCATCTGACTCAAAAATGTGTTGAATAGTTGTCACTAAACTGAATCTGTGGTGCAGAATTCTCTGCACTTGACAAATAAACATGCTTATGTTTGGGACCATGATCTGAAGCAAAAGAAACTTCACCTTCCCAGAAAATTTCCTAAGAGGGAAGGAGAGGAGATGCCTCCTTTTTACACACAGGTTTCTTTCCACTGGGGAAACATCTACAAACAATTCAGTATTTCAAGTTGGTGATCTTGACAAGTTGTAAGTAAAGTCTCCTAACTGGACATGTGTTTATAAATTAGACCATTGTATCAATAACACTAGAAAAAATACAGCAGGTAGAAAGCAATTTAACCCTGAGTTTAGTCTCAATCTTTTCTTATTGAGATCCCCAGGCAAGGAAACCATGCTGCAAGACACTATGTTAGTCTATTGATCTGTAAATCGAACAGTGCTTCAGATAAACAGGAAGCATCTTCAGAAGTTTTTGGAGCCAGTTTCCCCACTCCACTGCTGCACATCAAGCCTGGAACTGAGAAATTAAGTGGCAACAGTGTGTTCCCAGCAACGGAAGATAATCTATTTGCACATTTTCTGGCTTAGTGGCATTTAGTGACAAAGTGGGAAACCCTATATCACAAGTAATATTAGAAGAACATACTCTAGTACAACTTCAAGAAAGCACTGCAGGTTAAAAAAAGGTTTTTAAAACACTACTTTTAAAGATTTCCAGGCCTCACAAAGGGATAAAATATATAATTTACATTTTGGAGCAAGAGGAAGGTGAATGACACGAGATAAGCAAAACAAATTTCTCAAGGCAGCATCCACTTAAATGAAGCATTCAGGCTATAGTAGCTCTACAATGGCTGTTCAGATCAGGTCTTACAATGCCTTCTTGTTTCACCTAGCCAGTACTCCCCTTGTCTGACTTTCAAAATCCTTTAGCTAGCACTTATGCTTCGATACTCTACATTCTCATAAAAAAACCTGTTTTTACAGCCACCAATTTTGATTTAGCAAAAATATCCTAAGTTATGCTACTGAATATGTTCTTCTCAGAACTTTATCCTCTTGCAAAGAAACCATCTACCTACCCACTCCTATACTCACCTTCTTTCTTTGCATTTCAAAAATCAGTTTCTTTCCCACTAATCCTTCCCCATACCACACACAATAAATAAGACCCACTCCCTCCAAGTTTGTGTGTATCACCTCCAAATTACATGAAATAAAAGAGCCTACTAGTTGCCCTGACAATGCAAAAGACAAAGGATAAACAACAAACCCTGCCTTACATGAAGGTTAAGTGTTCTGCTTTGCATTCAAACACATTCCAGTGGTTGGTGGACAAAACAGAAGCTTCCTTGAATCACTCTGGCTCTTACATGCTGAGAAGGTCAATAATGAGAACACTAGTTCTTAAAAACTGTGATAAACTGATCACAACAAACCCTGCCTTACATGAAGGTTAAGTGTTCTGCTTTGCATTCAAACACATTCCAGTGGTTGGTGGACAAAACAGAAGCTTCCTTGAATCACTCTGGCTCTTACATGCTGAGAAGGTCAATAATGAGAACACTAGTTCTTAAAAACTGTGATAAACTGATCACAACAAACCCTGCCTTACATGAAGGTTAAGTGTTCTGCTTTGCATTCAAACACATTCCAGTGGTTGGTGGACAAAACAGAAGCTTCCTTGAATCACTCTGGCTCTTACATGCTGAGAAGGTCAATAATGAGAACACTAGTTCTTAAAAACTGTGATAAACTGATCACAACAAACCCTGCCTTACATGAAGGTTAAGTGTTCTGCTTTGCATTCAAACACATTCCAGTGGTTGGTGGACAAAACAGAAGCTTCCTTGAATCACTCTGGCTCTTACATGCTGAGAAGGTCAATAATGAGAACACTAGTTCTTAAAAACTGTGATAAACTGATCACAAAGGAAGTACTTTCACAATAATCTCAACTCCCTGACAGTTGCTGATCACTCCCATAGAACATCCTGTCTCAAATGAAACAGGTGAAATGGGACCGAAGTGCAACAGAGAGGGACTGTTTGATCCCTTATCATCACTTAAGCAATTTACAGTGTTTCATTCTCATTTCTGAACACAGAGAAAGAAGCCCATGAGAAAGAGCAGCTGCTGCCTGAGCAGACCAAATGATGGAGTGGCAAGTATATGCGTCAAATACTGGAAAGGCATAAAGGCAGCCCAAAGGTTTGAGATTACAAGATCTGGATTTTTCAAACCCCTGCTTTTATTTGGCACAAATGGGACATTACTGATTGTCACTTCGTTTATCTTTTCATTTGAGAAAGACTACTATTGCAAAAGTGAAAAAGCCTCAACCATATCTTCTGGATGCATGAGTAACTCGTGTTAGCACAAGGTCTAAGGACACAAAAAGATAGCAAACAGATATTTGTATATAATGATCAACCATGCAAAACATACTCTAAGTTTATAAATAAAATTTAAAAATTAGAATTCCTACCTCTTGTGTCAGCATTCCTATTCTTTTCCCCCAAAGTTTAGCTAAAGGCCTGTCCAAATCCAAACTTGCAACTCTGCACCCTTGCTTACATTTCCAACACCCAAGACAAAGTTAATAATGCAATAATAATCCTGTTTTTTAAAGCAGGATGTTTATTCTAACACCCAGCTGACAACAACAATATGTAATTATTTCGGACTATGTAGCTTACTCTTCTCTCATAAACAATTTCTAGTCTCTCTGATAAGAATGAAAGAGCAGGCAATATGATTTAGGAAAGGCAGAGGACATATTTCTTGCCCTTATACTTCAGTCAAGTGAATAATCAAGATTAATTCATATTTTGTTCAGCTGAAGAACATACTTAAAATTTGATAAAGCTGATCACAGTCTTATTTACTCAGATTAACAACTGTACTAATAGATGTAAGTATCTGGGTACTAATATTTTCTTTTACAGACAGCAGTGAAATTACAAGAAGTATGTACGCTTCATCTTAATCAACAACAGCTATGTCTATAAACACGTCTCTGTATAATATTAAATTCTGGACTGTATTCACAGATGTGGGGTTTTTGATACCTGCAAGTACAGTTAGGGTCAGCATTCCTTGATAGAAGCAGTTCTACAGTGTTCAAGATGTTCTCCTCTGAAGCTTGTGCAGTGCACGCTGCCATCAACACAGTGTATTTATCTGTTTGGAAATTTGCAGTTAGAGAATGACATGTGAATACCATGCTAAGCTAGAAGTTCCTTTAAAAGCCTCTATATTTGCTAGAGTTGTTAATCAGGTTTTGATACTCTACAATATTTGGAAAAGGCCAACAATCTTATTTTCCTATCTGTGAAGGTCACTAAAATGATCAGGCACCTGAGGAGATACTCAGAAAGGTGAGTCAGTGGCAGTAGTAAAGCATCTATTTCTATTGAAATTTAGAAAAGTTTACAAGTATCCCAAAGCTACAGTTGGAGCTTAAGTATAGATGCTTATTTCTCAAAACACATTCCACATCAGTAGATTCACTCTCTGTTCCTCCCCGTCCAGTAAAAGGAAGTAACAGCTGACAGGAAGTTAACTGCAATGGACAGAAAAAGGTACATGAAATGTATCATGAACACATGGCAACACCAATTTTGGGGCGAACAGAGGCCCATACAAAGGACATTTGAAACAAAAGGGCTTCATGATAGGTCTTAAGGAGGTAGAATTAAATTTATTAACTTAGTATGGCCCAGTAGTGACAGGAGCAGTATTAAAAGTATTGGTTTAGATGTGGATTTAAAGAGCAGCTACACAGTCTGTAAAAATACCAGCATATTTACTACTCCAGCTCTGAAACCAGCTGGGTGTTACATGCTCCCTTGGCTCACAAATCAAAAAAAAAAAAAAAACGGTACTACTGCTGTTTGCCCACAAAGCACAGGAGATCTCCTTTCCCATGACTACCATGGTTTCCACACAGGAAACATAACACCTCAAAGACCTTACCAAGTTAGGTGGCCTCAGTGCCATTTAGAAGACTGCCATTTGAGTAACTGCCCATTTCATGTATTGCACCAACTTGTGAGCAAGTTCCAACATGCCTTCACCCATTGAAGAAGTATGGTATTAGCTGCACCTACTTCATATCCTATCAAGTGTTACAATGTATTTTCTGATTTTCTTGTAGAATTTTTAAGACTGTTTATAATTAACATCTTCATTCTTCAATGAGGTCAGATTTCATTATAGTTAAAAATGAAAAGTTATGTACTTTACCCTCACTGCTCTCACCCACCTCTCACTTCTTGTCCCCCACCTCTACAACTCAGTTCTACATTTAAATTGTTTTTTTAATATACCATCTTTTAATTTTCAACTGCGTCATGTAGAAATTACTTGATATGCTGTCAAATTTTGACTCAAATTGTTTAACCTGGTTATCAACTAGAACATGAATGGAAAGATGGCAGGACTTTCAATAAAGCACTGTCAATCTGGGAATGGTATCTGGGAGGAACCTGCAGCTGTATTTATATACATTATCTCAGGTAGTGATAAAGAGTAGGAAATTGATTTCTGTTAGCCTACCTATAGCTCATACATGTGAGCAAGAGAAGGGAAGAAACACCTTGGAATTCTTAGATTTCTCTTTCACAGAGAATAACTGCTAAAAGATTGCAAAAAAAGGTAAGTTTATGTTCAAGACTAGATGAAAAACCCAGTAGATCTGGCGAAATTACTCCTCAAGGATGCAACATTTTGAACCCATCACATAGTGAATGATGTATTAGTTCTTGTCGACTACCAAAAAGGGTAAAATTAAGTAACTACTTAGAATGACTGAAGAGTGTCTCAAGGAGATTAAGAGTACAGCTGTTTATTAGGATTATAAGCATTAAAGGATAATTATTATAGAGTCACTTGTATGATTGTCTGCTGATGTAAAAAATAGCAGGAAGACTGGTGAGATTTGGTACCCCCTTAGGATAGCACAGCTTTACTGAACACACATGGCCTGACCCAAACCAATGACTTACAAGGCTGCTCCTGGCTGGCCAGTACTCTGCTGCCCATGTGCCCCAGTTACAGTTTCCCTACACAATCCAACAGGAAAACAAGACAAGAAAGCTGATCCTAGCAAGGTGTCACTTTGGGCAAAGACAGTTGGTCACACAAAGGAAAAAATGCCATGTATTTGGTAACCTGGTCAGCCTGAACTACTGCCCATAGCAGTTTCTGCCCCATTTATAGGTTTGTACAGCCATAAACAAGGAACAGGTATGAGCTGTAGGCAGACACACAGAAGTTCTCTGAAACTGGCTACAAGGACAGTGATTAGAAGAAGGCACAATTGCTTTTGGTGTAGGCAATCTACTCTAATCTCATACTCTGATGAACTGCTAAGAGATTAGAGAAAATTTTCAGAGCCTTATGTGTTCTATCTGCATTTCAGTCTATTACTACTGCAAATACTGGCAATTTACTGGAAAATACGATCACTTTTTATGTACTTGGCAGTACTGTGGGATAAATATTCCAGTGCAGCGGAAGAGACTGAAAATAACTACAATTTAAGTAGAAAAAGAGTTATTATTAGGCCATTAAAATTGACAGAGGAACTGATACTGCTTAGAAGCTACACTGAACTCCTGCAGAAAAAAGTAGTCTAGCAACACACCGAAGAACAGTTTTCTTAATAGAAAATAGAAAAATTGCATTCTAGTTTTAGAGAAGTCCACATTAGTTTCCCACGAAGTGGAAAGCTATTCATGTTGTTTGAGATGTTACCTAGTTTCTGCATGTATATACTTCATAACAGGATCAAACATAGGAAGTTTTACCTGTACAACTTTACACTACAAATTTTGAGCAAGTACTTCCAAATGCTTTGGGATTTGGGATGTGTGGGGAAAAGTAGAATTGAGAGAGAAAGAACAAGAAAATACATCAACTGACTCCAGATCAATTCCAAGAATGCAATTTTTACTTTAAAATTATTACTTTTCCTACAAAACTGTGAAAGGTAGAGTAGGTCCCAGTTCCACTGCGAACTTTTGATTTTTTTTCCCTACACCTATAAACAAGAGAATAAGGATAGAGACAATGCCTGGTACTGAACATCACCAGCCAGCATTTTTCATTCCCATCTTACCTATTTCAAAACAAGCATTAGCACCTCTGTCCAGAAGAAGACGTACTACTGCAAAGTTAGCCACACTGGCTGCACACATCAGGGGAGTCCATCCAAACTGAAAGCTAGTTTCTATGCTGATACCTGTCAAGATTTAAGAATTCAAAATCATGAAACTGCATCACAACAAACATGCTTTTAATAAAACTTACTCTCAATATGTATCATTACAAAGGTTACACCCTGTTTGCATTTAGCACAAGGGAGAGAAATCTCTTGCAGCACTTTCTTTTCTTTAATATATCTTTATTTAGAACACCAAAAAACAACTTTTAAAATTGACATCAATGTAGCCCAGTTCTCAATCCAAGGAGTTAAGTATAAGAAAAAGACATTAAAAACCTCAAACACTTAGCTGCAAAAGTAGTTTCATATAAGCACACAGAACCTGTTTTCTCTACTTCTGTGCACTAGTTTTCTTCAATTAAAACGAAAAATTTTGATTCTTGCCAAGTCAAGAGGACTGCTGTGGAAGCAAATTGCTTATCAAGAAATTAAGATCACAACATCTAGGGTTTCCTGCTTCACAGCTCCTTTTATTCTCTGTCCTGCAAGACAGTTAGCTAGCAGATTTGTGTTCGGTACTAACAAAATATTATCTCAAAAAAAAGAAATAAGAGACTGTGCAAGGTTCAAACAATCCAGAATTGTTTGTTACTCTTTGTAATAGCCAGAATGGCTAAAATGGCTAGAAGTATGCCTGTCAGACAGCCCAGCCCTCCCAAATGCACTGAAAAACAAGTAGCAGACTGAGACACTCATCTGACCACTTTCTAATAAAAACCTGTATATATTTTTCAATCCTTCAACAAATATTACTTCCTCTAGAAAACAGTTTTCATCAGTTTGTTCCGTATTAGTCCTACAGTGACTATGGATAATCAAAAATACTCCAAAAAGTCCCCCAAAACTACCCTAAGAAATTTGTGACAGTTAAGCTACGTGCATACTTTTTCATGCAAAATGTCTACTTTCCCTGTCTTCATACTATGTCAAAGATGTGTTCAGTGTAGCAATAAGTCATTAAAGCTGAGGGACTAACAGGTCACTGCTCTTGGATTGATTATTTAATGTCTTAAGATCACTGAAATTGCAGAATCAATAGAGGCATGAAAGCCATGTGTTGAAGTGTTCTAACACCTGCAAGCCACAGAATTTACAATCAAATCTCCTTAGCAATGTACAGATACTAGCTGCAGTTAATGTCACAGCCCACTGGCCTGTCTGCAGTGTACGAAACTTTTCACTGAAGCCTGGAGAAGTTCTACAAGGGGAGCCAGCAAATGTCCCTTAGCAGTCATATCAGAACATCCTTTCAAGTCACTTCAAGAATTTAGCAAGTCTGATACCCAACAGCCCACTGAAGTAATACTAATAAGAAAAAAATACCCAAAAACTGTCACCGTGTCAAGCCTTAAAAAGTCTCTTTTCCTCGTGAGAAGAAAAGCAGTCCACGTAACTACAGCCCCCATCTTTAATACATATCAGAACAATAGTGACAAATTATCTATTTGGCAGTTAAACAGAGACTTATTAAAACTCTTGAGAAGGCATTTTCCTCAAAGTTTTCTTTACATGTATAGCAGCCAGTATCTGCCATGATGCTGGTGCTATTTCCAAGCTCTAGAAGTAGAATGGTCTATTTGGCAGTACGCTAAGTTGCTTGCCCTGCATAGTCTCCCACCATCTTGGTAGTGACTACCTTGTAGTACCACCCAGTGTGAAGGTCTCAATGCAAACAAGCTGTGATTCCAGAGGAAGACAAAGAAAGGACAACTGAAACAGGAAGAGTCAGGTAGCTTCTTGGCTGTTTGGTTACAGGAGTTGATGACTGAACCAGAAATGCCTCACCTTGATCACTACTCAATAGGTTATTACTCTCATTACAAGAGCTGTTATTGAAGTAAGTAGTGTTAGTTCAGCATTTAAAATGGCCCTTGAGAAATCCTTGAGATTTTCTACTTGACAAAACAGGAAAGCCCAGAAAAAGCTTTTTAGTGAGAAATCAGGCCATATCCAACAGCCAGGGAGAAGTGAGGCTGCTGCAGCTCCAGAACTGCAAGTCCAACCCATATCAATGCTGAGTGTGTATTGCCAGCAGGCACACCCACGCCCACCTCTACCCCGATGGGCACAGTGATCAACACAGACAAAGAGAACACTTTTAAGAACACAGCATCACCCATCGTCCTACCATCCATCCCCTCCAGCTGCTGGCATCACAGACACACAGGCCTCTGACCTCTGGTCCCACTCCTATCACTGGCACAGCTTTCTTCCACTCCTGTCTCTAGACTCGCTTGGCCCTCCAGCACAAGGACCTGATGTTACAGCTGGGAATGCCTTGCCATGAGTCAGTAATTCGCCTGTGCATGGTCTCCTCTGCTTCTCTGAGACCGTAGAGGCAGGCTACTGGCTTCCATGATGGGTCTGGGAGGAGCTGGACCAGGGCATTATTTGGGCTCCCCCACCTGCCATTATCTGTGTTCCTCTGTAGGTATGAGCAGAGGAGCTTTTCCGTTACATGGCCCCACAAATTACAGCTATGAGATAAATCAGATGCAACATTCTTCCTTACAATCTGAGTTACAGATAAGTACCTTCCTATTTAGGCAGCAAAAGGGAGAAACACATTCTGGCCACAGATGAGCTCTACAGCAGAAACCATGTGAAGAATATGAATAACAGTGAAGCAAAAGAACAGCGAAGAAGAATTGCATTCTTCATGTGACTATTACTGTTTCTCCCATATCCCTTTCAGATTTGGTGTGGCTAATAACAGCTACAGTAGAAAGGCTGTTTTTATAGAGAAAAATGTAATTCTGCTAAATAATTCCACGGTTGACACCAAGAATATGAGGTCTTGACTTTCATTCACGTAAAGAACAGCCCTTAGTGCTGGAATCCATTCACATTCAGACACCACTTACCTGAGGGGAAGTTCTAAAATGCTTGATTCTCTAAGACTTTTCTCTAGTAGAAGTATTGATTTCTTTTAAGTCTGTCAGCACTTAGGTCTGTTTTCACACGATCCTGAAGCTGTCATATTAGAGCTGCTGATGTCTCTCTCTGCTGGGCCAGCTATAGTGGTCACCTGACTCAGGGTTCAGAGTCCTAAACTGACTGAAATATTATTCTCACACACTAGGCATCCTCCCATTCCTGCAGTTTACTACTACTTATAATTCCCTGAACTGGCTCACAAAAGATGAGATGAGCTCCAGCACCCATTCAAAGATATAAGTGGAACAAACTGTTGAAGGAAAATAGAGGATTTGACTGTAGTTATATCTTCATATATCGTAACTTTTAATTCCATTTTAGGAAAGGGAACACATGAATTACATGGTGTTGAGTATTTTACTCCTAAAGCAAACCAAAACGTCCAAGTCATGTCTGAAGGTGCTGCTTGCTTGCATTACTTTTTGTGACCTGTACTTCAGAAACTTTTTCATAAGTTGCCATTTAACAGAAGTGGTAAGGAAATATACTGTGCTTGTCCATCCCCTAAAGGAGCTCTGCAAAACTGCCTCAGCATCAAAAATACTAAAGCAGCATTTAAACAAGCCAGAAGACAACACGGTCTCACTCTATGTGAAGAAACAGCCCCACCTGTTGCTAGGAAATCCACTTGTAACACAAACCTTGAGTTTGGCTGACTGCTGGAGCCTCCTACAAACTCTACCAAACATACACTGAAGGTATTTCTGGAGGCAAAGATTTAATCTGAGCACAGATCCTCTGAAGGAAAATGTTATCCTTCTTCAGAAAGGCCTCCATAATAGGCACTGTGTTCTACTGCTCTGCAGAACAGTACTGGATGGGTCAGAATTTACTGTTGATCCCATTTTAAGAAAATGATATATTCTTTTATGATACTGCCTTGGTCATTTCAGGAGACAGGATACCAGACTACATGAATCCTCAACCTGAACCTATGCTCTTACAGAAACCAGTTATCATCTTCCAACAGCATAGAACTGTGCATGGTGTAGCAAGGCATCAGCACAGAAAGTGAACTACTGCTGTTTGTCCGCAATACAACAATTTAAAATGGATGGTGTAGCAAAACGATTAAGCAATCTGATGCACAGACATCACTAAAACGCTACCCATAAATAAGAATATATTTTCTCAAAGCAAGACAGATGTATTTCATGCTTGTACTGCATTTCTTGTGTTTCAGTCCGTGCAGTAGTTTTGCTTAATTTAAAAAGAAAACCCTTCCCCTATTGTGCTGAGAAACAGTTGGCTTCTAAAAGGGCAAATAATGCCATTGTTTCAAAACTCAGAAAAGCCTATTGCTAACCAAGAAATGACTTTCATCCCTAAGACAGATTTCCCTCAGAGAAGGAGCTCTTGGTTACTATATTCTCCTTGCTTGCTGAAGCAGAACTTCCTGACAATTATCACCAGGCAGGTCAACCCAGCTATGCAGTTTCTGATTGCCCTGGATGCTTCAATAAGTGATCCAATCTTCCTAACACTGATTAACAAACACATTAAAGACAAATACTGAGTAACAGAACAGGGAAAAAGGCTTTCAGTGTTAAAACAGACCACTCTTTAGTGACAAATGCCACATAAAGCCTGTTAGACCTTTCAGAATCACAAAATCTTTGTTCAGCTGATGTTGCCAAGACAGCAGTATCACATAGGCCACATACCAGAAACCTGACAGTGCTGTGAAGGGAAGGGAGAAAAAAATGGAAAAGGAATCTCCAAACTGGGGAAACATTAAAAAAAAAATGCTAGCCTCCCCTTCTTACCCCATGCTGTACAACCTTCAACACTAAAAACCACCCACTGAACTCCCCCCCCCCCCCCCCATTTAAATCACCTCTAATTCAGTGTTTGTAATTTCTATTAGCATGGTAAAGATGCATCTGAAAACAAAGAAACACATTATTTCAGAGTTCAAACATTATAGTTTTCTCAATTTTCAGGGCTCCTGACTGACAAAAGAAACATAAATTAGAAGGAATGTGCTGGAATACTGAATCTGAGTCACTGAAAAAGTAATACAATCTTTAAAATAATGTGTTGAGTGCATTAGGAACATGTGAATGTTACCAGTAAAGGATATAACGTCTTATTTTAAATGAGAAAATTTAGTTCTGCCGAGTTCAATAAAAATATTTGTAAGTGGCTTTCCTCACCTGAGTTTAAGAGTCTTTCAATTAATGACACATCCCCACGAAACAGAGCCTTCTTTAATGCCTCATTCTTGTTCACCTGCAACATTTGATCCAACTGCTAGATAAACAAAGAAAAATTAAGTCAAAATCTGGAGACTGTTTCAAGGCAAAAACCATGTACCTTGGTTTCAGTGTAAGAGCACTAATAATCTCTGAAAGGACATAGCACAGAACAAAAGGGGAAAAGAGTAATGCAAAACTTATGTTCTTCCGTCTCTGCAGATCTGTTCAGGGTCTATTATAAAGCCCAAGTTTTAAAATCAATTTTTCCGAGAGGTTCCATTCCCTGAAAATGGATATATCTTTCTCAACAGACCTGCTATCCTCCCACACTGCTCTCAATTTTACTTACCATAACTTGATTTTAATTAAGATTCTTTTTCATCTTATGACTAGAAAAACTTTGCAATGTGTTTATGTAATTTTTTTTGTACGTTTCACATGTTGTTAAGTCCAACATTAAGAAATACAACTATCAGATATGAAAGTCTGAGCTTGAGCCAAGGGACCTCAGTGACCACCTGTCTGGCCTAACAGCACAAGTCCACTGCTGAGAAGGGTTACAGTTCCTCTGTCATCCTAATTCTGTGGTGATAGAGGCATTTGTAGTGCTGCATCATAAACCTTCTGGCTGGAAAACGCACTGAGCAAAACACTAGTTTATGCATCAGACGGTTGCCCAATTTAAGCTGCTTTCAAAAGCATCATAGATTTGTTCCCTATTAAAGCTGCAGATGCAGCTGAAGATTGCTGCTGGAGCTGTCTCAAGTGTACAAAATATATACATACACTGGTAAGCTGAGGACTGATTATTCACCAGCTTCCTCAGAGGCAGAAGTGTGTATGAAACGAAGTTGTCTTTTATCTTAAGTTTTAACTCCCAACATTATAACTTAGAAATATACAAGTGTTACAGCACACTGTAGCCCATCTTTTCAATAACTTTCATAAAGACTAACAAAGGTGTCTAGGGAACTGAAGGTGAGAAACAGTCAATAGAACAATTTAGCCCTATTTTTATTCTACTCAGACAACAATTTTCAAGTAACGCACACCTTTGGATACCAACCTCTATTTAAAGACTAAGGCCTCTAGAACACCGGCTATAACCTTTAGCCTGAGATTTCAAGAATTCAGTTATACTTGCATTTTTCAATTCTAGTAACGAGATAAACCTACACTTAAAAACCCTCACGGACTCTACCTCACACTAAGGGATACGGCACACCTGATAGAAGCAATAAAACTACTGAAGGCCTCAAGTTAGCAAGCAACAGTCTCAAGAGATTTAAGATATAAAACAGCTTTACAGGCCCCTGCCCACTTTCAAATTTACTCTCATGCTGAAATATGACTAGGACTTGGGTCTGCTTTTTAAGGGGAGAAAGAGCTTTAAAATAAACATTAAGGGTTTCTGTAATAAAATAAACCCCAACAACTCAGGTTTCATTTACTGTGTTTGAGGGCACACCAGCATCACCGTTGTAGGAAAAAGCCCAGGAGGTAGCACCAGCCGCCCCCTCCCCTGGAACCCACCGCGCTCCGCTCTCCTCACGGTTTCAAGGCGAGGCCGCCCCCACCCCGAGACCGCCCGGCCACAGCTGGCAGGCCCCAGGCGCAGGAAAGCTCAGCCCCACCTGCGGCTCCTGCCGCACGACTCCAATGTCCCAGTCGCCGTCATCGCTGTCGCTGCCCTCGTCGCCGCCCGCCACGATTCGGGACGAGCACACCACGGCGGCCATGGCGCCGCTTCCCGCGCGCGCCTCGCCTCAGCGCGGCCGCGTCGCGTGGCCCGAGGCGGCCGCTTTCCCGCTCCCCCGAGCCCCGCCCCGGCCCCGCCCCCGGGCCCGCCCCTCGGGCTGTGGGGGGAGCGCCGCGGGCGGGAGCGGGGCCTGGCGAGGGGAGAGGAGGGGAAGGGCTGGGGTGGTCGGTGCTGGGCGCGGCTGCTCCCTGCTGGGCGACAGGGACAGGGAGTCAGTGGCAGCGGTGCTGTAAGCACGCGGGGCTGTGACACGGCGCACTCGTGGCTCCGCTGCTTTGTGGGTGTAGGGAGACACAGCAAAGCCATGTGTGAAGTCGCGTCTTTAGATCTGTGGCTGGATACGCCTGGGTTCAAGGTAAAAGATACGGCTTCCTCTCTGTAACTGCTGACATCATGAACATGCTCTTGCCGCGCCACCTCACGTAGCAGCAGCGACATCATTTATGTGTATGTACACGCGGTGTCACATAGCCAGTGACGTCACTTGTGTGTGTGTACACTTGGTGTCACATAGCCAGTGACGTCACTTGTGTGTACACGCGGTGTCACGTAGCCAGTGACGTCACTTGTGTGTACGCACATGTGGTATCACATAGCCAGTGACATCATTTGTGTGTACACTTGGTGTCACATAACCAGTGACGTCACTTGTGTGTATGCACACGCGGTGTCACATGGCCAGTGACGTCACTTGTGTGTGTCTATATGGTGTCACATGGCCAGTGATGTCACTTGTGTGTGTGTGCAGCAGTGTCACATAGCCTGTGACGTCACTGATGTGTGTATACATTCAGTGTCACATAGCCAGTGATGTCATTTGTGTGCATGTACCCACAATGTCACATAGCCCAAGCCTGCAGTGGGGGCACTCATGTGGGAAAGCTGAACAGCAGCCATAATGAGCCAGATTTTTGACCTCCAGTCTGGCTGTATAGGGCATTACTTTAAATTTCAGAACTTTGGTTAGAGTTCTTTCTAATGACTGATAGTAATATCCATCACAAGGTTCATGTGAAACTCTTTGAAGAACAAATGAGGAAAGACGTTTTGTGTTTCATCCACAGGCAACGTTGCTTCTCGAGCTCATCTCAGACCTTGTCCCAGGCTGAAATGAAATTGAACATCCACTGACAGAAGAGGAGTTTGGTCTTGGAGAAGAGTAAGTATAGTCCTTGTGCCCATGACATCGTAAAAATGTAATTTTGGGAATTTAATTTTGACAAAAATTACCCTCATCTTGATCAGAAGGTGGCTGTGAAAGATTTCTTATTTTTTTATTTTATTTTATTTTATTTTATTTTATTTTTTGCCTAACTTTTATTTTCTTGATGCAATGCAATTGTGTAAGGCAACTTTTTCTATGTTGGGATTTGTGGGTTGGCTAGTTACGGTTAGAACATACTAAGCGCTATAAAAATTGCGCTTATTAAAAAAGAAACCTGCATGGTCTGCATATTTCAATTGTGCCCACTTGGCATTTTCAATAGCTGCATTTTCTGGATTTTATTTGCTTGTCTGTTAAATATGACAGCCTGTTTGCGTTAAAGTGTAATGAAAGTGAGATTATTAACAACGAGGAACTCTGGTGTAAGGACTAGGTGAACATTTAAAATGAACTCTCATGAGAGAAACTTCCAGTTCTGGAAACCTGATAGAAATGCAAACCCCCTTCTTTTCACACAACCTCCCTAGAGCAAAGATTGCTAAGAGTGACTCAACTGTAATACCTACTTCTATATAAAGGCTTAGCTTTATATGCTTATTTTGGATTTACTTGTATGCACTCAATCTCTGTTTAAAACATTTTGGTGATGAAGATACAATGTTTACCATGTGTAATAATTGAATGGTTTTGTAGCCATATCAGTTCTCATAAAATTGTAACTTTTATTCTAAATTTTCAGGTTTTTTTGTTACTGATCTGAATATTTCTTATGTCACTTTCTGTCTGCAGAGGAAAAGTAGAATTTATGCCTTTTTTTGTGTACCTTCTTTGTATCTGTATTGAATCTACCAGTACTTGACTTTATAATAACCATGGCTAGAATCAAGCTTCCATATCATTATTCATTTGGCTTAGCTGTGTTACAGAAGATAGACTTGCTAGTAGAACTTACATCCCCAGCTGCTAAATTCTAAAGACAACTGAGTGTGATGTTTTACAACTAACATCACATGTTTCAAGAGAGTTATTTCTAACTGGTGCTGGTACTATGAATAGATTCACTACCTTTAATACACTACCAATTGTTTAGTATTTGACAGTTGTGATTTACTTATACTGGTTCAAGTTTCAGATTTGGAGATGGTTGGTTTGTTTGTTTGTCATTTTTTTCCTTTTCTCTGCATTATAACCCATCCAAATTAAAATGTCACAACAGACCCTTCAAATGCAACCTGCATGCTGCTGTTTTCTCAAAGGGCACCACTCTAGGAAGGTAATTTTCAGTAACAGGCCTGATAGCACCTACTGCTAAAAGAAAAAATCCCAACTCCTTTCAAAGGTTTACCATGTAGAAGAACCTTGCAGCCAGTATACCCAACAGCTGTTTCAAATGTGAGCAAAACAATCATGCAGAAGCTCATAGCAGGTGATCTCTCCTTTTGTGTTTACTTGCTACTGTAAATCAGACATTATTGTAGATGTAGACTCTCCTGCTTCTTTTTCACATTCTTCTTACTCCAGCTTATTTGTGACTTTGAAGTCTGTCTTCATTTTTCAGCTAGGCAGACTTATTTTGGTTGACTGTATGGTAAGTCCTGGCTCGCATCCATATTTGTCAAATATCAGTATGTTTTTACTTACTGTGATAGGAACACATCTCTTCCTTATTGCTGTGCAGTGCTCATTTTACATGCAGGAGGCTGTCATAGAACAGCTCAAGCTGCGAAAATGGTGAGAGATCCTCATTCTCAGAGAGCCTTAGTAGCTCTGGGTCTACAGAATTGGTAAATTACCAGTAAATGTTCAACTGGGAGATGGTGAACTAACAGCTGTACCAGTTCCATGGTTAAGAGCAGTACATTCAGGAATTCGCATACTTTGAAATAAGCCCCATAAAGTAGCACAAGTGATTGCAATTTAGCAGGTCTATTCATGAAATAAATGGGAAACAAATAGTTTATATTGTCCTGGAGGAACTTTCAGTTGACTTGTAAATAGCTGTAGAATCTCTTATTTTTAAGGTATTTGAAGTATCAAGATGGATACTTATTTTCTAAAAAGCACTTAAGTGGTCCGTGTTCTTTCTGTGATCTGAAATCAACTTTAGTTGATTTTGCCATCCTGAAATTTTGTTATGAGATGCTGCACTGCAGCAAATTGAGTTGTTCATAATTATTTCAGGCATCATTCTAATGGACTTACAAAAGATAGAAAACATTTCATTTTATCTGTTTTGATTATAATTCATTTTTACAGCTGTGTTCCTCCTGTCTGTTTTACCAAATCTATCTGGATGGTACCTGAAGTAAAACTTTCAATCTGGTACCAAACAGATGAGTATAAATTGAATACCAACCAGTTTTCTGTTTGCAAATTTTTTCTTCTGGTAGAAGAATTAAACCCTGGTGAAAGTTCCCCATACTTGGGGAATTTATGGACATAATGTAAATCTGAATCTTGTTGTGAAAATATCTCTTATTATTGCAGTAATGTATAAAAAACCTAGAACAAGAATTAGGATGTTGAAGGTATTTTCTTTTATTTTAGTGTCACTCAGGCAGATTTTTTTGCTTCTTTCCATATAACCAAGAAGCTTTGGTCTGTGTAGCAAGTCCATGTTAGAATGATTCCTGATATTACTAGATGCAGCTCTCTATTAAAAATTCCTCATTCCTGCACTATCTCTACTCTGTTCTACGCTATTTCGTCCCCTTAATCTTAACTGGCAGTACTCCCATTTCGTTATCATGGTGAGTACCTTCTTGTTTCAGGCTGTTGACTCTCTGCTGCTACTCAGGCAACCACTTGTAATAGTATTGCCTGTCTCTTAGAAACTCAAATGTTGGAATTTTCTAAACGCAGTTTATAATGCTCAAGTGTTGCTTTCTACACAATTTACCTTTTATTCTGATGTTTCACTTTGTCTTACCACTTTTATCAAGATTGAAGGTTATCCACATATTTCAGTATATTCATGTATGTAATATTTGTATTAGTTGCCACATGCTTATTTTGCTTTGACCAACTCAAAAGGAATATGGCTTCTTGGAAAAGGGACTGGTTTTGAATCCAAAGTTGGTTTTGCTTTATCATGTTTGGTGGTTTGTGTTGTGCTTTTCTCTTTCTTTTCTTTTGTTAGCAAAGCATACAATCTAATTGTCACTTCTGCATACTGAATGGCCTTGCTATCGTAGGTTTACCACAGGATGTTAAGTCTTTGGTTATCTCTCGCTTTTGCAGCTGCTAGGGCTGCTTACCAGTAGTCTCTGGACATTGTGAGATCTCCCACACTTATATCATCTTCCTGGACTTGTTTTGTTTGAGTTTATTAAGTCAGGATGGTATTTTATATTATGGACTGTGATTCTGGCTCTCCAAAGTGATACTAGTAGTTCAGAGCTCCTAAAACCTCAGTTTCTCTTCAGCCCCTCACTGAATTCCTAGGATGTGGTAACTGGACTTTGCTACCGATTCCTTTTATCTCATTCATCTCTTCCAGCAAAGTCAGCATCTCCTTTACATCTGCTTTAAGGTCTTCTCTTCAAGAGTAATTGTGATAATGTCCACATCCCCAGTGGCATAAACTAAAATTGTTACAAATGTCAACAGTTGAATCATGAAAACATACTGTATGAGAAAACCATTCAAAGATGTTGTATTGTTTTCTAGCTGTCTTATACTTGCATTCTTATGCTTCTCTCCAAACTTATGTGTGGAGGTGTCTACCTGTGGAAGAGACTTTTACGATAATTTGAGCTATTCTGTCACAGCTGGTCCAAGTAACAGGAAACCATAAGTCTTTCTTATTGGCCATGTGGGAGCCCTGTTTTTCTTTGGTTGACAGCAGACTGAACATGACCAACTGTGTGCCCACGTGGCCAAGAAGGCCAGTGGTATCCTAGCTTGGATCAGAAATAATGTGGCCAGCAGGACTAGGGCAGTGATTTTCCCTCTGTACTTGGCACTGGTGAGGCTTCAAATCCTGTGTTTAGTTTTGGCCCCTCAGTACAAGAAAGGCATCGAGGTGCTGGAACACATCCAGAGAAGGACTACAAAGCTGGTGAAGTGTCTGGGGCAAAAGTCTTATAAGGAGTGGCTGAGGAAACTGTGGTTGCTTAGCCAGGAAAAAAATAAGGCTCAGGGGAGACCTTGTTGCTCTCTATGACTTTGACAGGAGATTGTTGCAAGGTGGGGTTCAATCTCTTCTCCCAGGTAACAAATGATAGGATGAGAGGAAATGGCCTCAAGTTGCACCAGGGAAGGTTTAGATTAGATATGAGGAAAAATTTCTTCACTGAAAGTGTGGACAAGTTTATAGTAAAGGGTTCCTTCCCTCTAGAAAATCCCTAATATTTAAATGGCCATAGTCCAGCCTCTGGTGTTCTCAGACAGAATCATGTTTTTACATAGGATCCTGTATATGTATCTGCAGCTTTTCCTCCCTAAGTCTCCAACTACTGACATAACTCCTTCATTCATGTTGCTGTTGCCATAGATATAACAGTTCTCTTGTTATAAAAACCTCATTAGTTTCAGTGTGGGAAATCAACAGGCACAAGTATATTAAAAAAGATACATTCTGTCTAATTGGTGCAGTAAAATACTCAGCAGTTCCTATCTACTTTGGTACTGTAAAATGCCCTGAGTCCTCATCATCCTATATACCAGAAGAGTCCAGGTTATTGAAGATAGCTCCTTCTTTGGTAATGCAGCTGTTTAAGCTGCCAACAGCTATGTGATCTAGATTTCTTTCTCATGGTGCTTTCCTACAAAGCTTATCTTGCACTGAAGTTGTGGAAATGCAATTGCCTATGAGGCTCTGCAATAAACAAATTTGCCTCTGTCCCATATAGTTCTTTTTGGTGTTCTTCCTTGAAATACCTATTTCTTTAACCAGATCATCCAAACTCATCATGGAATGTATCTGAAATCCAGATGCAAATGGGGGAAAAATGGACAATATGGCTTGCACTAATGATCCATGATCACAGATTTCCCTGTCCGCATCAGCTAATTGCAATAAACCTCCAATTAGCCCCTTGGCTAACTTTCTGCAAAACCTCCATATGCTCCTTTGGCAGTAAACTTTGACTGGTCATTTCAAGTAGACAAGATTTTGTAACAGGCAAATATTTCCATCAACCTGCTTTATAATTTGCTAGTACCTCTACTTAAATAATTCATGATGTAATAGAATTAACTTGCAGGAGTGACACTGATGGGATTCTTATTATTGTCAGTATCTAGAACAGACAAAAGACAGTGTGCTTTAAATAAGATTTTCCTGGTACATGGAAGTTTCATCTGGGTATCAGGATATCTAATCTCTGATTCTGAATTTAGGAGAGTCCTTGGGAAATTAATTGTTCTAGCTAGCATCTTTTTTTGTTTGTTCAGTTTGATTTTCTGTTTGTTAAACTTACTTGATTTCTATTATCTCGAATGGGATGGACGGGTTTAGATGAGGTGGCAACACAATTAAAGGCTGTATCATAATGCTGTGAAGAAAAAAATAAAAAGAAATTCAGTGTGCTTGTTCTCTGATTTTTTTCTTTGCAATGTTCACATACTTACTACATGTTTTAGAAGTGTTTATATTCTAGTTCATACTGGGCTTGAAATTTTTCAAAGTCAAACAGTGTATATGCAAATAGTAAAAATGAATCAGAAAACTTCAGCAGAGATGCAAGTACAGTGCTCTTTCATCTTGCTTTTACCTAGCCTGCTTCCCTGTTTATTCCTATGTTCAACCATCCTTTCCATTCCAGCTCTGAAGAACAAGGCATACTATTCTACTTCCTCCTTTGCATGGGAGATTTTGCTGCCTCTACAATTGATCTTGCTCAGTTTTACAGGAGCTAGAAGTATCACAGAAAGCAAGAAAGCTGTGTTAATGATACAATACCTGTTAAATTTGCACAAAGACTTACCCGAAGGGTAGGGGAAGGAAAGTAAGTTGCTCTTTGTACTCATCATGGAGGTAGGTAAACATTTGATTTCTACCAAGCTGAGGGCACAGCAAGTTCCCTTTGTCAGGGGGAGGCTAGTGCACAAGGAAAACTGTGCAGCTCAGTAGTACTGGCTGTTTGACTCTCTCCATTTTTAACAAGTCTTCACTTTTTCCTTGAGCCCTCTGTTACATCAGTAACTAACAAAATAACATTAAAAATGCAACATTGCTCTGCTTCAGTGACTGTACTGTGTTCTCGTCTTCAGCTGTAAGAAACATTGCAGGATGTTACATACATTTGTCTAGAGCCACTTGTGATATTTCTGCTGCTTTTTTAACCTGCCAGATGTTTAAAAAAAAAACAGCAGAGCATTTTACATGTCTCTTAGTCTGTCACATATTCTTAAGTACATGTTCTAGTGAACGGTGGTCTTAAAATCATCAATGTGCTGGTTCAGAGATAGGGTAAGACATATTGAGAAATAAAATATATCGTTGAACTTGCTGTGTTCTTGGGCTAATAATTTCTTTGCAGCAAAAATTAGCTCGTGCTGAAAGTAACTCCTGAAATTACACATTGTGTATAGGTTTGAGTGACCAGTATGGGAAAGTTCTATTTTTCCATAAACCTTGACTCTTTTCAGGGCTCTTTTTGATCAGTTTAAGTTAGGATTTGTAATTTTTTGTATGTATATTTGATGTTCAATATAAAGAATATATGATGGGAAAACAAGTTTTCACAGAAGTGTTAAGTAGGACAAACCTCATCTAAGTCTCATCTACATTACCTTAATAGCATTGCATGAGTATTTGCAAACAAATCGGTGGACAGTAATGTTTGTTGAAAAAAACTACTTTTCTAAGGAACTCATATGACCTTTTAAGCATATTTTAGCTTGAATAACATTAGCCTGGAAAAAAGGAATTAGATTTCTTCATTACATTTAGAAGCAATGTTAAGGCTGTCTATGCTTTCAAATAATTTAGAAAAATTTATCTTTTTTCTTCTGCTTGCTTTGTTTCTACTTTTGCTATGTAAATATGACTTCTGTTTAACATCTACTTGTTATTCCGGCCTCTTTATTTGTATGCATTAGCAAAATAGTCTTGTTTTACCTGCACATGACACTGACCATTTGGCAACAGGTTCTAATGTTACACCTTTGAGGTAACAAAACTACAAGTCACTGTGTGGAAAAGAGTATCACAGTCAACAGCAGAGAGTCGAGTCATCTCATGCTGTGGCTGTTAACTGGCAATTAACTGGCCAGAGCCCCAGACAATTCAGGGACCATAATGCCTAAGAGTAAGTATTGAGAATGTATGTTCACACAGTCATTACAACTCCAATACTTGCATGCCTCTTTAGATCTCTCAGAAACACTTTCCTGAATTAGTACCAAGATATTTTGCTTTCATCTGTTCTCCAGATCTGTGAGACAGAAGGTGGTGCAGTGAATACAGTGTCGGGGTAAGAGCAAGGCATTTACAATTGACAGGGCATGGCATGCTTGTCCCTTTGAAGTATTAGTTCCTAGATGGTTTCTAGTGGGAATGCTTGGTTCTAGTATCCATACTGTATAATTTCAGAAGTCTCATTTTTATTTGAGAAGAAGCAATAAACAATCTTTTTGGATCAAGGAAAATTTTCTTGATCGTGGTTTTTGCTGACATAAATTAGTTTATTTGCATACTGCCTACAGGAAGTCTTCTGCCTTGTCTTGCTCAAGTGAGTGACCCTTTTCATGCAGAGGCACATAGCTTTAATTCCTATACAAATTATTTTTGTCTAGATGTCTCTGAAATTTAGAGTCATGGAGGAAAAAGTTCACAACCTGGGAACATGTCTAGTGTATTACCGGCAGGTCCTGAGGAACTGTGTTAAATCTGAGCATAAGATGATAAAATGATATAGATCTTGGTTTGGGGAGTTTTTCTGCAAAAGAAAAGTAGCATGTGATTCATTACACTGTAATTTGGGAGGGCTTCTGGGATTGACTGCTTTTCATTACAGATGAATTCTTGTACTGATTGTGTTATGAACATCCAGTTACTCTGTTGAATTGTTACTCTCACTGCTGTACTTGTTGCAATACTTTTAGGAGACTCTTAAAAACTGCAACTACTCTTGAAATAGTGTTAAAAATTTTCGACATGTGAGGTATGAAAAAGAATTTTTTCTTCCAGAAAACTTGAGGAATCAGGAAGAATTTTATGCTAAGGCTTCTAGAAGCAATGAGTAATTATTAAGCCACTTCTAGTGATACAGTTGATGATCAAAACAGCAATGACAGAACTATAATGAGAACAGTAGATTAAGTATAAGGAAAGGCATTTGGTAATGTAGTGTTCAGTTAATGGCATTAAAACTGCTGTTTGAAAATAAATTTAATCATAAGCATAGCATGTGGGAGTAGTACATCTAATTGATCCGGAGATGATTAAAAGGCTAAAAAGAGATTTTTGATTGATCAGGCTGGGTTTTGGATCGCATGCTTTATCTGTTACTGAGTTGCAGCAGAAACTTAAGAAACATCCCACTTGGTTTGGTTGGGCTGCTGTTTACCTTTCTCTGCCTTCTTTCAGCACTTACACACATATATATATATATATAATTGAAGAAAGTAAGATCTAAGGGCTCTTTTTAGATAAATGATATCTGAAGCATTCTGGGTTTTGCAAGCCTCTGAAGGGTGTGGATCCTGTTTTGGGTTAGGCTGAATGATTAAAAAATGCCAACCTCCTAGAAGAACACAAAGGACATTTTTTTAAAGTAGAAACTCAGTGTCTGAAAATCATGGGTTGGACAGGGAAATATCACCAAGTAGTTGCTCTCTTGTTGGGGTATCACTGGTCCATACCAGTTTAAATTTAATTTCTCATTAATATGTTACTGGGGGATATCAAAGTGGAAATAAATTGGTCTCTATGTGTGTAAAACTTGTATATCTACACAGAAAATTTTAGCACTCCCTTCTCATGAGCTTTGTCATATGGAGGATATTCCTTCTTCACTGTTCTATAGATCATATTTTATTCTGATGTTAACAACATTGTTGCTGGGGGTCAGCTATGTCTGGATAGCGGTAGGTTACTCTTTCTGTGTTTCCTTTTTAAGAGACTGCCTTTTGAAATGGAATCTGTTTGGTGTCCTTGTGTGCACAAGGAGACTATTTGTGACAAGCTAGCAACTCAAGCTCACTGGATATAGAGAGTGTGCTAGTCTGGGTGTGGGCACTTGGTGTTCTAGCTTCTGTTTTGAGATGGAGCTTTCCCCCAGTCATTTGTAGTAGAATAATCACATTTGTGGTTAGACAAGAAGATGCTGGAATGGTAAGGAAATGTCTTATTGCTTAGGAAAGCTACCTCTTCATATGCTCACTGTTCTGAATTCCTATGGCGTATCTCAAGACAGATATCTTGTTTTCCATTTTGGTGTTCAGGATTTTTTTACTCTTTGTATTTTTTTTTCCATTGATACATACATAAAATGAGGTGTGTCAGCCACATCAGTGGTTATATCTGCATTTTTCATCATTATATCCATTTTAAAATTCTCATTTTCTTTCCTAGTTTAATCTTTGAAGAATAAAATTTAATTATCTCTGTTACTCCCTTCCTTCTAGCCTTCAGTGTTTCTACTGTCAGCTTAGCATCTAGAATTCAGGAAACATGGCCTTCAACTTTTTTTTGTAGGTTGAGTCTTTTTATTGATGTTCTTAATCATCTCTTAAGGAAGGGAGTTAGAAATCTCACCACACCTCTGTTTAACTACTTCTTTCTAAAAATCATAAATGTCTACTTCTCTTTCTAACTTCTCTCCACTTATGCAGCTCCTGGCCACCTTCTTCCCACCCAGGTCTAAGTGGGTGAACCTGCTCTTTCAAAAGTGTGTTTGGCCTGCTTGACTGAGACAAACAGAAATGTAGCTGAGGTTGGGTAAAGGGTGAGCTTATAGAGAAGCCTTTAATATGCATGCTGCTGGCTCTTCTTTTTACAGGTTTTCTCACAATCTGAAAGTTTGTCTCACTTACTTGTCATATCTTACCTTCCAAATGAAAACAGTTTGAGGAGAGAGACTAGAATCCTGGTTTAGCTGAGCTTAGGTAGCACTGCAATAATAGGCAAAAATACTTACAAGGTAATAAAGTAAATAAACTGAAAATATCTCTTATTTCTGATTTCCAAAATAGATGCATAAGTGTTCATATTATTTAATTTTCTTGCTAGTACTCAGATGTTGTTCCGTGCTTTCCAGCTCTAAAAGAAGCATCTAAAGCCATATTATATTTCTGTCAGAATTAAATTGTCTTTATTTGTGTAAATGAAAAATTCTTTCATTTCCTGCTGCCAAATGTATATGACAGACCTATCTACTGTGGTTGCCAACCCTAGCCAGGATCTTGTCCAGGATATGATAGTGAAAAAAATAAAGCTATAGTAGGAGATGTTTTGTGAGAAACTGTATATACCAGATGCTGCCTCCTAAATTCACAGAATTAGAGATTGTCTTAATAAAAAGGCATTTCAGATTTTGATAAATAATTACTGTAAATGCATTAAGTATTTCCCTTCCTATGTACATGTCTGTTTGTGTCCTGAGTCCTTATAAGCTTAACAAAGCTGTGGGTCATTGACTTTCACAGCTTGACTATGCATCAAATAAAAAAGCATTTCCTTTTACTTATGTATTATGCAAAAGTGTAAACTGAAGTGCTTGGTATTGTTTGTCTTTCTTGTGTATTATTTGAAATACATAATTTTTTCATTATTGTCTAACTTCCATTCTTTTATTCTGAGAAAGGATGAATGAGACTGGAGCAAATATTTGGTGAGAAAAAAGTTCATTTCTGTACAATATAATTAAAGATTTTAATTATTAGTTTCTATCTAATAACTTCCTCCTTGTGCTGTCCACTCTTTTTTCATTGTGCTGTCTACAATTAGACTCACAGAAGGTTCTTCCCTCAATGGTTATACTGATTTATAACCCATTAGTGTGCATGAATGGATCACATTTTTCCTTTCACACAGGCACAGGGAAGTGTAAATTAAGTTTTTGTTAGCCAGCAAGAGAGATGTCTGTGTAAGGATAGAGTGTTAAATTCCTGTTTTAATTTCTGCAGTAAATACAGTTAGAAATAAAACTGCAGATATTTTCCCTTTCTTAAGTAATAAACCCAGTTTGTTAGTTATAACAATTTTTTCTGTATACCTGGCTTTTTAAACTCTCCTGTAAAAGTATTGTGCTGACATTGACCAACTTAGTAGTCCTATAGTAGCTAGCTAATTATAGAAAGCCCTGGGTAAGGAAAATAAAATGGAACTTTTAGAAGAGGGAAGAAACTGAGACAGCTGACAACTGTAGTTTGTTTGGTTTTGTTTGGCGTTTTTTTCTTCTATCAAATAATATCTTTCGTTTCAGGAAAAAACTCCAAAGAAACAAAACCAAAAAACCCCAAATATCACATTGTCCCTCATTTGAAAGATAGAGTTCAAATAAAGGATTGCAACTTGGGTTCCACAAAGAAGTTCATGACTGGGTACTTGACTGTCTTCAAGTCAAATAGCTTTAGCAGAGCAAACTCAGAAAACTCATCTCAGAATGATCATCCAGGTGGGTCTCTTACCAGGCATGGGCACGAACTCAGTGAAATACGGGCAGAACTCAGTGGAACATGAACTTCATCACCAGTTTTTAAGTCTTTGCAGAGTGCCTCAGCCTTTGGCTGACCATCTTTTTATTCCTGTACATATCTGTTGTTATGTCAGTGCATAAAGTTTTGGGTTTTTTAGTAAATAAGTCAGAAGTCAGGGACCTGAGTTGCTTTATATACCCTTATATTCCTTGCTCCCTTATTTTTGCAGTGTTAACAGTGATAGCCAGTATTTTACAATAAGCCTTAGCTTGCCTAGAGACCTGGGAAGTATTTTTTAGTCTGCATCACCTAGAGGTATGTAGGATTGAATTGCTCTGCAGGTTTACTTGCAACAGTGGCATGCTGGTCTTGATGATCAAACTTTATGTTCTGACAGTTTAGCAATTTTTATTAAAAAGTGTCATCTTAAAAGATCAATTGTTGCATCTCAGGAATTCCTTTATAAAAAGAGGACTGCTTTTTTATCAACCAGGTCTGTGGACAGCTTCAAGACTGATGCCTGCTGATAGCACACACCACTGTGCTTTGATTGTCTAACATGATTCTTATCCTGTAATATGAATTTTTTTCTTGCAGAAAAGTCATAGGGTATTTTGTAAATAAAGGGGAAAAAAAGGCAGTTGTGTCTATAGCTGTATAATGGTGAGTTTCTCCTGCTGTCACTTATGTAAATCACGGCTTGACATAAATCTACACAATTTCAAGAAGTCTTGCTTTTATCCTCAAAAATCTTAACTATTCAAAATACAGCTGTACCTGTTTGATTTAGCACAAGTAGCTTCAAGATCTCACAATGAGAAACTTTTAACCCCTTATAAATTTTTCATTGTGTCCACTGTGTAAGGTTTTTGATTAAACTCAGTAACTCATGATATTCTGCTGACAGCTGCCACTAAAAGAAAAGGAAAAGACATCACTTCTCATTTTGGCTGGGAGAAAACCCTTTGGGAAAATGTCAGTCAGTGACCCAATCCTTGTTCTTTTGTACTTGAAAAGGTTATTGGTTTTCTGAAGCCTGACTAAATACACGGCTTTAGCCTACTAACCTGGATCTCAGCATGGCCTCTGGAAATGAGATGGATGTAGGCTGAGAATGCTGAGAGAACTGCATGGAAAACAAGGGATTGTATGCTGCCCCACACTTTGTCTTCATGTGGAGCTCTGTCTGCCCCGTTACCCACACCATGAGCTCAAAATTCTTGGATATCTTTAGGGGGAGCGATTATCCAGCCTTCTTAATTTTTTTTTTTCATTTTATTTTTTATTCTGAGTATTAAGGCAACTTCCTTATTGAAGAGGCAATTGCAGAGGCAATTTTAGACTATTTCAAGACTAGAAAAAAGACAGTTCTTTTGTAACTGGAAAAATGGTGATTTGCTTCCAACTTTTTCCATTAAGTTCAGAAAATATTTGGTCCCATATGAAGTTGTTTTAGGCAAGAGTAGCATACACCAAACTAAGCACACTTTCAAAAATAAATGGGTTAAGGATCCATCGTGCTGCATGGATTCACATGGTAAAGTTTATACTGCATGATCTTTGCAGTAACATTCTAGTAAAAATGATTCCAGTCTCGGGCCTCTGACAGGAATTCAAGCTCTTTCTCTTTTAAGCAGTTGTAAATAATTAAGCACTTTTTGTTATGCTCCAGGTAGTTCAATAATCTTTGTTGCTCAACTGTTTAAGATTGCTGGCGTGTGCCTTTTGTTGAGTCACAGAAGGTATCAGTCTTGGATTTTTGCCCTTTTAACCTCAATAATACCATTGTTCTGGGATTATTACATGACAGTATGAAGAGAAGGAAGTTAAAGCTATCTTTGGAAACATAAACCTTGCAAGTTTATCTGACTTGGATTTTCAGGCTCTTAACTCCCCTCACAGTTTTTCTAGACTGAAAGCAAACAAACCCTGAAGTTTTCAGAGAACTATTTTCTACTACAACTTCCAAAAAACCAAATATATTTTATCAAGTGTAAAGTGAAAAAATGTACCCTGTATTTGGTACCTGGTTTTTTGGGTTTTTTTGTTAACTTCAATATTTGTCAAAAGTGTCTCTTTTTTTCATTTTTCTTTTCTTTTTTCTTTTTTCTCTTTTTTTTGTTTCCTTTCCCCCCCTTTTTTCTTTTTTTTTATTTCCTTTTTCTTGTTTGTTTCCTTTTTTTCCTTTTTTTATTTTTTAATGCAGATACCCTATCAGCTAGGACAATTATTGTTTCTGATTAAGCTGTGAACAAACTGTTGAAACCCATAACAAATCTTGATACTATGAGGGTTACTGACAGAGGGCTTTCACTATTCTAAGAAATCTTTTAGAAAAATGAGTAGTATGATTTTCTTACATAATCAAGGTCAAAGTCCAAACTTCCTCTGTTCAGATCCTTCAGGACTTTATTTGACATAAACTTAGTCAGCAAGATTTCAGTGAGTACTTTGATAAATCATGTAGAAAGGCAGATCAAAATGACACTTCAGTAGGTCTAAATGTTTATATTGGATTTGATGCATCCGTATAAATAGAAATGGGTTGTTACAGAATCATGTGCATCTGAATGAAATTATACATTTCGTTTCCCTTATTGTGTATCAACAACTTCAAAAGGCTTAAAAATACCTTCCAGTTTAAAAAGATATTCTTTTGGTAGTTATTAACTCCATAGACCAAATGACAGCATATGAACATGTCTGACTTTTGTCTGATGGTTCCATCTAGTGTGGTGTTACAATTTTTGTTGAAAATTGTGCAATTTGGAATGCTTTGGAGAAGTTGGCCTGTAGTGCCCAAAAAATCAACCTCTGCAAGTTCAGTATGAGCTGCATACTGAACACCTACACACAGCTATTCTGCTATTCCTGCATCAAGCCTGTGATGTATTCTTTACTGTTTTCCCTCTTGTGATTTCCATTTAAGATCTTATCAAAATGGGATCTGCCCATTTTACTTGTCCAGAATGAAAGGTCTGGTACCTTCACGGTACTTCACCTCCCAGCTGCATATGTTGTGCCACAGAAACACATGCCTCATAAAAGATCAGTTTAGTTTCTCTAGAATATTTAGCTGTTGTCCATGTTTTTTGAGACCATATATTGCATTAGCATAGTCAGATACTGGTGAAGCATGCATAACTCTGCTTGCAGAAGTATCCAGTGTGCACAGATTAAGAATGCTGATCTGCAAATACTTGAAGCATTGGTTGAATCAACTTTAGCAGTATTAAGGCAATGTACTGGAATACAGTTTTTGCTGGTGGAAATGGATCCAACAGCTGTCAGTCTGGCATCTTCTGCATGTCCATCTGTATTCTAAATGTATTATGAATGTGGAGTCAAAAACTATTTGCTGGCAAATATCTGGGAATAGTTTTCTTTTTAAGTGAATGCTGCTATAGATTTCATCTTGGTTAAGATTCAGTTTTCGCTCTATTTCGAGGGAGTAGAGAAGCTCTTTGGAATTCACGGTCATATAAGCCGAAACTGACAAACAGTATGAAAAGTAAGATATTGCTAATTTGTCCACAACTAAAGAATACTGTGGGGGCTTCAACAGCTAGGAGTAGACATTTATAAGTCATCAGATAGAATGTTTGTGTTGAATAATAAATTATACATATACTTAAAAGTGTAGTTGACAGAGTTCTTCCATTGGTGCTGATCCACTGTTTTTAATGTGTATAAGCAACTCTGAGACAGAGTAAACAATTCTTTGTAAATGACAACTGTAGGGCAGAATAAAGCCCTCCCTATGGAAAAGTGGCCAGAATACTTTCCCTGCTCATAAGAGAAGTTGGAAGTTAGATGAAGGTAAGCCCCCTCACAAGAGATTTGGGGAGCTATACCTGACCCATATGTTACAGCCATTCTTCTAAGAGGTTTTGAAGTAAGGCTTCCCACCATTGTTGAAATTACTTGTAACGATGAAGGAAACTCGGTGTGCAGGGAACTTGAGACAAAGACTGGTGTCAGATTTGTGGATAAAGTTCTCTGCTTTTATTAAAAAAAGAAATATATAAAATAGACCAGACTTCTTTGGGGTGGAATGAGACATTGCAAAAACAATTATTAATAATTAAAAAGTAGTTTCCAGTTAATTAAAATACTCAGAAAAAAATTTAGGGTTTGGTTATAAATGTGATTGATAGGTCAGGCTGCTTCAATCACCAAACAAAGAATTTGACTTCACCTTGACACCTGTTTTCTCTCTCTTTATTCTTGCAGCATAGGTTTCTTTTTTTTTTTTTCTTTTTTTTTGGTCAGAGCTGTTATAAAGAATCAAGTTTTCAGAAGATCAGAATTGAGAGACTGAAGGAAGAACTTTTTCATTTTAAGCAACAACAGAAAAATAGTGCCTTAAAGTGTTAGTTTTGATGGCTCTTTATCTTCATTTTCTGAGGAGATTGTATTTAATATGATCATGCTTTCTCTTTCTACTGAAAATTTCTACCCCTTTGTCCAGTGACATTAGTTAATCAAAAATCCAAATGCAATTAATTTTTTAGAGTCATAAAATCATTACAGTTGCAAAAGACCTCCAAGATCATAAAGTCCAATCTTTGACAATCACCACCAATCAACTAAACCATCTTCTTCTCCTTGAAAATCAGCAGCTGGATTAAAAAACAAACAAACAAACAAGCCCTAGACTCCCCAATGTATTGCCGTACCTAGGAAAGGGAATGCAAAACTCCTTTGGTGACTTCATGGCATCTAAAGCAAATCCATGCTCTGCCTTTCTCTGTCTTGCCCCTTGCCATAGATTCATACCCTTACTTACCTTGGTAAAGCACTAAGTGAGTTTTCTTCCTCTTAAGTTCAGATCCCAGTGAAAATGCACCACTCTGGTGGGGTTCTTACCTAGCTCAGAAGCCTTAAACAGCTTTATATGCAGTCTGGTGGCTTTGGAGCAGAATGGGAACAAGTACTGAAAGGCAGGAGAGAGGTCAAGGTACAGCCCCCAGGGCAGAAATCACTTTAAGTTGCCATGAACATGGAAGCATCTAAGCAGCCAGGCTGTTTCCCATGTGTGTGTGACTTCAGGCTGCCCACAGCTCGGTGGTTCTCGCGTGGTTGAGTTACCCCTGCATGAGTGTGGGAGCCAGAGCTACCACGGTGATGGCACAGGGAACCAGCCTTTACTCATCCTCCTGTTCTCCTGCCTGGCTGTCTAACTCAGCCTTGCTGTGTTTTCTTCTGAGTGAAGTCCATAGGCGGTGGATGTGGATACATCTGAAGGATGAAGTAGCTCTTGTCTCAGTATATCAAGTTGCATTTCTGTAGAAGTGAAAGAAGTTCATGTAAATGAAATCCACAAATAATACTTAAGCTGGAGGTATTTCAGTCCCTAGAGAAGAACAGAAATATTACAGTTTATTCCTATTCACAGTAATGCTAATGATAAGTTTCACATTCATGTCAGCTGTGTATGTTCAAGATCCCTGGGAAGATTAGGACTCTGAAATAAGCAAGGAAACATACCAGAGGATACCTTGTGGATACATGAGAGAAAAACTACAAGAAATATGTGAAACAAAACCAAGAGTTTAGGAGTTTTTGACTGAGGGATGTGCATATGTAGAAGCATCTGATATATTTGCAAAACTATTGGATCACAGAGCAAGGAAGTCATCACTCCGTCGGTTTTGGTGAACATAGCCATAGCTGGTACTTAAGGAAGCAGGCAAAGCAATATTCTAAGTTTAGAGAAGTGTTCAAAATTAGGGAAAGTTCGTGGAATTTTTCATGTAAGAAAAATTACATAATCAACGATGATTGATGGGATGTCTTTGTTAGTCCCAAATTTGCTACAAGTGCGTGCAAATCAGCTCTTATGGTAATAGCCACAGGCAGATACTGTTATGAAGAATACTTCATTACCCATTGACATTTTAACTAGTTTGGACCTGATCCATTAATGGTTTCAAATTACTAACATACCTCGCTTTCTAATGTAAATTAAAAAGAAAAAAAGTCTAATCCCCTGCTCAGTTTCTACTTTATTCACTTGTACCAGAGATCCAAAGGCTAGGAAGGGAAAGAGCCTGTAGCAGGCTAGTGTGTACTGTTTAGAATAATGGGTTTCCAGTTTGACTCATTGATCTCAAAGGTCTTTTCCAACCTAGCTGATTCTCTGATCCTGTCTTTAAATTAATGTTTCACCATTTTTTAATGAAGTGAAAAAATTTCGTAGGTCTAGGTGATCTGCATGCCAGGGCCTACCCAAAGAGCTTCTCTCAGAGGCCGATGGAGCATGTGGGATCCCAGCCTTACCCCGCTCCCGCAGAGGAGGGATCTGAATCCTGATTCGAGTTCTTCTTAAGCTCCCTGACCTCTGGAGGGGCTGCGGGGCTGTCACTGCCGCATCAGGTAGCGTGCCTTCCAGGCGCCCGGCACCGAACGCCCGGAGAAACTGGTCCAGCCTTCCCCCTGCTGCCGGGGTGCGAGGTGCGGTGCGGGACGGGGTGCGGTGCGGGACGGGCTGGCGTCCCGGGCCCGGCTCCACTAGGTGGCAGGATGCCGAAGGGCGCCGCGCTGCTGTCCTGGAGCCCGGGCGGATTTAGTCCTGCCTCTACGTATTGTCTGAGGACATGATAAAATGCGGACAGTTTCCTGGAGTCCTGCCTGCCCCGCGTTTCTTACTGGTTTTGTCATTAATAAAGTAGAATCGGGAAGGATTCGAGGGAGGTCTGAGGCACAAAGGAGCCCGGTGCGGTGACAGGGTAAGACGGCACTTCTTGGCTCGGCAGTCTACGAGGAAGAATTGCCAAGGCAAAGAGAAATTCTTTATGAAAGCACAGCGGGGTGTAGCGGGAAACGATGAAATACAAAGTGTCTGCAAGAAGACACTTTCGGAAGGTTAACAGCTGGTTAAATTGTAGCGCAAGCTTTAAGTCCGTAGAAAGGTACGTTCGCTTCTTCACAGAGCCAGTTTAGAGGGCAACGGCTACATGATTAGAAAAGCGTGGCCTTTTCCATCCGTGTTTTTTAAGTTACAGAAATGAAAGGACACTGGAGTGTGTAAATATCAAAGCAAAGCAGCAAGTAAAATTAAATCTTGTACAGAATTAAATCACACGTTCTTTTTTCTTGCTTCTTGTCATCTTTCTCTTTCAAGTATGCTTTTTGCTGTGCGCCATTAAAGCAGTGATTTTGTTTGTATGTCACACATACAAAGTTTCAGAATCAGCCTTACTGTTAGATCTGGGTGTTTGGGCTAAACTTACTAAAGATATAACTTCAGTTCCCGTTCCTCTCGGTTCAGGTACGAGCCTGACAGAGAACTTGAAGAACTGAAGCAAGTTTATTTCAAAGTGGGTATGATCGCGCTTGCCCCGCACCCTTCCCCGAGCTGGCCGCCCGCTCTCTGCCCTGAGCCCGTGTGCCGCTGCGCTCGCCCGCGGACCGCGCACAGGCTGGGGGCGGTGGCCGGGGGCTCCTGGCCCTGGTGCCCACCAAGGCCAAATGGCACTAACGCCGGCCTCGGCTACCGCGGGTCTCGGCGGGCTGCAAGCAGGCGCCCTGTGTCCTGGGACGGGCTCTGCGGTGAGGAGCTGCGCGCTCGGGAGGGTGAGGGGGTGTCCGCGACACCCAGTGCTGCGCTGTCCCCGCTGCACTGGACCGAGGGCAGAAGGCCCATCAGGGAGAGTGCTTTCCCCATCTCGGCACTTGGTCGGAAGAAGGGTTTAGTTCAGGGGTGGGGTGACTCGGGAAGCTGAGTCGGCAGGTGGAGGTAACGGGCTGGGCGAGAGCCGTCGGGGAACCGGGGAGGAGAGGGTGCGGGGGGAGCGGAGAGGCGCGCCCGGTGCGCGGTGCCGGGCGCGGCGGGGAGGCGGGGGAGGAGCGGCTGCGGCGGCGGCAGCTCACGGGCTGGGGCCCCAGCCCGCCCGCCTTTGAACCGGGGCAAAGCAGAGGCGGGGAGAGGGGCCGGGGCAGGAGGCGGACGGTGACATCAGAGCGGCCGGGCGGATAAGGTGGGTGAGCTGCAGGAGCGGAGTGGGCGAGCGAGGCGTCAGCGATTAGTGGCTGCCTCCGGTTCCCCGCTCACCGCACCTCACCGCGCCTCACCTCACCATGCAGAGGTCTCCCCTGGAGAAGGCGAACATCTTCTCCAAACTTTTCTTCAGGTGGGAACCCCGGTGCGGCGGGACGCGTGCGGGTGGGGCAGCGGGCCGGGCCGGGCTGGGCAGCGGCGGCGCGGGAGCTCCGCGGAGAGCACTGGGCACCAATTAGCTCTGGAGAGGTCTGTGGGGACAGCGGTGGGAGTCTCGCTTCTTGATGAGATCACTCTTTTTTTGTTGCTGTTGCTGGGGTTTTAGCACCAGGAATGGGCTCTGTCAGGTGTCATAAACCTTCGCTGGACCCGGACAGATGAATTTATGACATAATTTGAGCAACCTTTGGTAATTGCTCAACTGGTTAATCTGTTATTTCATGTAAACTTTGAGAACACAGTGGGGTGGTAGAGAGCAGAGGGGAAATGCTCTCAGAACAAGGATTCCTTCTGTTTGGCTCTTTGAGTGTTTAGCATTTGCTCAGTGTGAGAGTGTAATATACAGTCGTACTGGATACAGTTCTTGTAAGCCTTGAAAATGTTTTCTTACAAGCAAACTTCCTAGTGCCCTTTCTTTCTAAAAACTTCAAATAAAAAGAGAAGGAGCCAATACCAGTGCCTGGGCACAATGTACTTTGTAAGACAATATGGAAGCCTGAATACACATTATGTGACATCGCTAGAAATGGCACTGTGAACTGGAAAGAGCAAATAATCTTTTTGGCATTGGCCCACACAGCACGGGTTATGCCAGAGTACTGTTCCCCCTTTTTGTTACCAGAGGGTCTTTTGCATGGCATGGAAGGGTGGGAGAAAATCTTGTGAAGATGTGAACATGGTGACTGAAATGAGAGCACTGTGTGAAATGGTGTGAAACTATAACATTGTCATGAGATCTCTGCCTGAGGAATGGAGGGCTTTTAGCTCACTTTAAAATCTTTTTTTGATACCTTTCAGCAGGTTGGTCCGTACGTTTTTTAAAGTTTCTTAATGGAAGGGAGTCTGTGTGAGTCAGTGTTTGCCTGCCTCCCCCCCTTTGGCTCATTTCAGCCAGATATGATAGAGGGGAATGATCCCACAGATAACCCGTTCCTGAAGTTTTACAAACATCCAGGTAAAAGTAATGATCCTATAGATGTTCTCCAATGGTGCTACAGTGGGAAAGAAGCCATGCTTGCTGTCAAATACTGTTAGAACCAAAGAGTATGCATGATGAGCGTGTAAGCAATTACAAATTCTTCATAAACAATGCTTCAGTCAGTGGTTCTGTCAAGTATAAGACAGAAATCTGTAGGAAATAAGTCTGTATATTAATTTAATTGCTTTAGGGACCACTTGCTCTATTTAATTTTATTTATAAAACTTCTATAAGTTTATCATCCTAGCACCTAGGGTGCTGAAGGTGTGAAGAAAAGAAAACCCAATAAGATAGAGCAAGTATATTTCTGATTCCTACCATAGTGAAAGTTTCCATGTCTAAAACCAGATACAGTTCATGCTCACTAAGTACATATTTAACCATCCTGAGGCCTGAGCTCATCTTTTAAATCACAGTCCTTAAGTCAATTGAGTGGTGTTTTAATCATGCTTATCATGCATGATGCATTATATTGTACCAGCTATCGGTCAGGTGACTGTAACCAAAGTGATAATAATGAAGTTAAGGAGATGTTCATGATTAATATTAACTAGAGCAGAGAAATGAAAAAAAGATGCATGGAGAGAGATTGGTTTTTTTTCCAATGATAATGAAATAGTTGCTTCCAAGTACAACACAGTACATGTTTCAGTGAAGTAACTTTTATAAGAGTCTGCAACGCATTTATGTGTGAAGTACCAGTCTGAATATAATGTGATAAGTTGAAGATCGTGTTAGCAGAAGTGATGTTAAAGTATTAGCTATTATTATTCAGGAAATCTTGCTGATAAATATATTACTATTTAATGCTGTACAAGCTGTTATCAGCTATAGGTGTGTAAATCTATTGCCAAGGTTTTATTGCTTCATAATCTATTCTGTTTGGACTGGAGAGATAGGTTTATAATGTGTTAAAGCCAGAGTGTAGCTCTCTGCTCGTAACTGAATAATTTATACTTTTCAGTACTGTTTGTACCTTTTTTCTTAATTCTTTATGCCAAAAAACAAGTGAGAAAAAGTCTTGGTAAACAAAGAGTAGTATCTTATAGAAAGTGTTACCTTTTTGTTGTTTTAGTGATAGTGATACTACTGGGGCAAAAAAAAAAAGATAATTGCTAGGAGTGGTCATGATAGAAAGTATTTAAAATGAGAAATTAACTTTCATCCTAAATTTTAGACAATTTTGGTTTCAAAACTGAGCTTTGGTGGTTAAGAAACAAGGTGTCAAAACAAGTGGTTTGAGATCTTCCATTAGGGGGACACTTAGAAAACACTAGATACTGAGAGCTTGGGGTTTCAGAGATTGTTTTGTGTTCTGTTATATCTTCCTTATTACATTTTCAGAGTTGGTCTCTTTTGTTCCCAACTACATGCAAGACATTCTTTCTGTTCATTGGCATCTTCTTACCTTGCTTAAAGAAAACAGAGTTTTATGCAGAACCAGTCAGATCATCATATGCTTAGTTTCATATTCGTTGTGAAGCTTCACTTTTGTCTTTATAACTATTACTTATTTTCTTTTGGAATTTTGGAGTTTTGCAGGGTCAAGGCCATACCTTTTGTCACAAACAATATCAGACTACTTTGCAATCCTTGTTTTTATTGAAGATTAACTGAGATCAGGAAGTCTTATTAATTAATCAATTTTTATCTGAGAACTAGCACACAGTTATTGCTTCAGTTTCAGAAATGGCTGCAACTATGGGACAATTCTGACTTTATTACTTTTCTTTTACATGCAGCTTTAGATATTAAAATACAAGTTCTCAAAAAGTAATCCTTGTGCTTGTGTCCAACTCTTTAAACATATGCTTTGGTACCTATCATATATGACAACTCTTGACAAGACCAAGTACTTCAGTGCCTGATTCATTATTAAATCCAAATGAGAAATACAAACTAACCCAGCTTTTGTGTCAAGTATTCTCATAGATTCAGTCAATCAGATCTGCTCTAGTTGCTTCTTGCTTTCCAAACCAGAGAAAGAAATCTATACGTTCTATACGTTCCAGTGGTTCTTAGAATAATTTAGCCAGTACAGGATAAATGTTGGATTCATTCTTCTGCCCTGTGTGTGAGGGCTAGGAAAAGGAATTCAGTTCAATACCTCACCTCTTCTAGGAAGTAGGACCAAGTGTTACCAGTGTTTGGCAATGAAGGTGTTTCAGTTCTCTGTCTCTGGCTGATGTACTTTTTAGAGCATAAACCAAGAGTGACTCTGTACTCTTCTGAATAAAAAACTCCTTTGCAAGTCCTAATTCATGGTGTGAGACTTCTTATAAAGTCTGCTAGTAACCTTTAAGGTGGATAACAGAATTCAGGACTTAAGTTTTGAAAGTACTTAGCCTATATGCTACAGTAATGTTCTATCACTTTTTCTAGCTTAATTCCATCATAATTTCAAGTTTAAGAGTGCCTTGTACAAGATAGTTTCTGATTTGAATAGGCATTCTCATGAGAATTAAATTTATTCCCTTCAGAGAAAGAAATTAAAGCCAGATCTTCCCTAGGCAATCCCTGCTCTATGCTTGAACTGCCTATCTTAGAATTTAATGCAAACAAGTTACTTAGGATTTTCAGTCTTGAATCCAGAAGGATTTATGTGTTTTCCTTGCAAAGTTTGGGATTTAATGTGTACATTTTTACTCAAAGTTTCTCCTGAAATTGTCTTGAGTTCCTAGAAGTCCCAGATTTTGTACAGGAAGCTTAAAGGCCTAATTAATTTCTATAAATTTCACTCTGGAGGGGAGGTGTCTGGAAATCCTCATAACCAATACATATTTGGAGCATCCCTGATCAATACCTAGCTGTAGCACTTTGGTCATCTTTCCCCTCTGAATAAGGAGCCTCTGTGTACAGTAGCAGATGGATTGAATGGCACAGTGTTATACCCCAGGTGCTGGGGCGGTCAGCTTAGGCAATTTTTCTGTGGTATATTCTTAGGGCCCTGTATGTGTCTAGCCCTGTGAAGCTGCCTTTCACTGATCCCAGGCAATCATAAATTCTGGCTGTTACTGATAACCAAGCACAGATGCAGCTGCAGCACAGATCATGGCCCTGTGAGGCTGCCTGATCATTTGTCTATTGCCACAAGTGGTCCTTGGAGACCTGCTGGTCTGCCAGTCCTTCAGATCTGTCTCAAACAGAAAGATGTCAGTGCTTCTGAAAGTCAGGTGGTTCAAAGATGTGCATGCAAGTTGTGGACTCCTTTTGAAAATTTGACTTCTATTGCTATTTCCAAGGTAAAATATGAAACTTGAAGTGAGCTGGAGAAAGGATGTAGGGTCTCCTACACTTCAAGTATTTTCAGTCAGAGGAATACCTTCTTTAACAATAAGGCTAAATTGTGTCCTTGACTCAGCCTGATACTGCATCTTTGGTCTAATAACCAAAAGTGCAAACTTGCATAGCACTGATTTATAACTCTAAAGCACAGATGCCTAGATCAAGTTGCATCTGAAGTCTGAAATATATTTAAAGTCTGTTTTCTTCCTGCAGGAGGAAGACTTACTATCTTGATACTCAAAATAAATTATCAAGCATTTGAAATATTTGGAGACTTGTCTGTACCTTGTTATTTTCTACACGCTTACTTGATTGTGGTGAGATAGAAAGTAATCTATACAAATCCTTGATTTTTTTTAATACTGTAGGCAATGGCATGGTTAGTAGATTTATTATCTGTATTATAGAGGCTTCTAAATTCACTAACAGAAATTTGAAGTCCTCTGTATTAAAGAAAATATTTGATAAGGAAGTCTGTTTTGAAGATCTTGAAGTCTAAGCAGATAGCACAAAGGATGGGTTAAAAAGAAATTTCCTTACTTGTTCTGTAGAAAAGAAAGTGGGGTACACCAGAATTGTGATGTGTCCTAGAAGCATGTGGTGGAGTCAGGACAATCTGCCTAGAGATGTCCTGTCCAGAGCTTTGATTGCACAAGGATATTTCTGGTGTGACAAAGTTATTTCAGAATATTTCTGCAGTGAACAATTATCACCTCTTTCACACTGAAGAATTTTAGTCTCTGAATATCTACATTTTTGGATATGCTAAATTTCAAAGCAGTGAGAATAGTGTGACCTATTGCAAGGGGGTTCCACAGGTTGCTGTTATCTTGATTTATGTTTTTTCTCTTCACCCACCTCCCAGCTTTGCAGCACACGTGTGTAGGTATAGTTGAGGAGGCAGGATGGTGCCAACTAGACCTCCAGGTAATAATTTGTCACATTATGTCCTCTGAAATAAGTAAGTTAAAGGTGAAAATTAACTAGTAGATAAGGAGACACATTGAAACCTGTTGCCTAATTTTTCCATGTGATCCTGTAGATGCAGTTCAACTGCCTTCCATGAGAGTGGAGGTACACCTGGGTGAGACAAGCAAGAACTCAGAAGCTGTTTACTTATCACTCCTCTCTTATATGCAAAAGGATCTGCATGAGCTTCTTCAGTCAGCAAGTAGCTAATCCAAGGCTGCATTGTCATGAAGCCGCCCAAATTAGGAGAGAATAAGTAGGCATTTAAGACATATTTTGAAACTGCATTGTTTTTCAATTTAATGCAGAAGCTTCGGGCCTGTCAGATATGTGTAGGCATCCTGCTTTCAGGAGAGGATAGAGGGAATTGATCCTGATAGGCAATGCTTGGGGTGGGCTGTTGCAATACAAATGTCTTGACTCTATGGGCAGGGTTGTGCTTTAGGAGAAAATCCTAAGTGGCAGCTGGTAAAGGTACTTGGTTTTAGGTACATTCCCATATTTTAATGCTGGTGTTTATCCTTTATTTTTTCCCCCAAATTTTAAAATAAAGGATGTGAACCTTTGTTGTATTGGAGTAATTCTGATATCTCACTTTAACTTTCACCTTAACTCATTTTAAAGTTAATCTGTAAGTTCTGGAATGGTTTTATTTCTCTAGAGGTAATAAATAGAAAGAAAACAAAACCACAAAGGACCCCCAGATGTTGCTTTGCTCAAAGCCCAAGACTTTCAGAAATCAGAAGATATGAGGCATTTTCTCATTAATTTGCAAGGATCATGCTGAGGAGTAGCATCATCAAATACCGGGATACAGAGAAAATGGCAAAGAGCAGCCAGTAAGAGAAGCAGCGCCTAATTCAGGATTGAATTACTGTAATGGTAATTTACATTTTGACACTTGGTATTAAAATTAAATAAAATGCAGCTGTGTTCATGTGTTTGTTTATACCTGACCACATATCAGTCATTGGGGTAGGAACAAACTGTAGTTTTGGAAAGGGCCATTGCACCTGATGTGCAACTCTATGCTGTTTTGTTATGAAATGTATCTTAAAAAATGCATGGCTAACACAATGAAGTGCTAAATTGGGTGAAATGTGTTGCTATCACTTAGTGACACATCTGGGAGATTTTAAAATTCAATTAAATCATGAATAGCACTGCTTTGCAACAGTTTTGCTATGCAAACTTTCTGTAATATTCCTTTTTCTTTCAAAGGACTAGGAGAAAAGAAATCTTTCTCTTATTCTTGCTGTGGGATGTATAATTGAGAAAAAGAATGAAGACGAAAAAGCATCCTCTCCTAGTCAGTCTAACTAGTTAAATGCTGAAACAGCCTTGCAAACTTTGTTCATAGCACATCATCACCACTGTTATTTTGTTACCTTTGTTAAAGAAGTATTTGAAGCATATCTTACACTTAACTTTGATACCTAAACAATTGACAGATTTCAATACAATTAATATAGTCTGTCCTTCCATCTTGCACAACCTAACCCCCAATGTGCTTTGTTTTCTCTCAAGTATGTCTCAGTACTTTTGCAAACTGAAATATTTTGACTACCTTACTAATTGTAAGGAAAAAAGTATTGAATTTCTACTAAAAAGACATTTAGAGATTAGGTAATAATTTGAATAAGTATCACTTCACAAAAACTGGGCATAAAAGAAAAGCCTTCCCCAAGAATTGCTGTGGCGTAATCCTAATTAAGATTTGCTATTGAAATCCTGGGGTTTCAGCAGAACATTGATTATTCTTAAAATGGTGCTGCTCACAGCTAGTGGCAGAGTCAATAATATTGCAGCTAAATATTTTCCATGTCAAATAACACCTCATGGGGAAGAACTGTTTATTAGTGAAGAAATTAAAATCTTAATTTTTGTGATCTGGGAGAAAACAACAGCAACAGCAAAAAAGCAGAAATCAGTAGGGTCTGCATTTACCTTCTGTTGTTGAAATCCTGCAATAATTATATTTAAATATTAAACTGTATTGCATTTTTTTGTTTATAACAGGGGAAATGCTAACATTAATGTAGTTTTCAGAATATATAATATGCTATTTCAGTAGGTTACTATTCAAAACAAAAGAACTGCAACCCTACTTTATTGAGGATAACCAAGGGGCAAGAAAAAGGCTGTTGTGCTCCATGGGAATGCTGACCTGTCCCTTCTGTTAGCAAGGATCACAAAAAACTGGGGTGACCTTTTACAACTGCATTACAGGGTGCTCAGAGAAGACAGCTGGTGGTGCAGACACACTTTTGGAGAAGCAGTTTTGGGTGTAGTAGAGCTGCCACTTCCAGTATAAAGCAAGCAACAATTTACAATTTGCTGCTGCTGGAGTGATGGGTATCTTTTGTGGGAGGATGGGAGTGCAGAGCCTCTCACATATTCTGATCAGCGAGACTCTTTGGGAATGTCTGAGATCTACATGGTGCCTCAGCCTTTTCTTGCAGTTGGTAAGAATTCATGGCTCTACAAACATCTTGTGAAACTTAGGCTCCAAAGCATCATAATTACGGCTTGATTATGTTCCTTCCTCCCTGCTCAACACTCCCCCCCCGCCCCTTTAATTGTTAGGAGGAAGGATAAGTTAAAGCCAGAGGCACTTTTTTTGCTTTCTCCAATGAATTTTAGGTCTAGTTCCGTAGGAGCTGCAGTCACTGTGCTTAACTATATTGTGCCCAGGTATTAATGCTTTACAGAGGGGAGTGAAACCATAGTCACCTCTATCCTGCTTAGTAGATGTTGCTGTGTTGTGCACAGACCACCTGTTGAGATGGTACCAGTCTGATCAGTGACCCTTGTAGGAGAGCTGCTCTGTTTTGCTGGTCTTGGGTAGCCCAGCACCACTGTTCTGGTACTGTATCAGCAACCTGTGCTTCTTGATCTGAAGAGCTCAATGGAGCTAGGGTGTTCCTGTGCCCAGGAAGATCTGGGCAGTTGGCTTAGCAGCACAGATGCTCCTTCTGTCTTCAGTGACATGTAAAGCAGCCTTAAGGGAGAGTCAAATCCTATTGACAAATCGTCTGTGTTAATGCTCTCTGGAAAGCCAAAGACATCTGTCCTATTGATACAATTTGCTTGGGTGGCATGAGTCTGAACATGCTGTAGAAAGCAATAGCTGCAATAAGAAATCTGTTACATACTGCTTAAGTAAATGATAAGAGAAATGGTCATTAGAAATCTACCAAACTATGTTATGTATATGATATTTATGTATTAAGTGCATAATGTATTTTTTTACTACAGGCTGTAGATAATAGATGTGGAACTTGCCTTCTATTCTTCTTTCCTACTGTACATCCTTGAGACTTGTTCCCTGCTGGGTTTTGTATGTGTGTACCCATAATAACATTTCTAGTTAGTGGCAAAACTCTTACAGCACTACAGGTTTCTCTGTGAAAGGGTTCATTAAATGCCAGCCAGTAATCCAATGGCATTTGCTAACATAATGCTGTAAAGCCAATCTGTTTCCCTTCCTTCTTGCTCTCTTCCTTTCAGAATAAATTTCTTTCTCAACAGCCTTAGGAAAGACCTCAGCATTAACACTGACAAATCATTTCCAACACGCCAAAAAAAATAGAAGAGCTATATTCACTGACAAACTGACTGAGCTATGTCACCTAGTCTTATGAAAACATGGATAACTACAGATTATATTACCAGTTAAAATAAATTCATAGTCATTTTGCATTTCAAATCTTTGCAAAGAATCAGAGTGGCCATTTGGATGCTATAGGAATCTGGCACAAATTGGTTTTAAGTGATATTTATGTGTTTTAGGTCTAGTATATTCCTTTCAATAAAACACAAACTGTCTCCTGCAGTTCTTGACAGCACAACTCAAGCAGCTGTTGAAAATCCACCTTGAGACAAACATCACATGTCAGGTCAACTCCTCCCACAATTACCACTCCAACCTGAGCCTCTTGGCACAGCACACAAATTGGCCCGATCTAGTTAGGGTGGGACTTCCAAGCAAGCCCAGGGCAGCTGGGAGATGAACATCTCTGTGCAAGCCCTGCCAGCAGCTTGCAGTAGGAACCTGGCTGCAGACTAGGAAGGCCCCAGGGGAACGTGTCAGCACTGCTCCTTTCACTGGCTGGAGGAGTTTATCTAGCACAGTTGCAGCTACCGTGATGAGCAGTGAGGTGAGGATGAGGACTGCATAAATCTGTATCAAATGTTGACTTGGGAGAGGAGGGTAGTTTAGGGACCACATAATTTTGACGGCAAAGATAAATGCACCTGATTAACACAGAGTTAAGCACAGAGTAAAATGAGAGGCTTTTCTAGAAGTACAGATCTAGTAGATCTGCTAAGCATGTTGCCTTCCCCAAATGGTAATACAGACACTCAGTTCTCTTTCTAAATGCAGTCACCTTTTGTTAGTTCAGGCTATGGAAAAATGCCAGGGTAGGTGTTAATCAAAACTATAAATAAAATAAAATATGTGGAGGGAAACAGCATAATAAAAATGTTTTCTCAAAACATACAAATTGAAACTGTAAAGCACTTATCTTTTGTCAGGTTGGGAATTGCTTATTGCAGTCTCAAAGCATTATTAAGGGGCTTAGGAAGGTTATTACTTAGCTACAATGTTGTGAATTATAGAAGTTGCCTAGGAAGTACTGTTACTTCCTTGCATTAGGTGCGGGAGTGGTTTTGTGTCCCATAACTTGTATTCACTCTGTCATTACTGAAATATCTACATATACAGGACTTCAGTGAAGCTGGTTCATAAGAGTTTCTGTTCCTGAATGACAAGGAAGTTCTCCACAAGATGTGCACAAAGCCAATAGCAACTGGTCCTTTCTGTCTTCAGGAGCTGGCAAAATACAAATCAGTACCTGTAATACCATTTGCAGTAGCCATGGAAGACTTTCACATAAATGTAACATGAAATTCAAAGGTTTTCTTCTAATCTATTTTATCCCTGAAAAATATTGGCCCCTATTTCCAGCAGTTGTAAAGTTTATGGATGTTTTATCATCTCCAAATGGTAAAAAGAGAGTCCAGTGGCTCTCCAAAGTGGAATCTCCTGGCTCCCTTCCTCTAACTTACCATGAATCATGTTATTTCTCAGCTACAGTGGTGCGAAAGACTGAACTAGAAGTTGTATGATTCATCTGAAACCATACTGTTATTGCAGAAATAAAGGATACTCCTTCAATTTCATAGAACATATCCTCTTTGCAGTCAGTGTGATATAGCCATGCACTTGGGAAATATCTTGGTGCTTTACTGAATTATGGGGATTACAGACTGGTGTCTCATGCAATTCATTACTTCATTAAAATAAATATTCAAGCGTGCATGTGTGTGCACACAGTTACATACAAGTAGTCTTCATCTGTTGTATTAAGGCCCTTTTGAACCTTTGTAGTGTTAAATGATGTTCTTTTACCTTTGTATCAACTTTGCACCTTCAGAGGCTGCAATTGTGGAGAGTGTGGATTACTTTGTGTGTATGGCATATGTTCTTACAGGCATACAGGTAAGCACATCCAATAAGCGATTTGTATTTTCTGAGTGACTGTGGGAAACCTTATTGCATATATTTTGTGGTTTTTTAGCTGTTGTCTACAAAAACAGTTTAAAGGGAAAATTTTGAAATTATTGAGGTTTTGCAGAGTTATATCATAATCATAATCATGAATCATGAAGGGTTTCTTTACAAACTCCGGTTTACATATGGAAATATGATTGCAATCAACCACAAGCTACTTCTTTTTCAGGAATTTCATTTTTTTAAGGAAATATTTTTTATCAATGACAGTATAGCAGAAATTCAAGTAGTTTCAAAATACACCTTTAGTTCAAAACAGTTCTTACGTTTTGATCTAGTCGTTTGCTTTCAAAAAGATTTCTGAACGAAACCTGTTGAAAAATTTTGTCTAAGTTGATCCTTAGGGATTCATCGACCTTTTTGGAGCTGAGTTGTTTGATAAAATTAGTAATGGCTTTTAAAGATTTTCTCTATAGAGTAGCCATTTGAAGTAGTCTTTTCCGGCTTTTTTTTCGTTTCAGCATTCCCTTTAAATTGGTATTAAAATTTTAAACATGACATTTGAAAAAACAAATGCTTTATCTCATGTACATATAATGGACACAATGAAGATCTTATGAGGACTCCTGTGTAAGATTTGTTTTATTAAGTGCATACTGCAATGTAAGATGTCATTCAATCATAGAGTGGCTTGTGTTGGAAGGGATTGTAAAGATCACTGGGTTCCAACTACCCTGCCATGGGCAGGGACACTTTCCAATAGACCAGGTTTCTCCAAGCCCCATCCAACCTGGCCTTGAACACTGCCGAGGATGGGGCATCCACTACTTGTCTGGGTAACCTGTTCCAGTGTCTGGCTACCCTCACAGCAAGGAACTTCTTCCAGATATCTGATCTAAACTTGTTCTCATTCAGTTTAAAGCCATTCCCCCTTGTCCTGTCATTACATGGCCTTCTAAAAAGTTCCTCTCCAGCTCTCCCAGAGGCCCCCTTTAGGGACTGGAAGGCTGCTCTAAGATTTCCCCGGAGCCATCTCTTCTCCAGGCTGAAAAATTCCTATTCTCTAAGCCTTTCTTCATACGGAGAGGTGCTCTATCTTTCTAATCATCTTCGTGGCCTCCTCTGGACTCGCTCCAACAGGTTCCTGTCCTTTCTGTGCTGAGGACACCAGAGATGGACACAGTATTCCAGGTGGGGTTTCCCCAGAGCAGAGCAGATAGGAATGAAACTTAGGTGTCGACTTTACTATGGTTCTGATTTACTATTCATTTATATGGACATAGCATATTTGAAAATACAGTGCAAAGGTTTCAATCTCCTGTTCATTTGTCTCCTACTGACTCAGTGGGAAGTTTGGGGCATGATCCCATCCCAAAATGTATAAAATGCAGGAGTTTCATAATTGTTCTTTTAATATTATATTTGCCAATATGGTTTTGTAAATATAATGCAGGGCTGCACTATATCGTGTCATATATGTGTATGTATGTGAGTGAATGTGCATTAGACATACATGGATACTGTGGACAAAATACTCAGAGTGGGACAAAGCAACTCCAGAATTAATGCTAGATAATGCAGGGCTGCACTATATCGTGTCATATATGTGTATGTATGTGAGTGAATGTGCATTAGACATACATGGATACTGTGGACAAAATATTCAGAGTGGGACAAAGCAACTCCAGAATTAATGCTAGATTTTTTTTATTTCTAACCTTTTTTTTTTAATATTTGCTTAGATGGACAAACCCAATTTTGAAAAAGGGTTACAGACGACGGTTGGAGCTGTCAGATATTTATCAAATCCCTTCTGCAGACTCCGCTGATAATCTTTCTGAAAAACTGGAAAGGTATGAAAGATTAATTAAATAAATTTGTTTCAGGAGTCACATTGCAATTTTCAATGGAAAGCTTTTGGATTAAATGTTTAGATAGTGTTGGGTGCAAGCTGATTGCACACAGTTGTACTTTGAACATGATTGGGTTCCCTGGTGTAGATGTACCACCTAAATTATTATATACAGGTACCTGTGATATCTGCCACTGATCACAGAATCACAGAATATGCTGAGTTAGAAGGGACTTACAACGATCATCAAGTCCAGCTCCTCACCCTAAAGATGACATCCCCAAGAATCACCCCATGTGCCCAAGAGTATTGTCTAAATGCTTCTTGAATTCTGTCAGGCTTGGTGTTGTGACCACTTCCCTGGGAAGCCTGTTCTAGTGCTCAACCACCTTCTGGGTGAAGGACCTTTTCCTGACATCCAACCTAAAGCTTCCAGACACAGGTTCAGGCCATTCCCTCTGGTCCATCCACTGGTCACCGCAGAGACCTGCCCCTCCTCTTCCCCTCATGAGGAAGTTGTAACTGCAATGATGTCTCCCCTCAGTCTCCTCCAGGCTGAACAGACCAAGTGACCTCAGCTGCTCCTCACACAGCTTCCCCTCAAGGCCCTTCACCTTCCTTGTGGCCCTCCTTTGGACACTTTCTCGTAGCTTTCTATCTTTCTTATAGATAGAAATCTGCCCCCAGCACTCAATGTGAGGCTGCCCCAGTGCAGAGCAGAGTGGGACAATCCCCTGCCTTGCCCAGCTGGCGATGCTGTGCCTGATGCCCCCCAGGACAGGGCTGGCCCTCCTGGCTGCCAGGGCACTGCTGACTCAAATTCAACTTGCCATCGACCAGGACACCCAGACCCCCTCTGTGGTGCTGCTTTCCAGTATCTCATTACTCAGTCTGTCCGTGCATCCAGGGTTGCCCCATCCCAGCTGCAGAATCTGGCACTTTCTGATGTTGAACTTCATATGGTTGGTGACTGCCCCATTCTCTGATATGTTGACTTTTCTCTGCAAGGCCTCCCTGCCCCTGAAAGAGTCAACAGCTCTTCCCAGTTCTGTATTCTCTGTGAACTTGCTCAGTATCCCTTCCTGTCCTGCTTCCAAGTAATTTATGAAGATGTTGAAGAGCACAGGGCCAAGGATGGAGCCCTGTAGAACCTGACTAGTGACAGGTCACCAGTCTGATGTCACCCCATTCACTGTAACCCTTTATGCCTGACCTGTGAGCCAATTGCACATCCCTCACATAAAGTGTTTATCCAGCTGAGTGCTGGACATTTTGTCCAGAAGGATTCTGTGACAGACAGTATCAATAACTTTACTGAAATCCAAAAGGATTACATCAACTGGCTTCCCTTGGTCAGCCGGGTGGGTTACCTTGTCATAGAAGGAAATCAGGTTTGATAAGCAGGACTTTCCATTCATGAAGCTGTGCTGGCTGTAACTAATGACTGCGTTGTCTTTCAGGTGTTTTTCAATACCTCCTAGAATAATCTCAATATTTTTGCTGGGCACTGAAGTGAGACTGACAGGCCTGTATTTTCCGGGGTCCTCCTTCTTGTCCTTCTTGAAAACTGGGACAGCGTTTGCCAGCTTCCAGTCAGCTGAGACCACTCCAGATTCCCAAGACCGCTCAAAAATCATTGAGAGAGGTTTTGTGATGACATCAGCCAGCTCTTTGAGGATTCCTGGATGAATTCCATTAGGAACCATAGATTTGTAGGGATCCAGCTGGAGCAGCAGATCCTGCACAATTTCAGGGTGATGAGCGAGGCTAGACTCAGAGTTTTGGTATTGGTTCCCTAGAAAGGGAGACAGCAGAAATGCTGTTCTTCCAAAAATTACCTTGTAAAGCCTTGGTTTAGTTTTATTTCAACAAAAGTGCATTCTTAATTTCCTTTGATACCTCTGTAGACAGACTAATTATTTCTGCAGAAATCATACTCTGACTTCCTTCATGTAGGTTTCCACTCTTCTTTTCCCAGTTTCAATGGGTCCTAATTTAGAAATTGTGCTTCTGCACTTATGACTAACTCTTACAAGGGAGGTGCCTAAACCCATTCCCTCTCCACCAACTGATGGTGTAGCTTTCACTGATGTTCCAGGGCAGCTTACATCTGCACTGTTGTGCCAATCCAGTCAATTTTAATTGCAGTGTGGCATAAGTATTCCAAACCAGTGGAATTTATTGAGAACATTGGTATGCTTAATGTGTTTTGATAGTTTACAAATGAAATATTCTGGTTATCTAATATTCTCTTGAAAAATTGAGAAAATAGTTAGTTGAAGAGATTCTCAGGAGTGCTTTAATCTGTGAACTGGATTTTGCTGAAACATATGCTCTCTGTATACAACATTGCTTCTGATCTACAATTTATTACTGAAAAGAAAGTTATTGTCCCAGTAACAAGGTTAAAAATAGTGCTGTGCAGTAGAAAAGTCACATTTTTGATGCTTTGTTGGTGCTTTCTTTTTTGCATACTGGAAGAGCGCCAAAACGTTTATTTGCCTATTATTGTACTTCGGTTTTAAGTACAGCAGGTTTCTTTAAAACATACAATGTGACCTTTTCATGAAATAATTCCCTGCAGAGTGATGTATGACTGAGTATTTAAAACTACCAAATATGTGGCTGAACTAGGTTTGAACTTTTATTGATCTGTCAAGTCCATGAAGGCCAGATCCTTGAGGTCTCTGCAAAGCTTTCTTTCATTATCCACCTTAGCTAAATCTCCTTGGATATACTTGAGTGAATTGAAGTATGTCACAGCCATAGACCCATGTATTTGCTCTTGCAACTTAATGGTTCTGTTTTTGGTTTCTTTCCAGAGAATGGGACAGAGAGCTGGCAACTTCAGAGAAGAAACCCAAACTCATTAATGCTCTTCGACGATGCTTTTTCTGGAAATTTATGTTCTATGGAATAATTTTATATTTAGGGGTAAGAATTGTTCTTCTCTTCAGTAAGCTTTTAATGTTCCTTAAATAGATCAGGGTTTTAGGAACTACTAAATTAATACAGAATATTGTGAATAGCTAGGTTTTTCCTCTGTGTATTGCTTACAAAGGTGATAAATACAGAGGTATGTTCTGGAGCTTTCATTTGAGAAAGTGTTTTCTGATAATATCTTAATACCTTTGAAACATGCATATTAATGGTTTTTAAATGTTTCTAGTGCTGTTAGTGCTCCCAAGTATGCGATCAGGAACTTGATATGAAAGCCTGAACCGATTGTGTTTATCACCTTTCCAACATGTTAGGTAGGATTACTTTGACTTACCAAATGCCACCTGTTTGTTTGACAATCCTATCACTGGGGTTAAGAGCTGTGAAAATAATTTATTGCTAATGGTGTCTCACTAGGTATGTTGTGTAGCCAGATTGTAAATCTGAAAATTGCTGTTAACCAATATGCACATTAAATATCTGTGTTACTTCCAAATTTCCGTAATTGAGTAGTAAAAAAGAGAGCATATCACCTCTATAAGGAGGGGCAGGCAATTTGGGACTAAAAGGATGTTCTGTGGCTATGTAGGGAGAAAATGAGAAGGGCTAAAGTCAAATTGTAACTTAATTTGCCACTGCAGTTTAAGGCAGCAAAAAATGGTTTCTATAAATACATTGACAGCAAAAGGAAAGCTAAGGAGAGTTTCCACTCTTTGCTGGATGCAAGGGGTAGCGTAGTGTCAGGAGGATACCCTTTAGGTGCTTTAGATCCCAAATTGTCTTTGTCCAGGTAGGGCAGTTACCTGTCCAGGACAGGGCCTCTTGCTATGTAAGGAGCTGCATGATAACTATTCTCTCTCTACTAGTTAATTATTTTTGTCAGCTCTTCTCTGGGATGACATCTTGTATTTGTGGACCCCTACTCAATCGTATCTTTTAGGTGCTCCTGTGATCTCATTACTGCCTTTAGATTTTAGACTTTTTTACTCACCAAACCAGCAGCTCCTTATTCATGGTAGGTTTGTATTTAAAAAAGCCCCACCAACAACAAAATGGTTCTACAAATGTAGCCTACCATGCACTGTAATAGCTGGTCCTGCAGAGTCTGCCAGCTGGAACATTTGCACTAAGGAATTCCTTTTAAAAGTTAAGCAGTGTCTGAGGGCTTTTGCAGGGAGTCTTGAGGATAACTCTTTCCTAAAGTTTAGGCTATGTGTGTGGGCATGCACGCGCAGGGTTGATTTCTCCTTGTGTACTTTTTTAATGGAGTAAAATTTCAGGTGGTGTAAGGGCAGAACAAGACTGCAACATTTTTGAGTCATATTCTTTGGTTGTGTGTATGGTGTTTTTTTAAAATTTCTCTAAGAAATCACGGATATGTGCTATTATAATACATAGTAAACAAATCTGTACTTTCCGCAATGAACACAGAAAGATTAAATCTTAGTTTAAATTCTTGATTCTCTTGTCATTAGTCTTCATTTTATTTAAAGCTACTTCATTTTATTGAAAGAGGAAAAAGCCTCTTTTATTGAAAGAGGTTAAAAAACCAAATTGCTCCTAAAGCTGCTGGTGTTCTTTGCAGGCCTTGTTCAAGGAAATTAATGGGAGCTTTGCCATAAATTTGAAAGGGGACAGGATGTTGTGCCGTACTGGCATAGGTGTAACCCAGTTGTGTGTTCTTTTGAACTTCATTTTCCTTCCAACTCTTCGCTTGTCCAATCTCTGAGCTATTTTCATGGCATCTTTCTTGGGCTGTGGTTTAAACTCTGCTGACATCCCTGCTGTTTGTGTAGTTGTCCTTTCAACTGGCATCACAGCTTTGCTCTCATTAAGTCTAGCCTTTTTTCGATCTCCCCCTTTTCCCAGATGCACTGTAGGTAATGATGTTATTGCAGGATGGACACTTGTGCTCTGGCCCCCTGGAGTACTATAACTCCCCCCATAAATAGTGTTATGTTCGCCCACGGAGTTACTGCACTTAATGTATCTGCTCCCCTGCTGTTTGAGACAGTTTCCATTCTTCACCTTGTCAGAATAGGAGTCTCGCAATTTAAAGAAAAGGTGTTATGGTGGTGAAACAATAATCTTGCTTTTTAGCTTGATATCTGCTAACCAGCTGGGTACTTTGCTGTTAGGATCAATTTGATTCTATTTGTATTTTGGTCTTTTTTTTATTTATTGCCATGAAATTTGTATTTCCACTCAGGCACAACAGCTGCTAACATTAACTTAGAAGTGGTTTTAGTATCATATCCCAAAGGACCCTAATGAGGATTTCCTGAAGTTCTCGCATATGGGTCACGGGTGTGAGTGAGGAGGCAGGGAGGGAAGCACTTCTTGGGCCATATGCCAAAGAAGAGATATGCATTATTGTCTTCAAGTGCAGAGTGTTTGAACATGTGGGGGATACACGTCACATAGAAGTTGTTGTTGCATAGAATAATCATACCAGGTCAGATTAGCACAGTATGCTGTGTCATAATCTCATTTCCCTTCAGATCTTTGCTCTTTTAATTAAGATTTCTGTGAGGGGGAAATTTATGGATTTCTCATTGGCCTATGATGAATGCAGATGGAAGAATAAGGACAGGTGAAGGCAAAACATGACTCTTGAAAACTGAATTTTCTGTTAGGTGTACAAATTTCGTTCTTTTTTTTAGGCAGATTGTTCTAATCAGTTTATTCGTATTTGTATCAGTGGGTAATTTTTAGTTTACAAGAAGAGAAATGAAAATCAGGCAGGTCTGCTTTGATTTGTATGTAGACTAGATAACATCTTTGGTAAGCAAGCTGATGAATCTCCATTGTAAACCAGTGGACTTTTATGCCCCATGAGATAGTGTATGACTTGGCTTATTGCCAGCCACTCTTCTAGTCTGTAAATCTTCCTTTTTTCCAGCAAGCTCGGAATGTATGCAATACATTTATAGTCACAACAAACATAGCAGCAGAACATGTCATTTTCAGTGGAATAAAAGTAAACACACGCACAAAAAAATGTTGCTATTTTAAGCCTATATAGAAAAGGTTATCTTGGAATCTTCAAGAATATGAAAACACCATATTGTCCTTGAGAGGTGAATGTTTTGTATTTTGCGAGTTTTGGGGAGTCTTGGTTCGATGCTTTGGGATGCATATGGTTTAAGCACAGCTGTCTTGGGTCATGTGTTTTTTAATAAACACTCCTCCCTTTGCCTACTGATAACACTGAAGTCTTTGTGAAAGCTGGCTCCAGATTCTCGGCTTTTGTGTAGGGGCAGTGTGGTGTCTAATTTGGGTAATGTAGCACATAGTACAGGTATGCTGCTTGAGATGTAAAATTCTGCCTCTTCTGTGGAAAAAGTGGATGATAAATATCAGCTCCACCAACACTGACATTCAAAAGGGATTAAAGCACAGATTTATAGACGTACTTGGGGTTGCTTTTGTATAAGAGAACCCAAAGGAGAAGAAAAACAATTAAAGGGGATTTTTCCAATCTATTTATCACAGTAGAACATTAATTATGGCTGAAGTTCACCGGTTCCCTTCTCTGAGTGGTGGTTTGTGTGGTTTTCATGTGGAAGGCAGTACTAACAACATTTTTACAGAATTTAACACATCTCTGTACAAAAGAATTCAATAGTGTCTTGTTACTTTGGAAGTATCACATGCTTTCTTCTGCAATGCAGCAGAAAGAAGAATAAGGAGATGCATGCAAGTTCATAACAATGTATTTTTGAACTGAACATAACAGTGGAGCAAAGGTGCACATACATACTTCATGTCCTTCTGAAGCTCACACAGAAGATGAAGCAAAATGTTAGACCACAGCACACATTTTTGCAGCTCTTTGGAAAAGAGGAGGCAAGAGGCAGAGATGGAAAAAGATGAGGTTAGAGGAGTGAAAATAAGATAATTTTATTCTCTTATTTTCAGGAGGAAAATGGAAGGGAAAGGTGAAGTAACTCTGGTGGGGTTTAATTACAGTGGAAAAGGAGACTGAGGACAAATGTAATAGCAGGCTAAAGCAAAGTCAGGGCTTTAGTAAATCATTTGGATACTTTGTAGTTTAGTGATTTGACCTTACCTCTTTCTCTTCTCCTACCCTGGTTCTCTATCATGCTACTCATCCCTGGATGGGAAGTGCTGGGGCCTCCAATGTAGGAGGGACTCTTTTCTCTTTGGGACCTTTATTAAACTTGCCTCCCCTACCATTTACTCCCTCTCCTCCTGCTTTTGTTACAAAACTGGATACAGTGTCTAGAACTGTTGAGTTGGATGATCCAATTATTTATACTTTTATTCTGTTCCTATTTCCATTTATTTTTTGTTTTAGCTATGTTCTCACTGTCTTGTGAGAATGATAGTGTTCATTTTGGGAGTTCTGAGGCTTTCTGTGTCCTGTAAGTCCAGTAAAGTGCGGTGAGGACTATTCTCTAGGAGCCAAAACAGAGATCCAACCTGATAAACTAGATTCAGTCATATGATATCACTAATCCATTACAACTCTGTAAGGTAAATGTGGAAGCTAACCTCAGTTGTCATTTTTGTAGAAAATGATCAAACAAAATTTATGAGCTAGATTTGCTTTGGTGGAGTTGCAGGAGCATCACAGACTTAGACAGCAGTGAGCTGTCTGTTCTCTTGTGCAATTGCTGCAATTTTCTGTGGTTTGCACAGCAAACAGGCCTGACTTCCTAATTTAAGATATAAAACTTTAAATCTAATTTGATAGGACTTGGAATTGTAATGTTAGCCATTTTGAAAAAAATAAACCAACTGCTGACCAAAATTATTTTTCTTGTTGCTCTCTACAGGAAGTCACCAAATCTGTGCAACCCCTTCTGCTGGGGAGAATAATAGCTTCCTATGATCCAGACAACTCTGATGAAAGATCCATAGCCTACTACCTGGCCATTGGCTTGTGCCTTCTCTTCTTCGTGAGAACATTGCTCATACACCCTGCTATATTCGGTCTTCATCATATTGGAATGCAGATGAGGATAGCTATGTTTAGCTTGATTTATAAGAAGGTAATTGTTTCATTTGCACTCTAAGCCAAGTCTCTGTCTGTAGCCTATGTAACTTTCAGGCTAGTTTATCGAAAGATTGATAGTTTCGTTAAGGTACACAAATTCCATGAAAGATTAATGTGGCTAACAGTTTCTGACAGCTCTCAAGTCCAGTTTCTGACAGCTTCCCAGTCCAAAGATTTAAATACCTGTCTATAGCTGGTTTGAAATCAGTCTCTGTGAATTCAGACTTGCTGGATACGTGGTGAGATGCCTTAATTGTTCTACCACTGCGCTTCTGTTAAAAATGTGTACCGCAAAGGAAGAATAACATGCTGGTGGCCAAAGAACATCTTCAAAAGAGAATTAAAAGGAAAGATTTAAAAAATAAATATAACATTGAAGGGATTGCGTTTGATGATACTGTGTGACACCTCTATAGCATGAAGAGTCAACAGATACTGACCCATCACATTCAAAAATACAAAGATTTAAAAAGTTACTCGTTTTTACCAATACCCAAAGAAGATAATTTAAACAAACATGTTAGTTATTCTAGTATAAAGCTCACTGTGAAAGCATCTTTCAAAAATATTTGTCAAGAGAGGCAACAGTAGGAGATTTTTGAGTATGCACAGCAGTACACAGCATGCATGCTTAATTAAAACTTGCATTTGCATATATATCTATATCCATAAAATATTCAACAGAAAGCAAGGACTAAGTCAATAAATCAATATTTTTAAAGCAATTTAAATGCTATATTGAATTCAAGTGACATAAATAGCAAGTTTAATGGAACTTTCTTTATAGCATAAACAGGTAAGTGGATTATTATTTATACTACTGTGCCATTGCTTATTGTTTTTATCTTAATTGTGTTTTATACAGATAATTGAGATGACATTTTTCCCTATGGTTTTCTTTTCTTTTACAGATCTTAAAACTGTCAAGCAGAGTTCTAGATAAAATAAGTACGGGACAATTGGTCAGTCTTCTTTCCAACAATCTGAACAAATTTGATGAGGTGCGTCATCAGTTGTTTAATTCACTTGGTGATCCATCAAATACAAATGTAATCCTTCAAGCTGTTCATGACAGATATTAAGGAAGGAAGGAGCATAAATGAGTGCTCATTGTAGACTAAATAGTCATTCATTACCTTAAGAAAACGTGTTGGCACATAGTCACAGAAATGCTCATTCTGATATTTCTGAAATTCTTTATCTCCTATGCTGATTAGAAGAGGAAACCTAAAAACCAGTTACATCATAAAAACATATTTGTTCCGCAATCTAGTGAGGACCTGACAGGATATCTCTAGGTGAAACAGTTGATTTCATAGAAGTCAGAACTTGCTGGTTCAATCCTTCTATCCTACTTCCTGATGACTATCTTTTTACTAAGGTGATCCAGTCCATTTGTGTCATTGAACATGTTGATGACATGTTCCTGTTCCTATTGTCACCCAGTCCACTAAAAGGGGATTGTTGATGTAAGACTGTGTTAGGAAGTCTTAGACATCCGTCTTAGAAAATCTTAGAGTCTTCTGTAAAATTTCTCTTTTGTTGGAGACTACAGTAAATTTCTGCTAATGCCTTTAACAACTGGAAGCTCTATGAACTTCTGTTCTTTATGTGTGTTTAATTGGCCTTTTGGTAGCATAAGATGTGCTTCCCATGAAAGACACAAGATCAGGAGACTGTAGACACGTGGCTGGAACTGCAGGGTGTATTTACTTCAAGCGCAGCATGACTGCATAGAGCAATGTCAGCTAGTGCTGCACAAGTTAAGACAAGTGGTCTGTCCTTGCAGTAGTGTTGCTGCAGTAACACAGACTCCTTTGCACCTGATCACGGGATTCCCTCCAAAATCTGAATGCAAAGGAATGTGACTGAAGTAGGTGCCATCTGCATTGAACTTGTTCATATGTGTTCATACAACAGTCATCCCTTCACCAAAGTAATATTTGCCTTCTGTATCAGATTAGCACACTCTCAGAAGATTCTTACACATATTTTTTTCATTTTACAGTGGTAGAAAAAGCCAGTGCTGATGCCAAATTCGGTTTACTTTTACAAAGCTGTGACTTTTCCTCACGCATATACGTAACAAAGAGACAGTTACAGACTGAACTTTGCCTTAGAAAAATCAAAGCTTCGGTGTGGAATGTATAAGTATTGCTGCACTGTCATCATAATTAACACCCAGAATGCTATGTGCTCAGGATCACAAGTCCTCCTTTATAAACTTGTTTTTCTACTGGAAATATTTGTACCATTCTTTGTTACATTTTTCAAAGTGTCACTTTAATGACTACTTCCTTTTCAGGTGGTTTTCAGAGCACATCTCTAACTTGTATTATTATTTTCTCCTGTGACCTTCAATAGGGTCTTGCTCTGGCTCATTTTGTATGGATTGCACCATTACAAATGGCACTGCTGATGGGATTGCTCTGGGATATGTTAGAAGCTTCTGCATTTTCTGGACTTGCTTTTCTAATAGTCGTGGTCTTATTCCAAGCCTGGCTGGGACAAATGATGATGAAATACAGGTGACAAGAATATTTTAAAATATTTCAATATATTTTCCTGAAACACATTGGTTTAAAGAAGTTTATACCACTTGATTAAGGGACTCTAGTTATGACATTACATAGGATGATCCAAAGAGTGTCTTCTGTGTAGGGAAAGTTACAGACAAAACTTCACTTATTTAGCAGCAGGTGTCTAAAATTTAAAAAATGAAAAGTCTGACATGGAGTAAATAGAGATAAAATTAGATTTAGCATTAAATCTAGAATTTTTAGAATTAAAACTCCTTGTTAGTTACTTGATTAATTTTTTTTAGAGTTTGTATTTTCTCCTTTTAAAACAATTACTGGATTTCTAATAATTCCTTCTACATTCTTGACAATAATTCTGTTAAAGTAAACTTTTAAAGCACAGGCTAATATGGAAGCTGTTTTTGTAAGATATAATGTGATACAAGCTAACTGTACAGGATGAAAAAGATGAAGATTGACCTACTGTCTTTTTACTTTGTAGGAATAAGAGAGCAGGAAAGATCAATGAGAGACTTGTCATCACCTCAGAAATAATTGAGAATATACAGTCAGTTAAAGCCTATTGTTGGGAAGATGCAATGGAAAAAATGATTGAAAACATCCGTGAGTAAGTGTGCTCATTTGTTACACAAATTTTTTTATGTGCTCAGAAAAAAAAAACTAGGTAGCTATGAACATCATCTGTGGTTATGTTAGTTAAGAAGTAAAGCAACAGCTATTAATCCTCAATAAACTAACCATGCATTCCCACACTGCAGCTTGGGGATTTTTCCCAATTTTTTTTCCAAGTTTACGATGGAGGTGAGATTTCTTTGTTTTTTTATTTACTTCCTCATTTGTTATAATGATGTTTCAGTGGTTAGTTTGCGCAGGTAAAACAATTGTGGGATCTGTGTTTGTTTCTGGCCAACCCTGTCCTCATATTAAAATGAAAAGCCCTTTTGTGACGGTTACTTAAGACTTAACAGACATCCCTGTTTTGTGGTGAAGGAAACAATATGAATCCTGTGCAGCCATTTTCTGGGAAATGCAATAAAGCTGGCTATAAAATTTGCATACAATCTGTGAAAGGAATAAAGTAGCGTAGATTCATGTATTCATTCTGCACATTAACATTTATTGTCTGTAGATGGCCTTGTAGAATGCTTATCTCTTCAATTAATATAAGGATTGAACTGTAACTACCAGACCTGAAGGAGAAACGAGGTAAAAGTTAGCTGAGACCTGCGAGAAGGAAGACTTTGTTACTCCCAGGGAGTTCTGGGGAAAGGGAGGAGAAGTGACATAGTGATTGATGGGTGACTCTGCTTTAAAGCTCTCCCATGTGTCCCGTGTGTTTGTTTAGTCCTTTACAGAGAAATAAAATTTGGTGCCAGGTGTGTGATTGGGAAAATAAAAGAAATATAAGTGTCATATTATCATGTAAATAACAGACATAAAATTATATTGTTCCACAAACACCTTCTTGTTCAGCTGCTTTCTGAAAGACAATCCACGGAAAGTGAAGTGTTCCTTACCATTAGAATTTGTAATTATTTACTATAAACAAACAGAGAAAACTCAGTCTGAATCCAGGTCATGAGTGCTAGCTCGAGGATAGAACTAGTTTAGGATTCCCCTGATGTCACTTGTCACATGTATTGCTTTCAGGAAATTTGAGAGCACATCATGCTAGCAAATCCCCTAGAAATTAAATAAATGAAATGTAATCCACAAACTGGTCACAGAAACCTGGAAATCGGACTGTTATTTTGTTATCTATATGTTCTATAATAATTATTAGTAAATTTTGTAATGCTGGAGTTAATTTTTATTGTATGATGCATGGATTTTTAAAAGACAAGAATGCTAGCAATATTGCAAGATCAGAGTACTTCTCCTATGAAGAAAGGCTGAGATAACTGGAATTATTCAGCCTGGAGAAGGCACTGGACAAACCTTATTGTGGCCTTTCAGTACCTGAAGGGAGTCTACAAGAAATCAGCAGAGGGATGTTTTGCAGGGGTGCATAGTGATAGGACAAAGGGGAATGGCTTTGAACTGAAGGAAGGTAGATTTAGATTAGATATTAGGAAGCAGTTCTTCTCTGTGAGGGTGTTGAGGCGCTGGCACAGGTTTTCCAGAAAAGCTGTGGATGCGCCATCAAGGTCAGGCTGGATGGGGCTTGGAGCAGCCTGGTCTAGTGGAAGGTGTTCCTGTTTATGGCCAGAGGTTTGGAACTGGATGATCTTTGAGGTCTCTTCCAACCCAACCCATCCTATAATTCTATGGTTCTTCTGTATTTTTTTGAGTAATCCAGCAGGTCACTTGGTGAAGACATCACCAGAGCAAATCAACCCAGGAATATGAGTTTCAGTTGAATTTGGCTTGCTGGATCTGCTCAATAGGACCTCCCAGTTATCTGGCTTGTTAAGCTGCTAGGAAACGAGACTTTGTGCTTGAAGCCATGTCTGTGTTTTAGTCAGTGTGTTATAACTCAGTCATCACAAAATCATTTTTGCATACTGGCATTTTCTGATACAAGGCAGTTTAATCAGCTTTAGAGACACCAGTATGGGCTGTCTACTCTGTGCCCTCTGCACTGAAAATAACTGTTCATAACAGGTGCCTGAATAAACATACCTGCACTCCTATGGGCTATGCAATGTATTCAGAGAAGTGAAAAAGAACACCCCACCAAACTGTTCCTCTGAACCATAGCATAGCACTGGAGAAGGTGAAGGTAGGAAGTGTCTGGACTTTGCCAGCAGAGACACATCTTTACATAAAGTAAAGGAAGGATCTCAAGCTTATGTATTGTTACTGGTTCCTGCAGCATCACTCCTAAACCAGGCGTACACTGGTCTACATTCTGTATATGTACAAGGCTTACAGGATCCCTTACATCTCTTTCCAAGCACCCATATTGCATCAAGACCTGTCCCAAGTGAGTGTGTAATCAGAGCTTTCAAGCCTGTATCACAGACAGAACCACCTCTGGAAAACTTCTGCTTGTGGCTGCATCAGTCTGTAGCAGGTATTTGGGAATATGCTGAAAAGGATGAGTGCTTTCATTCTCCCTCTTTGAAGCAGGGCTGTATTCTTCAGCTTTTTTTGATAGCTTCAAGCCAGACATTTATGTGGGACTGGATGAGCACCAAGTCTCAAAATCTTTGTTATCCCTATTTGGTGCTGCCCCTCGCAGTTTCAGACAAGCTCTGGAGGAACTTACAAGGCCCATTCTCCAGCAATGTGACTGCAAACTTCTGCACAGTATTCTGCTGGTTATAGCACTCACCCAGTGAATGGGCATCTTGGGGTCTCCCACCATTTCTAGCCCCAGTTAATTGCTCTTACAGGAGAAAAACTGCTCTCTCACTGCAGAGGTGCTTCTGTGCAGGCAAAACTGAGTTGCAGGCCACCTGGGGGATGTGAATATGGTCAAAATGAGAGCAGTCAATAGAAATCTTCAGCACTGTGAGTTAGAGCTATCAACTCAGAAAATTATTTACATCTCCTGGATTATTTATCTTTATTTAATAGATTGCTATAAGATGCATAGACTTTGTGGAAACAGCTAGGAGTAATCACTGATTGCATTCCTGACTGCACAGGAGTCACTAAGCTTCTCTATAGACTGAGCTTCTATGGAGAAAGGGAAGTGGAGAGCAGACTCCCTGTCTTCCACCTCTTCAAACTGAGGTTAGGTGACATCTTAATTCACATGTGAAGCCGTTAGGTTGCCATGCAAGAGAAAATTACCTTATAATCAGATTATCTGTTGTAAAGTTTTAAAATCATAATATATAGCTAATCAGGCATTTCAAAGTATCTTTTTTCTAGGGGAGTTATGCATTTAAATGAGTATGGTATGACGCTTCTAGGACTATATCACATACCAGTGTTAGATGCTTGAGGTTGGTTATGCCAGGAATTGCAGAGGCTTGTGGTTTATTCACTATCTAAATCATGACAGATTATTGTTATTTTGTCTGACATCTCTGAACATTGGTATCAAAATTTGACTCTAATGATTTTTTAGGCCCAAAAATAGTTTGCAGTCTTACTTTCTAGCTGCAATTCTAGAAAATAAGAAGGATGAGTGAGTGTCTGAGTTAATTGTTATGCCAACAGTTCCATTCAAAACTATTGTAAGTTGTAAACTATGAAATCCTACACTAATTATTTGTATTTGGGTTTTTTTTTACAGAACTGAGCTGAAGCTTACCCGAAAAGCTGCTTATGTGAGATATTTCAACAGCTCAGCCTTCTTCTTTTCAGGCTTTTTTGTGGTGTTTTTAGCTGTGCTTCCGTATGCTGTGATTAAAGGAATTATTCTCCGAAAAATATTTACCACCATTTCCTACTGCATTGTTCTTCGCATGACAGTGACCAGGCAGTTTCCCGGCTCTGTACAAGCCTGGTATGACTCTATTGGAGCAATAAACAAAATACAGGTAGGGTACATGGACTAAAATCTTCCCAAGTACGTAAGCTAATTCTTTATATCATGTTATCTTGTCAGCTGATCAACAAAAGCGCACAGCATTTATGCAGACTTCTTGAATATATGTTGCTTTGACTAAACACCATGAAATGTCATTATAAATCTTGATATTGTTCCCCAGGCAGCATAACCACAGGAGTCTCATGCTACCTGCTTGCTGCTTTTTTTTTAACAGCGACATTTTGTTAGTTATTCTTATTGCAGAACAAGAAACTTAATAAAATAATGAGTTTTGGTGCTTAAGAGATGTTTTTCTTTCAGAAAAGGAAGTTTAAAATTAGTACATGTTTTATATAGCACGACTTCCAGGAGTTGCAGTCATAGATCTTCTGTTTTTCTAGATATTAGTGGCAGCATCAGCAGGAGACTGTGCATTTTATGCAAATGTGCATCTCATTCATTATGAGTAGCAAACATAATTAAGGTACCAGTCAAATAATTATTATCCATCTTACCTACTGAGATCAACTGCTAAAACTTAAGGCATCACATGTACCACCATGAGAGGCTTATCTGCAGAGTCAAATCAGAGTGGATTCTCATTAACTCTGTCTTTTTTATCTGCTGTTCTGTAATTACTCCCCAGGAAAAGAATTCTTACACTATTTTGGGGTAAAATCTTAGATATTTTTAATTACCTATTTATAGAGGTGGGTTGGTTTTTTTTTGTAGAACATAGATTTATTATATTTAGTGTGATAAAAATAACTAATACAGAACTTAAAGATCTTAATCAAATGTCTGTACCTTAGTCTAGAATAAGAAATCGGTGTAGGATTTTTATGATTTTCAGCTGGGCAGGAAATTCAGGAAATCTAGCCACAAACCTTTCTATTTGACATTCAGAAGGCTGCCTTATTAGGTCCCATTATAGGTTTTCCTTGTACTCCCAGATTCCCTAGGCATTAGGGAAATATCCTGTCTCTCCTGTTTCCTGGAAGAGTGTGCCCAACGCCCTGGACACAGTCCCAGAACTGGCAAGCCCAGTTGTCACACCATTGCCCTCACTTCACCAAATGCTTGTCTTTTGAGATATTAGCAAATGGGTGCTCCAGAATCCAGAAATCTCTTTGTGGCAGGTTCAATTTAGTCCCCACAGACAGACAGGCCAGAATCCCAGAACACCAAAGCCCTTTACTTGTCTTAAGAAACATAAATAAGAATAATAAACCACTCATACATCTCTCTGATTTAATTTCCACATCAATTTAGAGAGTTGACTGGGCCAGGTATATCCCCTGGGTTATTGTATTTTCACATGTATTTTAGACCATGATATTTCAGAATCAGTGTGGTCTCTCACTATCACTGCTCCAGGAACTCCACTGGATGACCCTTCTGTTAGGAAAGCATAGCTATAATTTCTTCTTTTTTTTTTTTTTTTTTTTTTGCATAAACCATGTGTGTCTTGCTTTCCCGTTTTTCAGTTCCTGCTCTTTCAATCAGTTGCTTAATTGTTATGCCAACAGAACCCTTCTTCTTGTTCTATATGGAAAATTTGCAAGTGTACTGTTGAGAACTGATTTCCCCATGAGTCTGCTTAGTTTTTCCATTGTATTGTCCACGTAGAGCTATTTGCCTCCACATAATTCAAAAAAGTAGAATTTGGAGGAGATGGTATCTACAGACTATATAACCTTAATAAAATAATGGCATAGGGAGACTGTCTTTCCTGCATTAACATAGGCTTACTCCTCTTTCCTAATGCTATCCCAGAAGGCAACACAACCACCGGGTTACTGACTTGTGTCATTTGAAATTACACTGCAGCAATGCTGCACTTGCCAGGATCATTATCTGCCTTTTATTTTTGTTGGTAGGGAGATCATTCCAACTCTTTTAAACTCTTGCAGTTTTGGAAAAGGGAGATAGCAGCATGTAGCTGCTTTGTTTCACTGTTTACCAGAGTGCAACCTTCTACATCTTACTCCGAAACCAAAGCTTTATTTGAAAAGGGTTAAAGTCAGAGGGGCAGAGGGGTGATCTTGCCTGATACAAGTCCTGAAAGCAAAACAAGTGCCAAGTTTTTATGATATTCTTTCTAAATCAGAACCAAATACCTTTATGGCTGTGTTTTCACCAGCAATGAAAGAATTGGTAGTTTCAGAAACATTTCCTTCTCATCAAAAAATGTTGTATAATTTATATTTATGCCTGACTCTGAAAACACTGCAATGTGAAAGTGTCACCAGAAATATTAGTGCTCTGTGTAGGCAAATATGTACTGCTTTGTGCAATATGATCTTGTCCCTTACTATTTCATCTGCTTTCATGGTGTTTCTAGGATTTCTTGCTGAAAAAAGAATATAAAGCTCTGGAGTATAATCTAACAACCACTGGAGTTGAGCTGGACAAAGTAACGGCTTTTTGGGATGAGGTTGGTAATTTTACCCAAACTATATTAAAAGCACAGAGCGTATCTTTTTTTTTAATATTTGCCATGATGCTCTCTAAAAAGAGCAGCCTACACTCTTTCATTTTAACTAGCTTCAGCTCTCAGCAGGTAAGGAATACTTAGCAAGTAATTAATGCATGATATCAAATTATCCACAGTTGAGAAACTTTGGAAGAAACCTTTAAGTAAGTGTTAAGGCTTGTAATAAGTAGTTATTACTGACTTAAACCAGTCTGAAAACAGGATCAGGCTATGGCATGTATAAACATGTGTTTATGTCCACAAATCTTGGCACAAGCTCAATACATACATTTTAAAAAGTATATTTAAGAATATAATGAGTATTTTATTGATAGGCAAAGTAATATGAGAAAAGTAAGTTAATATGTTTTCATAAATCCATAGTATGGTATACATTTCTGAATATGAATATTTTATTTATTTTTTATGTACATCAAATATATATCTATGTTTTTTGCAGGGAATTGGAGAGCTGTTTGTAAAAGCAAACCAGGAAAATCACAACAGCAAAGCTCCTGGCGCTGACAGCAATCTCTTCTTCAGTAATTTTCCTCTTCATGCCTCTCCTGTTCTTCAGGATATAAATTTCAAGATTGAGAAGGGGCAGCTATTAGCTGTTTCTGGATCTACTGGAGCAGGCAAGGTATTTCTGTTTCTGCTGGTTCAGCAAGAGTCCTAATAATTATAAGGAATAATATTGTGTAGTTACCTGTACTCTTGTCTGTATTGTCACTGTATTCTTGCTATCCTGTGCTTGCTGCAGAAATGATGGCTGCAGGAAAAAGTATGGATAAACTGCAAGTTTCACTAAAATAGTTACTTCAAGTTTTATTCTGTGGCCATTATGAGACAGAGTTTGCTGGGTATTTTTTCGTAATAGAAGGCTACAGAATTATAAAGAAATATCAATTTAATGACAAAATGTTTTCAGATGGCTCAGTGTGCTAGAAACCATTATTTTCCCCTGCCTTGCTAACATTTTAAGGAAAAAATTGTACACAAGATGGTTTGTAACCTAACAAGGCTGACAGGAATATAGCCAGGTATGTGTGCCCTGGACACGTGGTGTACCTGATCACTCAACTCTGGTTCCTACAGTGCCTCACTTGGGCTTCCTGAGAACCGTGTGGAAGCCTGGGGAGATGCTGTTGAAACTCATAGTTTTCTGTGAAAAGTTGTGGTTTAGATTGTTCATCGTTTCACTACTCCAAAATGTTATCAGTGCATTTAGTTTGCAGATGACATATCCAATTAACATTATTAATATAAAATGAGTTGAACTGTGATACTCTTACTCACTTAGAACAGCAAGTAATTAGATGCGTCTTTCATCTTTACTGGGTATTTTGAGATGTGAAAGTTAAAACAAATATTCATTATGCTTCCTCCTGTTTAATAAATTTTAGGTGGAAACATTATGATTTCTTTTACTTGCACGGGGTAAAATCTTTGGTCTTTTGGAGTCAATGACAAAGGACCCATCAATTTCAGTATGATCAAGACTTATTTTTCACTAATGATCCCCATAAGAAAGAGCAAGGGACTCAGAACATGAAATTGTCCTCAAGATAATGTGTTAAGGTGCATTTTACTGTGATTCTTTTGAATTAACGGAATAGTTTATCTACTGCTATTGCTAATGCTGGTAATTGTAATATAGAAGTGTGAACTAGAAAATGCTGAAGGATGTATGTGTATCTCCTTTATTCTGCTACATAGGAAACTGAGGAAAATTCAGATTACACTGGGCAGTTTATGTGAGTATATACATCCAAAAAATTAGCACTTTCCAAGGCAGTAAAGATAAAAGTCTTATAATATTATCTCAAAAAGTTACAAAAAATAAGGTTGACTTCCCACCTACCACCCCCCAAAAAACTGCCCTTCCTCTACGCCTTCTTAATATTAGGGTTCCTTCATGTTTCTTTAGGTTGTTACTGTACATTCCAGGAATTGTCAGGCCTGTGAAACAGACTGCACAATTTTATCTATATTAACTATTTTATCTATATTAACTATTTTATCTATAACAGGTATGAGCCCTGACACCAGCTCTTCAATATTGTTTCAGTATTACATGGGGTTTGTTTTTGTTTTGGTTTTGTTTTTTAATTTGTGTTATATGGCAGTAGTTTAACATCCAGTGTACAAAACGATCCAAGCAGCTGTCCTTTGCAAGATTAGGAACTTCTTACTCAGCATTTTTGGAAAGTCAGGCTCTGGTATAAGGGAAGGAATCTCATGAGACTCCCCCAGTACATTGTATAGCTTAAAAAAAGGATCTCTGGGCTTGACAGCATGAAACTGTAACTTAGACAGATTTTTTAGATCTTTGGCTGTTACGTCCCAACTTTGTTGGCTGTCTATTAGTGATAAGAACACCACTGCAATGGCTCTGTAGCATATTTTTCCGTGTATTTCTCAATTCTATTCTTTGATCTGGTAGCCAGTGATGTGTGACAAGGTTACTACAAGCTACTGATTAACTTTGAAATTATAACATGCCTGTTCTGAAATTGCCATCAATTCTTTTATGAAGGGAAATAGTAAATATACTTAGGTCATACGTTCACGTAAATGAGTTAACAGTTACAGAGGAAAATTCAGATCATACTGAGCAGTTGTATATACTTACACAAAGAAGTTGCATTTTTCAAGGCAATGCAGATTAAATACTTATGCGCACTAGCAAAATTATAAACATTAATTATGTTGTACAAAGAACAAGCAAAATAATCACTGATAAACTGAAAAGTCAAACAGCATTCTCTATAAATACTAGTATCTTATGTCTTTATGTGTTTCACAGATAGATTTTTACCTTGTAAAATTATTGATAGCTTCATTAAAATTATATACTTTTGCAGCAGCATGCCTTTTCTACAAGATATCCTACACAGTTTTTATAATTTCTTAAATTGTTTCTCTCATATTAAAGGCCTTTCAGAATCACATATATCATGAAAATCTCCACTAATTGCAGTTTGCACTACATCAGTACTTACAGAGACACTCTTGATGAGACAAATATGCCATTTAAGTGACTTAGCAGAGTGACTCTCACTTTGTTCAACATTTCTTTTAGTTCTACAGATCTCTGATATATTAATCAAATGTTAATGTTTTTTCAGACTTCTCTTTTGATGCTGATAATGGGAGAATTGGAGCCTTCACAGGGTAAAATTAAACACAGTGGAAGGATATCCTTTTCACCTCAAGTCTCCTGGATCATGCCTGGAACAATAAAAGAAAACATAATTTTTGGTGTATCCTATGACGAATACCGGTACAAGAGTGTCGTCAAAGCCTGCCAACTGGAAGAGGTTAGTCATCTAGGATTTTTAAGACCTGTGACCCAACCAAAGTGAAAAACCCCAAGGAAAAGGCCAGGAAATAGGGCTTTAAGTAAGTGAGAAATTTCTGAGATGTAAGGAACTCAGCCTGACATCCCAATTTTGTGGAATTTCAAGTAATCTTGTTGCTAGCTGCTTGGGAGATACACTAACACTGACAGTTCCGGTAGTTTACACAATAGAAGCTAAGGTAGCTTGCTCAGATATTATATGGTGTCTGCCTTCTCAGCCTTCCTTGTTTGTTAAAAACTTGAGAAAACATACTGATGTTGAAGAAATTATGTACAAATATATTATTCCTACAATTTTTTATCACATTTCTTCCGCATAAAGAAGCTTTTCCTTACATTCTTGGAAATTAACTTGGTTTTCTCCTTTCTTTTTCATTTCAAAAATGGCTCCAGGGACAACCAGAACTTTGTGGCAGAAATCTGAATTATTCAGTAGAAAATCTTGACTAAAGTTGGGATTTTTTTCTGTGTATACACTCAGAGTTCTCACAGGGGAAATAATTGCAGGATCGACCCCAATGTGACATGTGGCCCACAATGAGTACAATCACATTAAAATGCCCTTGTATGTGTTTGATGGTGACAGAGAGTATTATAGGGAAATGTATTTTTCACATGACAAGGTACAAAAGGAGCCAGCATTTGAGACCTTTGCAAACTTTGCTATGCCTTAAAATTTTGCCTGTAATATACAAATAAAAATGGTAAATATATAACTGTGCTGAATAGGACTTTTATTTTGGCCACATAGTGGCCTAAAGAAACATATTTTTCTTTAGCACCAGTCAAGCACAGAACCATCGCCAGTCTGTTTAAAAATAAGATAAGGTTACTACCACATTTTATCTCAGAGCACAGTATAGTTAAGCAGTAAAGTAATATTTTCCTATATGTTTCTGGCCATTTCAGCTTATGTTTGAATTTTTCATTTGGTTTGCTGGAAGTCTCTTTGGAAGCTCCTGAGGACAGGAGAGTTAACAACTTCTGTGTTAGACTTTCTGTAGAGTTGTCCCTTACCCTGGCTGTGAAAGTTGTAGTTAATGCCAAAGCTCCAAGGAACAACCAGCTTCAGCAGTTCAAAACTGCCCTCCATCAAGGAGGCTTCCCAAGCCAGCCCCTACTGGAGCAGCAGGTGATTACTGGTGACTCAGTGTCTCAGTGCTGGTGGGACAGCTTGGTGTCCCAGTGGTCGTGGGATGGCTCAGTGTCTCAGCAGGCTGCAGCTCCTTTGTCCTCCAAGCAGGCTCAATCAAGGCAGCCTTGATCAGTGTTGGTGCAGCTCTGTGCAGAATGATATGCTTCACCTCCCAGCAGGACTTATTGTTTGAGATTGGGTTTGATACTTACATGTTTTTTTTTCTCATGGACTGAATAAATTGGGCTGGCCTGAAGAGAAGGCAGAATAGCCTGGAAGGAAGCCAAATGCATTACATTCTTGCTGTTATTATGTTTTCTTGTGTTGTTAGCTTTCATATATTAGTTACCAAACAAGACTGAGTATGGCAGATTGAAGGATGGATTTCAAATATTAATTCCCTTTTTATTCCCCAGTGTGACCTTTTAGGGGTTTATTATATTAGTGCTTTGCATTGGAGTTTGTGTGTGTGTTTGTTCTTCAGAAAGGAGAAACCAGAGGGGTTTGCCTAAGTGAGGTCACTCTGTCCCCTTCTCTGCAACCTTCCTAGGTAGTTACATATTCCACCTGAAAACAGGCCTGCTGACTCTAGTTCTTATGTGGGGCCCTCAGGAAACCAAGGATTGGTGATACAAGAGAGTTTATTTCCTTATTGTGCATATGCTCCAAATCAGTTAATATACAGCTCTTAACAAGGGCTAAGTCAGATTTATTTCCAAGGTCCATACTCACCTAAACATTTTTGGAATATAAAGACATCTTCTTTGACCCAGGAGGCAAATAGATGTTTTAGTAAGGCAAAAAGTAACATACGTGGGAAATGCCCCTTTTACTTTGTCGTTTCCACCATCCACTTTTTTGACTGGTATGTAGTTAGTTTGCTAAGGAGATACGACTTCAAGCCTCTTTAGAATTGCAAAGTGAATTTATCTCTAAGCAATTATGAAAGATGGAACATGCAAGTAAATATTTCCCAGAGCTTTCCGTTGTTTTAGGTGTCCAAGAACAGAATTTTCCCTGTATGGGAAATCAGATCTTTATTCAGAGGTTAGAATGTGTTTTATGTTAGGTTCTGTAAAGCTTAAAGAATGGCAAATCTGGTTATGTTAGCCATTACCTAAAAAGCAGGTTTGCTTCAGTAAGTTTTTTCTTGAGTGAAAAATATCTTTTATGTTCTAAAAGATATTCTCACAGTTTTGCATTTTGTTCTGTTTGTGTATGGAATCGTCAAAAGGAAGGTTAAAAAGATGATTTCTTCTCCAGTTAATTTTGATTAATCACAAAAAATGTTACTGAAAAGTGGTGAAACTATGAGCAACAAAAGGATTTTCTTTTATTTCTTTTATGAATTTACATAAGTAAATAGCAATTTAGAGCCCTACAATGGGACAATTTTTTAGTCCAAGTAGTTCAGGTAGCTACATTTGTACTTCCCTAACTCTCTTAAGAGATTGCTCCCTTCATCTTCTTGATCTTGTTGCCTTGATGCAATTCGCCTGCCCTCCAGTTGTGCCATTATGCCTGCTCATGATGTACTGTGAAACAGAAGGTGAAGATTGAAGAGAAAATGGTTATGATCTATTGGAGATCTGCATACCTCATAAATGCTATGTCAAGATAGTTTGACAAAGAGTGTTTGTGTAGGGCACAGCACACTAGGATGTCAGTCTGTGCCTGAGGTTACAAGCTTAATTAGTGTGTACATGTCTCTCAAGTGCCCTTTTTTCTCGAGCATGGCGTGGCTGTTGTCTCACCCAACGCCCCTGACACGGCTGTGTGACTGATGGGCCATCAGACGCAGGGAATTGTCACACAGCAGATGCTGTTTTGTGAGTCTGTGTTGCAAATGTGTTTCAATGGTGCTCCTTGGAGTGCAGTCCCACTTGGTGATACAAGTGACAGCAGTAGAGTGTCATCGGTTTCATCCATGGTCCCTGGTCCTCACAGCTCTTCTCTGTAGCATTCTCTGGCACATGGGGACAGCAAGGGCACGGGACACCACAGGGCAACCCAGTCTGAGTGTACGAGATCTGAGTTGTTGAAACCATCCATAATGGAAGACAGCTGTGTTGAAGGCTCAGTAAGGGAAGTTTGTCAGAGCTAAGTACCACCGCTTCTCATAATTTCAGGATGTCACTGAGTATGTACCTTTGTACATAATACTAGAGAATCATGAGAAGGGTTCTCAAATGCATCTCCATGCATCAGTGAAAGTATGCCTAGGATACTTTTTAAAATTATCCATTTATGTATATTTTTTATGCTAGTGTGGCCTGTTTTATATGTTTAAAATTATTCAGAACTTGATTATGATTACATTTTTTAGTTACATTTTTCTTTTGAGAGTAAGTAGGGCTTCAGTGGAGTTAAAATCATATTTTACAATGTTGTTCTCATAACTGCAGTTTGTAAATGGGAAGAGGTTAAGAGAAAAGCAGTAAAAGGTGGAAAAACAAAAAAGAGTGCTTTGGACTTGAGATAAAGGGGCTGTAATTAAGAGTTTAACTAGTGTTCTTGATATCCAAAAGAAACAGTCTTACTGGCAAAACTTCCTGAAAGCCTGGCACACACTGAATATGACTGCAATGAGATGTAAGTTGTGTGTAGACATTGCCCATATTTTTGTGTGATGGTGAGCTCAAGGGAATGCCAATACATTTAGATTACATGACACATTCTGCAAAATATCACAGTAAAAAGTTTTCAAGATGCATAGGAAAAAGGCTACCTGTTCATTCTCCACTACCTTCTTGCTCTTCTTTCCTGTTCTTGACAAACAGTGATTATTGTAGCAAGCAAGAGAGCAAGGTGAGTGCCTAATTTAACATGCCGTCTAAAACTGAGGTCCCAGTAAGCGAATAAGAAAGTGAAGGCTTTCACCTCCTAGGTGAAACCATTCCAGCAGAGCTCAGTAGTCTTTACCATTTGTCCTTTATTTAGAAGCTTTTTGGAAATAAAGTGTTTTAATGAGAGTAATCTTGATTTTGTGAGTATTACCTCAAATCTATTACCTATGAAGTTGACATGTTGTAATAGAGAAAAGACAAGATGTAATTGGTATCGATTCTGAGCACATTTTCTAAAGGCAGTCCCCACAGGCAAGCTTAAAGGTACTCAAAAAGTAAGATAAGATGAATTGGTGCTGCCTCAGCAGCACTTTTGATGAAGTGGTTTACCCTTTTCATCAAGTACCTTTCATCACATTCATAATAAAAAATTGTAGCAAGAGAGTCTGAACTTTTGCCTAACACATCAGGTTAAGGACCAAGTATATTGTAAAAGCCACTGAGAGATGTGAACTTCCCAAGTTTATATGTCTGTGGAAACTTGCCACTAAATTTGAAGTAATTCTACAAGTGTGACTTCCCTAAGGATTGTATTAATTGGAGGCTGTATTAATGTAATGGCAGGGATAACATGAACATAAATGGAATTTTGTAGGATTTACCTTGTAGCAGGTAATTGGGTTTGAAAAATCCTTTTTATTTATGTTATGAAAAATGGGAAAGGAATGTGGCTTGATTTTCAGATATTTAGGTTAAAAAATCAGTATTAATATCCTGCCATATGAAGGGTATGGGATTTTTGTTTGATTTTAGCACTTGATAAGTTTAAAAGGTAAATCCTCTGGACAGCTGAAACAAGAATTTTCATGTTTAAATGCTGTTAACATTAAACAAACTCATCCTAAGAGAAAGCATTCCTCCAGTCAAGACTACAGAAGCAGGCCTGTTATAGTTATTCATGTTTGAAAATAAACAAGCATCGTATCACATCTGAGTGAGTCCAGTAGTTCATGAGTTTTGAAGCCATACTTCCATAACTTTCAATTTTACCTTTTTGTTATGTAAGATATATATTTTTCCACCTAGTTAATTCATTTGATCCTTCAATAGTTACCTAAGTGGCCATAAACACATAATGGCAAACTACCTTTGAGAGATTACCACTCTCTAAGTAAACACATGCTCTGATTTGAGACACCAGCTGCTTGTGAATGTAATGTTTAACATGGCATGCAAATAGAGGAAGTGTTTCCATGTGAAATCAAATTATATAATAGTACTAAAGAGGTTTGTGGCCAGATTCTGTGGGGTTTTGAGCTGGGTTTACTGGGAGTACAGGAGACCCATTTTCATCTAATAATTAGATTATGGAGAGATTAACTATAGAAAGAGTCAGTCAATAGTCCAAGCCCAGGTTTGTGTTCCTGTGTGTTCAATGACTCCTTGCAAATGTTGATATCTACCCTGAGGGGAGAAGTTCACTGCAGTGTCAAGAATGCTCCAAAACAGAAATACATCCTTGCATCCCATGTACTGCTCCAGCTCCTTTTATCAGTGCTGATTTTGAGTTGGTTTTAGTTTGGTGCATTTCAGTTTGTTTTGGATTTTTTTTTTTTTTGGTCACATGACTAAATCCGTAAGTGTTTAGAAGTTATTATGTCAGTGAGTGAAATACTCTGTGCCCTGATTTAGAGCCTTGTTTTCACAAGGGAAATGGACAGATTACAAAGTGTGTGGAAGAGAGAAACAACAAAGTGTTCAAGTGTGGAACAGGGTGCTTTGTGGTATGTAATTCTCTACAAGAGGGTATTAAATGTTAGTTTGGTTATCTAATCAGCTACATGTCCATGGTGTAAATTACGTGACAGCAAGTGTCTTAACCTGTCTTCACAGCTGGGGAGAGCCACTGGCATGTCGAGGTGAAGTTTATTACATCCTAATATAAACGGCTAAAAGAGTATAAATGCCTTTTTCAGGCAAAAAGTCAGCATAGTATGTCACAGATTCATAGAATATCCTGAGCTGGAAGGGACACACAATTATCATCCAGTTCAACTCTCAAGCCCATACGGGGATTGGACCCACAACCTTGGTGTTATTAGCACCATGTCAAACCTCCCACTGCCATCACTGCATCTCAGATGTGTGCCCAAGAGCGGGCTACCTTTACCCTTTTTCCGCGCCACACTGGTGTGATCCACTGGCCTATGCAGACCCCTCTAACTGAAAGTCTCATCTGTGGCCCAAAATCATTGGTAGGTCAGCTGAGAAGCTGCAGACACAATGAGTCTTCTGGGTGAACTGGAAGTTAAGAGGCCAGCACAGTTTCTTTATGGCAGGGGAACATCTTGCTTAGAGACAAACTCCCAAATGCACTGACTTCAAGGAGTTTATCAGTGATTGCATAAATATGTACAACAGTTCTCCCCCTGCAATGTTCTCTGTTGATATCATTTTGTTAAAAACCTGTTTCAGTCAGGACAGCTCTCCCCACCCCTTTCCCTGTCTTAGGTACAGGGCTTTGGACTGATTGCCTTGGATGTTGCCCTATCTTCTGTGTGTTTTCTGGAATCAAATTTAATTCTCTTACCCGGTGTTTAACCTACCCACATGCAGTGCACTGACTACTTCATGTTTCAAAAATCTGTTCCAGGGAAATATTTTGCCATAGAGAAAGCAAGTTTTGCCAGCATTTGTGTGACTTTTGGGTGAGCCTGACACTCTGTTCAAGGTCACAAACTGTTGCAAAAACAAAGCTTATGCTTTTGGATCATGAATCCTTCATAAATGGTTCAACTAAAGTTTAAAAAAAGTCTTGGCTTACAGAATCACAGGGAGAGAGAAGTTACCAAAATAAAATAAAATAAAATATTTTAAAAATCTTATTTCAAATACTTTAAAGAAATCTGTTCCTCTGGCTTCACTCCCAGGAAAATGAGGATTCAAGTATGCTCAGGATGGTTATCTAAAAGCCAAGATACAAGAAATTACTGAAAATTCTTCATCTTTTAAAAATTCATAGAAGTATTCTGTAGTACGTATGAGTCTGAAACACAAGTCTTGATTTCAAAACTTTTAAAATTCAGAATATGACTGTGATGAAGAAGGAAGTACTTTGGTAGCAATGAGAGTAGGGGGATTTTCTGGGAACTGAAAATTAACATGTTAATGGCAATGAAGAAAAGGAAGGGGATGACTGGAGAGGTGACTAACAAAAACAGAAGGTAAATAGAGAACTGAAATAGAATGAAGAAGAAATGCACAGTCAAGACTGCTGCTCTGTTCCATAAGTTTCATGGCTGTTTTGTCTTTTATGAGGGAAGGCAGAAGAGAGATGATCGAACCCCACATAATTAAGGACAAATTTAAGGAAGAAACAGAAGTCACATAAATAAAATACTGAGGTTCTATCATTAGACCCACTTGAGTAGTTTGAGTAACTTTGGACATATTAAGCAGCTCTTGGTTCTTAGAGATTGTTTTCTGTCATGCTTTATTATCTTCATTGTTGCTAATGATTTATCAAATGATTCTGATAACAATTAATCTCTACAAAAAAGACTTGGAGTGTGAAGTCCACTCTGAGGTTTCCTTATTTAATAACAAGATCCTATTTCCTGTTCACCCTGAAGCTATCCTGGCTGTATTCTTCCTTACCAAGCCCAAAGGTATTATGAGGGCTACCCCTTTGCTGCTGAGGTAGATGAATATGGCATTTACACTGCAAAAATTGCAAATAGGTATTAAAAAGGGTGCCTTCTCCTTGAGTGTGTAACTTTGATTTTTTTAGCTCCTGATGTTAGAAGCATCCACAAAAGTAATTGGCATCTGTGGGAACTGTAGGGGTTTTCATGTATGAATAGTTACCAACAGGTTTCTTAATTTAAAAATTTAATATAATTTAAAATTTCTTAATTTAGAAATAGATATGTTAAAGAAAATCCAGTGACTACTTCATACTTCATTAATATGCTGAGTCTTGTGCCGTTCAGCATCATTACATTAGGCTTGTCCCTGGCTTGATTTCACTTCCTGCATAAAATGACAGCAAGGATGTATTTGGACCAGCCCTATGTACTTTTTTACAATAGGTCATCCGTGTTCCAACAAACAGCATTGTGTGTCTATTGGATTTCATTGCTTTGTTTATGCCTTTGAAAGAAATTACTAAATATTTTTTTAATTATTATAATTACAGCCTGAAAAGTTCTTTGTCTGTTCCATGCCATATATTATCTTGAGGTGAAGGGTAGAGGAGAGCAGAAGGGGAACTCATTAAAAGTCTGATTAAAATTCCATGTTGACACACCTGCAAAGAAATATATCTGATGAAATCCCGATACCATTTAAAGCAATGGGAACCCTGGAATGAATTTCAGTAGAGCTAGGATTTTACCATGTTTGCAGGAGAAGGCATGCTGGGCCCAGTTCTCTACCTGGGTTTTTTGGGAAGGAGTAGAATCAGGAAACAGCAAGGGCACCAGCACCATTACAGGCAGCAGTGCTGGTAGAAATGGGAGAAAGCTTAAATCAGTGTAGAGATCTGGATACTTAACCATGCAAACCCCTATGTTGATGCTGGAGTTACAGATGAATAACATGACTCCGGCAGACATAATGAAACCACACGTGATCTGACCAGGTTGTCTCGAATAAATGCCAGAAAACATTTTATGCCAGAATTTCATGTGTTCTCTCTAAACACGTCATGACCTATAGGAAGATGATTTTGTCACATTCAGAAAATTTTTCCTTAAAACTGTTTCTGGTGCTGTTTTTCACATTCCTCTTTCTGCACATATTTAAGCTGTTATAGTAGTACCAGGGATTTGCTTGTGTGACTCCTTTTACGAGGGGGAAATAACTAGTTAATGTGAGAATAATTTAAAAATCACCTGCAATAGATTTTCCATACATAAGAGCATCTTGATTTTAAGGTCAGAACCCTCTAAGTCAGGAAGTCTATGCTATTATCAAATTAAAGAGTTGTGAGAATCTCCCATTTCCTGACGGACCAGGCAGTCAATCTCTAGCTCTTGAGTGGGCTGGACCCTTCATCTGTCACTGTTCCAGGTCTGAACAGCATTGTTCACTCTGTTCCTGAGGTCAGGGCAATTTGCAGGGGAGGAAGAAGGAAACATTTTTTGGAAGGATTTTTATTTATTTATTTATCTGCAAAACCTCAGGGGCCTGGAATGCCAATAGGCTGCCCAACAGAGAGTGATCAACCATCAAAATCACAGCAGGGCTCATCAAAATTGGATTGTATCTGACTTTGTATGAAATACGAACCTACAGAGAGCAGCTCAACTTAGAATCCCAGGTAGTGTTGCCCTGACAGTGCATCATGTGTCTTCCAGTCTGGAAGCCATAGGACTTCTGTGGGTGCTGCAGGGAGCATGCACACAGCTGAGTTCCTGCCTGCCTCTTGGCTGCCTGCGGGATGAGATCCCAAAAAGGGATGCCCCTTCCAGAGCATGGACTAAAGATCACTCTCAGAAGCTCAGGTGCTGAGGGACAATGCGTGCCACCGTTTTTTTCCCCCCAGAAACTGCACTGAAAGGAAAATATGTGTGGTGCATGAGAACATTGAAGCTGATTTTGTCTGGTACTGGATGCCTCAGTCAGCTTCCTTGGCTGGGGGGATGCCTGCCTTGGGACTGGAAGGTGTGTGCAGGCAGTGTGGTGCTGCTGAGCAGTGAGCACAGGCACTGGGAGCTCCTGGCACAGTCAGGGATTCCCACTCGCTGCATGGCAAACTGCCCTGAAGTTGTATCCTCTGGAAGCCTAGGTGCTACAAGGTGCAGGGAGCTCATCCAGCCTCTGTTTCTGGGAAAAGTCCCCTGGAACTACATCCACCACAGTGATAGTGGTGCCTCAGTATTCTTGTGGATGTAGGTCAGGTAAGGCTTGAAGGCAGAATTAATGTTTTTTGTTAGAGCAACTCTAAAAGTAGAAAAATTAGACAGCCTTCAGGCACACGAACCATTCTCCTTGTCACCACTTCCATGAATTTCTGTGGTTTACATGGATCATCAATTTCAGTGCTGATTACTCCTCTCTAGAAAATTTCTGGTTACTTCTGCCAGTGGGACACGAGTGTCCTTTTCTCCTTTCTGTCTGTCATATGAGAGTGAAAGGGTATTTTCTGTTTTTATCCCTGGCTAAAGATTTGTTTTTAGCATAGCCATGAGTTCTAAGCAACTTACAACCCAAGCACTGGAACTTGGTTCCCAAACCTTTTGCAACCCATGAGTGTTCCTGGCTAGGAACGCTTGTCAAGCCTCTTTTAATGAACCTGCCTGAAGTATATATTTCTCTGGGTTTTGAAGAGCTCAGAAGCAGAGTTTGCTTCTTGCTCTTCCTAATTTCAGCAGCAAGTGCATTTATGATTACTTGACAGAACATTTGAGCAGTTCATGTCTTGGATTTACAGTGTATGAAGGTACATTCCTTGCTTTAATGGAGATTAACTATTCAGACAAATATTTGTTCTTAAGATCTTGCAGCTCATGATTGCTTTCTGCAATAGAATATGTTTTCTCTTCTCACCATTTCTGATTACATAAACAAATGAAATAAAAAAACCTCTATGGGACTTTTTTTTTGTACAACTGCTATCCAACCTGTCTGTAGACAGTTGTACGCTATGCCTCTATCAAGTCTGTAGCTTGAGGTTCTTCAATATGGAAAACACTGATTCTTTAAAAAAATTGTTAACAGGATATTTCCAAGTTCCCAGAGAAAGATTATACACTGCTGGGTGAAGGTGGAATCATTCTGAGTGGAGGCCAACGAGCACGAATCTCACTGGCAAGGTGAGTATTTTGCTCTTCAGTGTGTACTGTTCCACGTATATGGAATGTATTATGACTAAGTGTTTAAATACACGTGGACTATGTCCTGCTAAATAAATATCCTCCAAGTATATCAGGAACTTGATTTTACTATCACAAGTCTGAATTTTGCTATGCAATTTTGTTTATGATGCACTTGCATATTACTTTACTGAATTTAAAATGTTTGATGACAGACAAATGCTATGGCTGAACATAAGATGAATTTTTTCCTTATGTTCCCTTATCTAATGCAAGATGCCTTTGGAAATTTAGACCTTTAAGTGTAGCTTTTCATAGCTTTTTTTACTGAAGAAACCCATAGAAAGATACAAATAAACATTCCAGGATCTTTCCCTGCTGTGACATTTCTTTGAAGTGGTTTAAATATCTATCAATTACATACTCCCTGTCTGCAGGTAAATGGAAAAAAAAACACAAAAAAACACATTCCAAAAAAATTTGCTAACACTTTTGGGCTTCTCTCTTATAAGAAGAAGAAGAAAAAGTAGACAGCAGTGACTAGTCAGTACCTATGAATAACTGCCTTGTCTGTTTGACCTTCCAATGTTAGTAAGTAATTCTGAAGGTCTACAGAACAATAACATAGGTGTTTGTCTTATAAATTAGCTATGTGTTTCAGCAGAATCACTTAGCTGTTGTCAGAAATCCAATAATGACAGCTCTGATGTGTAAATGGCCCCATTTATTTCTATGCCAAATGCAAATTGTGTTGGTTCCCATGCCCAGAAACACTGCGTAGAAGTAAAATCACATTATAGTGATCTGCACTGGCATCTCATGAAAGGTGTGCATGTCTGTGTGAGGCTAAATGATGGGCTCATTAAAATAGAGAACCTTTCAGTGTGGGTTTGTGAGACTGAAGAGGCATATGGGTGGTTCTGATTTATGCAGTAAGAGGAGAGAGGAGGAGAAGAGCAGGTAAAGCTTTCAAAGTATGTAACCCCAAAATTACAAAACCCACTAATATTTTCACATTCAGAAAATGAAATCTAAATTAAATTAATTTAAAATGCAGCATTTACAAGGACTCTTTCCTAGATGCTGTGGATAATCATGTCTGTCACTTTTCGGATGGTCATAGCTCATTTCCTGGGCAGTCATAGAACTTACGTATTTATTGTCTGCTGTAGAATAGTAATTTTTAAAACAATTACATGCCATAAAGACAGTGACTGTCTTAGATTTTGTTTGGGCTCCAGTCCAACCTCAGTGTGCTACAGGGTGTGTGGGTATTGAGGTGCGGGTTGCAGATGAATCTCTGAGAAGTTAGAGATGTAAATTTAGGATTACAGCCCTGTGTTGTACCTAGGTGAGAAACTGGCCATTATATTCTTGGACTGGCTGCATTATTTGTGTAGCCTGTGCAAGGTTAAATGAAATGAGAGTCTGTGACAGAAGTGACACCAACCAGCCGTCATGAGAAGCACGTGGAGATTGCATGAGTCCATCTTTCCTACCGAGCACTTTCAATGCCTGCAGCTGCAACTAGAGGAAAGAAAGGATCAAGGGAAAAAAACAGTGCATGTCCTGGACTTGAGTCAGCTTGCTGGCCTGGTACCCTAAAGCCAGTGGCTTTGTAGCTACAAAGTCCAATGCACAAATTATAGCAATAAACCCCTGCAAACTTCTTGCTGATAAAAGTGCCCAGAACAGTGTGAATTTTTGTTTTTGTGCAGCCGCAACATCATAATGTGTAATCAGTGAAATCCATTGTGTTAGAGGATTTTTCAATGGAGTTGCTTGTTTTATTAACATAATATGCTATTGTTGAAGGCTTTTTCTCTTGGTGGTTAAGTATTTTCACACTGATTAACTCACTCTAAAAAATACAGAAATGCAGCTGTCCGGGTTTCTTTACTAATTATACTCTGATTGATACTGCATAATACTTTTCATACTCACAGAGGAAGATGGAGTTTTTTTGAACTCCTATTTAAATTGTTTCTTAAAAGAAACCCTCTTAACCAGAGCTGCAGGTCTCAGTGAGCCATGTTTAGGTACATACAGCTTAAGGTCCTTTTTGATGTCTTCTCCGTGAAATATTGTACAGTGCCATTGCAAATAACGCTTGCAAGACAATGCCTCACTAATACACTTCATTTTGCTCACCTTTTTTTTAAAGTACTTTAAAAACTAAGTGCTGAGACCGATATATTTATTTACATATATGCAATATCCCCTCAGGTGCCAGATGATGTTACAGTAGATACAAAATTACCATTGAAATGGTCATTGTACATTGGTGGGAACTGTCAGATTCAGGCCATAAACAGATCTTTAGGGTAACCTGTGTAAAAGACAGATTTGTTTCATTGAACAGAAATTAATGGAAAACTGAGTTACTTAGAAATGTGGTCTGCAGCAAGATAATGCTTTATTGAAAGTTGTCTTATAAACACATCTCATGTTAAACTCCAGCTCCATATTGATGCTGTAGGAAGTCTATCAATTAAAAGAGGCATTCTTTTTAAACTATATTTATTTAAATTTATAAGAGATGTGAAAGTTAATGTCATTTCCATTTTTTTCTGTTCAGGGCAGTCTACAAAGATGCTGACTTGTATCTCCTGGATTCTCCTTTTGGACACTTAGATATTTTTACAGAAAAAGAGATATTTGAAAGGTATTGTATATTTTGATAGACTGTATTTAAGAATCTCACCAAGCAGCACAAAGTAAGATGAAGTGTTTCTAATAACAGCACAAAAATACTGAAGTGATCAAAGTTATACCTGTTGGGGATGTTTATTTTTTAGGATTTCTCATAGTATTATGTGTATTGTATTTTGAGTGTTTTGTGTTAGTGGTAGGACAGTGCACTGTGTGGGGAACAAGCCTGGGCCAGGTGTGAGCACTACTGCTCCCTCTTCTATCTCAATATATTGAGCTTTCTGTAATCTCGTACTCCCAGTGCACGCGGCTTTATGTCTGACATGTCTTTGTACCAGAAAGGCTTTCACTTTAAAACAATTACCTGCTTTGTAAGTATAATTTTTTAGAAAAAGCTATATTTTGTCCTGTTTTTCTGATTACTGAACACTGCCTGCTGAAGATTGGCAGCAGGTTGGCCCAATTCAGAGACTTTTGGCTTGTCCTTTTGATGAAAACACTAAGGACACACACTCCCATCCGTGAGCTTTTCAGCCACTGTAATTTTGAAGTTTTGAAACTGAAGTAATAATTTGCTAGCAACAGATATGAGTAACCCTAAGAAGAAAAGAAATTCATAATGATGAACTGTGCTTTTTGGATTGACCTGAAAATGATTAAATTTCACCCCTTTTTTGGTTCCTGTGATAAAGTACTCACCATTTACCATTTACATCTCAGCTTTACCACCTCCTTTGTAATTTGAAGGAGCACCCAGGACTGCTCATACTGGGAACTGGGCAGGTAAAAGCAAATTGAAAGTGAAAAGGATAAAAGCATAATTTCATTATGAAAACAAAAAAGCCTAAATGTTCACACTTCCATCTTTTACAGCTGTGTGTGCAAGTTGATGGCGAATAAAACTAGGATCTTGGTTACTTCAAAATTGGAACACTTAAAGATTGCTGACAAAATATTAATTTTACATGAAGGGAGCTGCTATTTCTATGGAACATTTTCTGAACTTCAGGGCCAACGGCCAGACTTCAGCTCAGAGCTGATGGGATTTGATTCTTTTGATCAATTCAGTGCAGAGAGAAGAAATTCAATCCTTACTGAGACTCTCCGGCGATTTTCCATTGAAGGAGAAGGCATGGGATCACGAACTGAAATAAAGAAGCAATCTTTTAAGCAAAAATCAGATTTTAATGACAAAAGGAAGAACTCCATAATTATTAACCCCCTTAATGCAAACAGGAAGTTCTCAGTAGTGCAGAAGAATGGGGTGCAGGTCAATGGGATAGACGATGGCCACAGTGACGCCCCAGAGAGGAGGCTCTCGCTGGTGCCTGACCTGGAGCAGGGGGACGCGGCTCTGCTGCGGACTGGAATGCTCAGCACTGACCACCTGCTGCAGGGGCGCAGGAGGCAGTCAGTGCTGAACCTCATGACGGGCACCTCTGTGAGCCACGGACCCAACTTCTCCAAAAAGGGAAGCACAACATTTCGGAAAATGTCTATGGTGCCCCAGACAAACCTGTCTTCTGAGATAGATATCTACTCCAGGCGTGTGTCTCGAGACAGTGTCCTGGACATAACTGATGAAATCAATGAAGAGGATTTGAAGGTGTGTGTTGATTTGAATTCATCTTGGATTTGGTTATGGTGATGGCTTAGTGCAATATACCTCTCATCTATTTTTCTACTTGACTATTCCCTTCCTAATGCAGCATTTCTCTGTGGAATATGTTTTTTGAATACCGGTGAAAATTTTTAAACTCAAGTATCATCTTGAAATCATTGAAATCCTCAAAAATTTATTTTGCCTTATTTTTTGTTAATTTTTGAGTGCTGTCTGTAGGGAATTTCAATACAGAACTTACATCTCCTGCACTTTACCTTTCAGATTACTTACGATAAAATAAAATTTGAAACCATAACTTGGAAAAACATTGTTTAAAGCATTTATGTAAAATTCACCTTTGAAACATGATGGCTCATGGAAAAAACAAAATACATTGGAAGTACTAGCACAGTTTTTAAAACTGGAATTTGATCAAATTTGATAAATTTGTCAGACTGCTTAGTTTGTGTCCCCTGATGCAGATTATGATTATAGGAGTAAGCTTGATTTTACTCTGGTTTTATGGATATGCAGGAAAAACCAGAAGGTTGAGTTTTATACCAAAAACTGGACCAAAATTTCTTTTTTTTCTAATAGTTTCAATTGGTCATGATGGACTGCTTTCATTTTCAAAACTGACAGCTGATTTTCTCAGGATAGAAAAATTTTCTGAGGGAGTTTCCTAGGTGGAAACAGATGTCCAAGAAAAATTTAAATTTGTAATTTGCGGAAGCACTGCCCATTTTTTCTTTTGAGCTCAACAGAAAAAAAGATCAAAGTGTTTACAAATGTATTCTAAAATCACAACAATAATTCCCCATTGAAAGAAAATAGCTATAGATTAATGGTTTTGGTTATGGCAGTGCTGGACAAGTCTCAGCTTCTCTCATTGTTGACTGACAATTTCAAATAATCTCTTGATTGTATTTTTATAGCAAAGATGACACAACCAGTCAGTACCTTCCTCTCCAGCCATTAGCAGCCAATTTAATGCTTCAGCTCAATTATTTGCAGTGAGTTAGCAGAAAGACTGATAGCATTAATATGTCAGAAATTCTCATACAGAGATGTTATTATCTTTCTTACTATTATCTTACTGTTTTTTTGACAGGAGTGCTTCAGTGATGATGCTGAAAGCATGGGTACTGTTACCACATGGAATACCTATTTCAGATACGTTACTATCCACAAAAACTTGATTTTTGTTCTGATTTTGTGTGTGGTTGTCTTCTTAGTTGAGGTAAGAAAATCTGTGCTTGGTGTCATGTTGCAACAAATGATGTTTGTTCAAACTGCTCTTTGTGAAAATGGATAAAGCATCAAGACATAAGCTCATGTGTGTGTCACTTATTGACAACTGCTTCTAAATTAAATTGCAGTGACTTTTCCACTGCTTAAATGAGCATTTCTTCACTGAAGTTGGTGGTTAGTGCACAGCATCAGACGACCCAACTTTTCAAATTATCCCAGTTATTTTCTGGTATGTGGTACCATAAATAAGAATTATTGCCCTATGCAAGTCTCTTGTTCACAGGTGAATAATCTTCCATTTTTCATTAAAAATTACCTCTGTAGAGCCTTGGGGAGTTAACAACAATAATTGCCATAATTTTTTTTGATGAACACATGCATTAATTCTTGAAAATTGCTTTGAAAAATGAGTTACTAGCTCTGCTTCTAGTGAAAGAAGAGTGGTGAGTAAGGCAGTATGCTGAATGCCTGTGATGGCAGTTAAAGATAGAAGGGGTGTTCCTGCAGCCTGAAGAGGAAACTTTTTCCAATGATGGTGTAAAGCACCAGAAAAAGCACTGAAGAACATCTGGCTGTTTGTGAATATTTGACTGTTTTTCATGTGTCAGGAATTGCCTGGTTTTTTTTCTTGTCTCTCAATTTAGGAAAGACTTTTAGCATACAGAACCTCATAATGGCCTCTTCTATAGTGAATATCCTAAATCAAGTATTTTTCAAAGGGAAGAAACATGTTTCTTAGTGGGAAATCAATGAGACTGTGTTCATATGTCAACTTATAAAATATGGTGCCAATTTCTCTTGGTATTTTTCAACATGAACTGAATGAAGAGAAGAATCCATTAGGAGTATAGGACTGGTTTCTGGCTGATTGTCAGCAAAGGGATTTTAGCAATTCTGCTGTGAGATTCAAGCTTTTAGTATTATCATAGTTGGAGAAAAATGTGACTGAATTTACACTAATGTTATGTTGCAGGTGATTTAAGTTAGTTCTCTTGGATCAGGAATAAATCCTGGAACTTAGGTCTAGTTTAACATCCTAAATTTGTAAACCAGCTCCAGAAGCATGACAGTGTTTAGATGTGAAGCCTTTCTTATCACATAAGTTTTTTTTGCATGGTAGTGGAAAATGGGTATATAAACAACAACAAAATAGAATGTGAGTTTTAGAGGCTAAGGAAAGTTTAACTTTAAGGTATATCAGATTTATTTCTGCATATTCAGCATGTATTTCTAATGTTGATGACACATTTTTGCTTTTATTTTAGACTAAACCTTTTTTAAACAGTTCAAAAGCCTCATCTTCTAATTGAAAAAAGAATCTTATGACAAAGAATATTTCCATACAATTTAAACTTTCCAGTGTGGCTATTGTTGAAATAAAAGCTTATTGATAAATGAATGGGCTGGAAGGTATTCAGCCATAGCCCAGTCTTGAGCAAACATTTGTGCATGAGCTGAAATACCATGCCACGTGTTTATGAGTCCTGTGCTAACAGTTTGTACCCTTCCAACCTGAGACAATTAAGAGAGGCTAGTGATGAACATCCAAGTGAATTGAAAGTTTTTACACCCTTCATATCTAGGTGGGACTATTGTGGAAATTCTAGAGATGCTATTTAAGATTTTCAATTGATTGCTTTGTATTGCAGGTCCCAAGGTGAGTCCACACAGGTCACCATAAGCAGGACATTAACTGTACTTATTTTCTAGGTTTGCAAGGTGTATGTTGTGTAGCTCACTTAAGCAGCTCAAAATTGTGTCTCATGGATGTAGTACCCAGAGACTAGGGCTGCTGAACAGCAAGAAGAGCAGTTTTGGAAGGAAACACAGAGAAAGGCTTTGTGAAACTATTCTGTGACAATATTACCTACCATCATCTTCATGGCTGAAAAAATCCTCTGTTGTGAGGGGTCAAGATGAGAACTGAATTCTGTTGGGAGGTGTAAAAATATCATCGTGAAAGAAGCCTGATTCTTAAAAATACTTAAATTCAGAACCATCATGGTCAATCTTGAGTTATTTACTGTATGACCTGCGAAAGTTAGTTGCTCCCAAATAAAAGGCTTCATATATGTGTTGGGGCATTACCACAACACATTTCTGTACCAGTGACATAAAAATATATGGGAAGAAAATGTAAAAAGTGTTTCAACCTTTAGAAAAAATGAACATAGTCAGGAATAGAGCAAACTAAAAATGTGATCAACTAGATGAAGCTCTCGAGTATCTTGGTGGAATGACAAGAATATATTACAATTATACTCTGATTGAATGCTGAACCATCTCACAATAAAATGGGTTTAATTCTACATTTAAAAAATATTACAATAGATTATGTGGAAAATTATGTAAAACTAAGCAGCTAAGCAAAAACAGTCAAATGAATACACTTAATGTAGATGTCAGCTAGCAAGAACAACAATGCAAAAATAATAATTTTAAAGGTTTGACATTCATATTTGAATCACTGCCTTTGAAGAGACTGAGAGACTTATTCTTCTAGGGTCATTAAAAGTATTACTCTTTAAAACTTAAAATTTCTTAAGGCATGCGTTTATCATTAGGGAGGCATTAGCAAGCCTTTCTTCATAGTTTGTTAAAAAGCAATACAAGAGTATTTAGGCACTTGAGAACCTGGTTGTAATACAAGTCTAAATGTAGCCTTCCTGGTGGGATGCATTAAATTGTTTCTGTGGAGAGAGAAGCAGCTATTACAAGGATTTTGCTTCAGGTAGGTTTGACTTCCACCCATTTATTATGCTCCCTCTGAAAAACAGGTATAAAGTCAATGAAGAAAGATAAGTGAGAAAAATTACATGAAGTGATAAAATCTGTCTCTTTTTTTTTTTTGGTCACAGGTAGCTGCTTGTCTTGGTGTGGTATGGTTTCTTCAAAAGTAAGTAATGGTGATAATTTATTGAGGAATTGTGGTATCCTTTATATTATTTTTTCTGTAAATAATGAATAAATTCCGCCAGAATTTTATGTGCATAGTCACTATCTCATCGTCAACAAAATGGTTCACAGATGGATGATCTGAATACATTGTGTAGGTGGTATCTTAGGCTGGTACTTCTTTAAGCGCTGACAGTTGAATGGTTTATGCCTTGTTGTTGAGTACACAACAGTGTACATAAGATTTTCCTGGGTCAGCTTACTCTAGCAATGCATGGACCTGATTATCTTCAATATACCATGATTCAGAGTAAAACTTGCTTGGGAACATTTTAAGGGAGCAGTTTCTGCCCCATTTGTAAAATTTCCTCTGCTCATCAATGAAGAATTCCCAGAAGTTGCAGGGTCAGCAGCTGAAGGTTAAAACACACTGAGCAGTGGAAAAGCCGGTGGCTTTTCCTGGATTAATGCTTTTGGTCCCTGTTTTTGTCCTGCAGCAGTGAGTCTGTGTGTTTAAGTATAGAACCATATGGTGGCTTAGGTCTGACTGGAGGGCTGACATTAAGTCACTAAGGGCTTTGATTTTTATTGTATTTTACTTCCATAATAATTCATTTTTTTCAAGACTTAAACTAATTTTTCTGCTTAAGAGAAGTGGATGTATTTTCCTGTATTAGGTTAAGTTTGTCAGTGAATAAACAGGCAGACTACCAGAGCAACTAATAATTTGTATTCCATGCATGCATGACAATCTATTAAAAGTTACTGAAAATATCTATAACTAACCATTAGCATAATCTTAAAACAAATGGACACTGGAGTACTGTTTGGTTTTGTTTAGTAGAGAAAAGAGAAAAAGCACATAATTTCCAGTAATGCATTTATTTTTAATTTCCATCACGCAGGACAGCTTTGAAGGCAAATTCAACACAGTCAGAAAACAGCACCTCTGACAAACCCCCTGTGATTGTCACTGGCACTAGCAGCTACTACATCATTTACATTTATGTGGGAGTGGCAGATACCCTGCTTGCCATGGGAATCTTCAGAGGTTTGCCCCTTGTGCATACGCTTATAACGGTGTCTAAAACTCTTCATCAAAAGATGGTACATGCAGTTCTTCATGCACCTATGTCAGCATTCAACTCTTGGAAAGCAGGTAACTGAGATGGGAGGTGATTGGCTCATCTATCCATTTAATTTAAATGAAATTATTTTCATTCTGTTAGAGGACACTGTTGCTTTCCATTTACATTTTCAATCAAGTGGAATGTTAGAAGTTTGCCATATCAGGTAATTTGTGAATCTTTTAATGAAACTTGATTGCACTTAAGTGTGACATATTTCAGTTGTCAATTCTGATTCTGAAATATCACCCTGTAAGAAAGAAATTTGGAGAAAATAAACCATTAAATTGTTCTAGGCAATAAAAGTAGAATAACTTCTAAAGAATAGACTTTGTCAAAAACTGCAGTAGTAAAGATATAGTCAGCTATGTCATGAGTGACAAGGAATCAGATGTGGATGATAAATAGTGCTTTTTTCATGAACAGTCCTACTAAAATGGCATAAAACATCAGTTAATGTGAATAATGGTATGCGTATTCAAACTTAGGAGTTGATATAAAGCTCATTATATAACTGGTGCAACAAGTTCCATCTCCCACTGTACATGAAATTCCTATCTTGTACGCTTCTTACTGATAAGTACTACGTTACAGGACACACTGCTAAATGATGATACAGCAATGGGCTTCTCCTTCATTTTCCCATATATTCTTAACTTTGTTGTTTCATGATGTTTAATAGAGTAGTGCTACTCAGAAATGAAGAAACTGGTTACAAACCCCTGCAAATGCTCATGTGCAAATTACCTGTGTATCAGCAGGGCCTGCTGAATAATGGGTACAGACCTCATGCTTTGTATCTCTGTTTCTGCCCCTTTTAGTTGTTTCTTTTTTTTAAGTTACATTTTCCTGGCTTTTTTTTTCCAAGAGCAGGAACAGAAGTTGGGTAGCCAAATTCCTCCAGGGAAAAGAAACTGCAGCTCCACTAAACTGTAATGGAATTGCTTGTACTTGAAAAAATCTTGTACTTAATATTTTGTATTCAGAAAAAATTGTACCTTTTGGAAAAGTAATAAATGTGGGATTTGGGGGGTATTAAAATGTTTGACTTTTTTTTTTTGTTAATCCATAGGTGGTATGCTTAACAGATTCTCAAAAGATACGGCAGTTCTGGATGACTTACTTCCACTTACAGTATTTGACTTCATTCAGGTTTGTAGAACCTGAATAAAAGTTGTAATTTTGCTGTCTTATAGAAATGTGATATTTCAACTATACATCTTGCAAAAGAAATCATAGGAATTTTTTTCAATCTGTGTATGTACGTAGCTTATCCTGTAGGTCAACTTCATTGCTTCATTTTTGAGTACTTGCCTCTTTGTGTATTTACCTCCACTGTTTATGCAAGCCACTCTTACTACTCAGGCTCAGAAATATTTTTGCCCTGCAGACCCCTACAGGACAAGCACCCCTCCCACTGCCCAGATTCGACTGTAAGTCCTAAAGGGCATTCCTTAGTTTCTTTCAGTTATCATGGCTCAAGTTTACTATTTTTTAAATGCTATTCTTTGCATTCAGTCACTTTCATTGCTTCCCCTCAAGCTCTTCTGTTCCCAGTTTGCTAGCATCACCTTTAGTTTGCTTCTCTTCTGTTGAATATATTCTTGACTTTTCTGTTCCTTTATCTTCTATGGAAATGCCAGCTTTTCTTTAGATAGAAGTGGTTCTCAGAACATTTTAAAAATAGAAGCAAATCTTCGCTGGTGCTCCTGTTTCTCTCTACGTTTTTAAGGTGATACACAGGCCCAACTCAATCAACCCAAACACTCTGCTGTACAGATTGCTTGTCTCCATCTGTGAGATGCTTTATGGTCCCTACCAACATGATGATCCGATAAAGACAGAATTCCTTTCCCTATGTCTTTGTGAGTAATTGATAACTTTGACTCATGACTTCAGAGGGGCCAGTGCAGCTTGACATGAAGAGGTTCAAGTACATTACAGCTTTACTTCATGTCCTGCTGAGGTCATGAGGACGGCTGAATGAGTAAACATGGACACTGGGACTCTCTGAATCAACAGTAAAATCTTCAGGGGGAGCAGGAGTAACTACAGTCTTTTCTGATACAGCCATTTTTTTCTGATATTTTGGATCTACCATAGAGAGGTTATTCAAGAAGTATGGTAGTCCATCCCTACATTTCAAACTTTCTACAAGAGTCTGACTAGTTTTTCATGTTTTCAAGAATAAGGAAAATCCCAGTATTTGGCTTTTCTGTTCTGCTGCCTTTCAGAGGTTTAGCTGTACCCTATTGTCCCATAGATTCACCTCTCTCTCCTCAGTCTCAACAGCAGAGGCTTCTAGACATGCATGATAAGCTGCCCTGTCTTTCCAGATTCTTCTGCTGAAGATCATTGAACCTACCTACTGTCTTGAAGAATTTTAACAGTCATTTCTTCACAATAAATTTCTTCCACTCCTCCGTAGATTGAGACTTCCACGGACTCTGCTAATGAACAAAGTCAGATCCCTCTGAAAGATACAGAAAAGTTATAGATAGGACTTTTTCCTTCTGATGATTGTTGAAGAGTCACAGAATGTGGAAGGGATGTGTGAATCTAGGACCTGGAACACCTCCAACCCCTCTGCTCAAAGCAGGTTCAGCTAGAGGAGGTTGCTGAAGGCCAAGCTGGATTTTGGATATCTCCAAGTTCTCTGAGAAATGTGTTGCAGTGTTTGACCATCCACGTTATAAAAGTGCTTTTTCATATGTTTAAATGGAATTTTGTGCATTTCAGCTTGTGCCCATTACCTCTTATCTTCCCACTGTGTGCCTTTGATAAGAATTTGGCTCAAGTACATATGGTCCACAGGAAATACTTTGTTGTATTTATATAAACAGAATATATTTTTAATAATATAAATAATAAAAAACTACATATACAGAAACATTTATAATTTATATAAACATAATAAATACCAGTAGATCCCTCTAAGCCTTCTCTTAAGGCAAAACCCAGTTCCATCAACCAGTCCTCGTTTCTTGGAGATCCATCATGTGAAATGCACATACTGCTTGTCCCTAAGGTTTAATATAGTCTCACTCAAAAGTTCATACTGAACTTACTGAACATTTATGCCTGTGATAAATGTTTTCCCTAAATGATAAACTCCTGTTGGTCAATCAAATTGGCTGTTGCAGTCACCCTGCACGCTTGTTGAGTTGCTCTGTCTACTAATGCCCACATTTTCCAAACTGGGAAACAGTGGAACATGTCTCCCCATGTAGCCTCTGTCCCAGGGCTGAAAGCTCAGCATCTGGGGCTCTGAACTGGGCTGCATGAGCCCTCTGCTGCCATTCCTCAACAAGATGCCAATACAGTTGGTTTGTGGTTTAGATTTTTGTTTCTGCCTTTTTAGAGAAAATATCATCATCTTCTGTCTGACTTTAAGCTTACTTTGGAGTTTATGAGATAACACAGATTTTCATATTCAACTTTTTAGTGAAATAACTGTGGGACCAGCAGTTAGAACAATGTGGCATCATGCTGACCTTTACAAAATTTGAGTAAATGACAGAAACGGGAATTACAACAGTCACTGAGTGACTGTAATCTCAAGTAATGTGAAATCTGTATAACTTGGCTCAATATCCCTTGAATAGCTCATTTTCTTCTTAACAATTAGAGAGAGATATGAGTGTTCCTAATTTCTGCAGTTTGAAGTAATGAGTAAACACAAATCCATTCTTCCACTACTGCAGACCAGTGCTAAACAGCCTGCACAACCATAACCTACACGTGTCACGATTCCTTCAAGAGAAATTAGGAAAATAGTGAAAGAAATTGTTTGGGCTGGAAATGACATTAAAGTCATCTAGTCCCTGCACAGGCAAGGACACTTTCCACTAGATTAGGTTTCTCAGAGCCCTGTTCACTTGCACATTTCCAGGAATGGGGCATCCACAGCTTCTCTGGGCAACACATTCCGGTGCCTCACTACTCTCATAGTAAAGAATTTCTTCCTAATATCTAATCTAAACCTGCTCTGTTTCAGTTCAAAGCCGTTCCTCCTTTAGCTGTAATGTATTTTTTTTCATAAAATATGATGCTGCTATTGCATTGCTCAGATTTCCAATGAAAAAAAAACGTAGGTAGGAAGTGGTAAAAACCAGTGGTAGGAAACTTAGAACGTGCTTACCTGTTCATGAAAGACCTCTAACTTGGAATACTGGGAATTTAAATCCTTCCTTAAGTTTATGTAGATGTAGTAGCACAAGCACCCACTGCAGATTTCTTCCTAATGTGAAACTAGTTTTGCTTTCCATCTGTTTCTTTGCTGACTGGTCATTTGCAGTGATGTTTCAATGCAATATTCATCATTTTGTCCAAATTGTCCATTTGCAGTTGGTTTATGCTGGTAAGTTTGCAGCTTGAAAGCAGTTGTTTAATGATAGAAGTAACACCCTGATACAAAGCAGAACTTTGCTATTATATGTATACTGGTATACTTGACTTTCATTAGATTTAAACATGAGACAAAAGCAGTCTACCTGCTTAAGTCTCTTCTAGAGTAAAGATCAAGACCAGATTTTGCTAAATCTGTCTGAAGCTACTAAGGATGAGGTCTTAAAATGGTAGTAGTGTCTGGTAGGTTAAAGCAGATTAGCACCGAAACAATTTGGTTCCTTTTGTCATCTGACACCTTTAAATACCTTTTTATTTCACATGAAACTGCTAATTTGTCATACCACACGTTCTCATACAATTTATTTCCTGTCTTCTGATCAAGCAGTAGTGCTAGTTTCGTATATGGGTTACAGTCCCTTGAACAAGCAAAGTACAACTTCTCACTTTTTCTGATCCTCAGCAAGACTGCTTTGCCTAGAACCCGCAGGAGACTGTCACTCAGCTCCTGACAGTCTTGCACATCTAAATTTGGTGAATTTGGTAGGTGGCTGCAGATAGTGCAAATGTCATTCTTACAATTTTAAGTGGAGAGTGAATGCCTAGCTGCTATTGTTTTGTGTGTCTTCATATATTAGAAGCCTGCAGTACTGATTGTACTACATAAAACACTTCTATCTATCAGAAAAGATGGCAGCTTATTGCAGCAGGTTATGGATTTGTCCAAGTTATTAATTATCTTTTCATGAAGGTTTGTTCTCAGCTGCAAATCTTTTTAGGTTAGCACCTTATGTTTGTTGAAACAATACATAGTTGCCATAGGAAGGAGATTCATCAGCAATCTCTAGCCTATAAAATGACAAGTTTACTATATCAATAGTATTTTTCTTTCATTCTACAGTTAATACTGATTGTGATTGGCGCTATAACAGTAGTCTCAATATTAGAACCCTACATCTTCCTGGCATCAGTGCCTGTGATAGCAGCCTTTGTTCTGTTAAGGGCATACTTCCTCCACACTTCTCAGCAGCTGAAACAACTGGAATCTGAAGGTAGGAGCAGAAAATTGGTAGATTTTAAATCCACAACCAATCAATTGAGAAGCGATTCACCCTTTCTCCTCTTTTTTGCCTCTTCTCTTGCAAGATGACGTTGTCTTTGGGAGCAGAACACATATCTCCTTAAAGCCAGGGCTGTTACTGATCCAGCCAATCCTGAGTGCTCTGCAGCCAAAGAGCAATAAAAAAGGCCTTTTTAAAGATGTACTTTATCACCACTGCAGCTGAAAACAAAGTCCTGACATACAGTTTTCTTGAGAGTAAATGTGACTTTCTAAATTGTGGTCAGACTTGGTACATACCCTTTGTCTCTTTGGAAGAAAAATTTTCAGTGGATATATCTTGATCACAAAAAGCTCTTATATCTGAATAAGTTATTTGATTAAATTCCCTTCTTCTCCCCCAATTAAGAGATTAAAATGTTCCAAATAAAATTGAAAACCTCATTTGGAAGTGTGAATTTGCAGACCATGCTCTGTTGTGTGGCTTTGCAGTAAACTGGCAGATCCTCAGCAAATCAGTCCTGAATCTTAAACAGTGGTGATCCTCTTCCCTTTTACGTATGTGTAATTCTGGAGTTCCTCAGATCTAAATTTAAATTTCTCTCATGTTCACAGGGATCCAGCACTGGCTCACCACTTTTTATGTAATGCAAGATGTACTTAAAATTACCATGTCAGTGCAGTTGAATCTGGAGTGTTAAAGTACTCTGCCTGTGCTTAGAAAGCTTCATATAATGGAGTTATCAAAATTGCAGGAATTAATTTTGGCTGGGGAGGAGCAGCCTTTTTCTTGTGGCATCTTACAGAAGGCCAGGAGCTTCTCCAAGTAGATATGAGACAAATGCTAACTATGAAGAGTTATTGTTATCCCATTCAACCAATTTCAACCCATTCTTGCAAAGATTGTTGTTGAATATCCTTTGTTAGGATTACTTCAGTCATGTACTTTGACAACAGATATAAATTACACACTGGCAGTAGTTACACTGCTGTGAGCTAGAGCATGGGGGGATGTTTGCATGGTATCAAAGGTATTTGCTTCTGCATTTTTATGTTGTTCTAATTTAAATACTTTACAGCTCGGAGTCCAATTTTCACACATCTTGTTACAAGCTTAAAAGGGCTGTGGACACTGAGAGCTTTTGGGCGGCAGCCGTATTTTGAGACCTTATTCCACAAAGCTCTGAACCTACACACGGCAAACTGGTTCCTCTACCTGTCAACACTGCGCTGGTTCCAGATGAGGATAGAAATTATTTTTGTTGTCTTTTTTGTTGCTGTGGCATTTATCTCTATCCTAACTACAGGTATGGTAACTTTACCCAGAAACTGAAATGGAAGTCTGCTGCTTCTTTTTAACAGCTCAGCTTTAGAAAATTCTGAGAGAAATAAACTGTTGCAGAATTTAGCATACATTGCAGTCATTGATTTAAGTATGTCATAATGGTAAACACAATTTAATTAAATAACACCATTATTACCTGCAGTCTGATATTGTAGAGGACTCATTAAAGGGATTAATCTGCAAATAATAACTGAAGGAAAAAACTTTCATTTTCTTGATTGTAATTGCTGTAAAACTATCTCATGGTTTTGAAACCACATTATTGTTTCGAGAAGCTTGGATGTTGATCCCACCTGTGTAGCTCAAATGTTTTTAGTAAATGGAAGGTAATGTTGCAAATGGCTAAGATATGAAAAGTTTTAATAATTTTTTAAAGCCCACACCATTAGCAGAAATTGTCATCCAGTTCTTTAATTCCCAACCCAGTGACCCATTTTTCTATGCGAAGTTTTGCAAATTCTGTTCAAAATTCCCTGAAAAATTACTCACTAGTCCTGGTGAACCCAGTATGTGAATGAGAATCACACTATATCTTACTTGTGTTTGAAGTGGTGTCCATGACTTGCCAGGTGTACCCAGCCTCAAACAAGCAAAACCTAGGGGTATGATGTCCCCAAAATGTTAATAATTGATTTCTGTGGAAAAACTCAGCTGGAGATTACTTCAAATACAGTTTTTTATTCACTATGCTTTTGTTTAGTTTGGGCATGGTTCTACCTCCCTGAGTTTTACACTGAACTTTGTTTGCAGGGTCTGTGTGCAGTTTCAGTACTGTGTTTGCTGATGAACATGAATTTGATTTTTTGGAGGATATTTTTAAATCTAACAATATTCAAATTTCTTTCAGCCACACTTCACTGTCAAAAAGCAGTTATATAGGATCTTGTAATTCATCAAATATTGTATCATTTGTGAAATGCTATCCTCTATTTCTTGTATAAGGAGCTCTAGCTCTCCTTACAAAAGGAGACACCACACAAATACTTCTGTATGATAATAAGCACTTACAGTACTTTTGTTACTAAGAAGACTTCTAGTTCCCCTACCATTCATGAGAAACAATATTCCCTGCCATCCTTCTCATTTCTCACTTTGTGTCCTTAGTAGTTTGGGGTTTTTAGGAAAATCATTTCTTGTGTTAGTTGTCCTGGATGTTTTACTTGAGAAAAGAAGTTAGAAACATTTTTAACAATATTAAAATTTGTCATCTTGCCACCATTATAACCTTTACTCTTATAAATAATAGGCCCTTGAAGCAAACTAAATTCCTTTCCTTAATCGATTAGATTTTATGAGGAATATTTTGCTTTTATTGCTTACTTTTATATTTACTTATATAATGAGATGTCTACAAGCAAAATGGGAGGTTTATTGAAGAAAACTATATAAGGAGTGGAGAAATTATAGAAAGACATTTGGCTTAAATTCTCAATTCCATTTAATACATAGTGAGGTTAAAAATCAACTGTGTGGTGGATTAAATGCTTATATTGTCTTGTATGAAGTCATAAAGGAAAATCCCTGGGAAATCCAATGCTCATTACAGCCAGCAATTAAAGCTAAAGAATTTACATCTGCATCTTTGTGTAACTCTAAGGAGAACGTCTTCTATTTGTCAAAGAAATGAAAATGTAAGCCATTTTGAATTTTAAAGTTTTTAGCTCTGTGTGGTGTTTTAGTTAAATAAGACTAATTTCACAGATTCGTATGTGTTGGAAAAAGGAAAGTCAAATCAAGGCTGCAGAGACCTGATTCTGTTTACAGGTTAAGCACCAAGATTTAATTTTTTCTTCCGTCAAGCAACATTAGTTTCTAATGAATTCAGTGCCAAAGCTAGGTGTTTAAGGATGGTTTAGGTCTTAGTCCTTTTTATGATTAATAAATCTATGTGTTCTCCATGAAATAAAAGAGGAAAGAGTATGAATATGCATTTTAAGATATACATGCTAATTTTCTGATTTCTAATGGCTTTTTATTTGCATAGAAATTGAATGTGTTTTTCTCTTTACAGGTGATGGACCAGGTACAGCTGGAATTATTCTTACTTTAGCTATGAACATCATGGGAACCTTGCAGTGGGCAGTAAACTCAAGCATAGATGTTGATAGTTTGGTAAGCATAAAATGCACGGTGCTGTGCTTTTCTTTGAGAATTTTCTGTATTTTGTAGGTTATGGTTGTGCAGTGGATTGTCTTCAGAGTTGAATAATATGCAGATGTGTCAGAAAAGTTTCCCTTATACCTTTGATAGCAAACTACTGGCTTTGGGAGAGAACAAACTGAGTTTTTCCAAGATTAGAAGTTTTCCTGGCCTGGCACAGGCAACAGCAAATACTTCCATTTGAGGATTCAGACTGCAGACGTAGCAGTGACAGGAAAACCTCAAAAAGGCTTGGGGTTGTTTCGTTATGATTATATTTCCTGCATTTGTATATATAATATACCTTCCTTGGTCTACTTAACAGCTTTGCATAGCAGATCGCAGTGGATGTTTTTGGGTTCCTTTCACCCATTATCAATAGTGATTTAAATATCTGTCCTCAACTTCCTTGGCAGTCTTTTTCTGGCTTTATGTAAAATGCCCTCTGGAATAAGACTTTATGGTTGTATGTAATTTTAATAGGTAGGATTGGCTTTAAAACAGAGTATTTCACAAAGTTAGCTTCTCATCATCTATTTGTTGAGATATGAGAAGCAGGCAGGAAACTCATAAAAGAGTATGTTTGTTCTTACACTTTTCATCATACATTAGCTTAAATGTATGAAACTTTTATATTTTATTTTAAAATGTAATAGTTACTGATCTCTTTCCACTTCATTCATTCTAGGGTTTGTTTTAGACAGAACTTGTGTAACAAAATACCATAGTCTTGTAAACCAAAAACATTTTCTGAGAAAAAAAATCTCCCACATCCTGTCTTACCTGCTCTGAACCCTAAATTAGCTTCTGGAGCCAATTGTTTCAAGTATTGGAAACAATCCCTTAAATCCTGATTAGTTGAAATTAATTGTCATATTAAAAATATATAATTGGGGCAAATTGTGACAGTGAAGCAATATTTGCAACTAACATTGCAACATTAACATTAGTTTTTTTAAAATAAATTATTCATCCTGAGGGAAATAATTTAGAGCCTCAAAACTGGGAATTAACCACTTACAGCATCTAATCTCCTGTTTACACATGACTGCTGATAGTTGAGAAAGCTGATGGCCATTCAACAGTGTTTCCTATCCACCAAATGTTTTATGCCAGCTCTTTCTTTGCTTTATTATGAACAATCTGTCTTAAAGGGCCAGCACATTGTGAAAGGGCTTCATTGCTGTAACTGCAAGACCTGCTGAACAGTAGTCACATGACTAAAAATGAAGTAAAATGTGATGTTGGTAAATCACAGAATTTTAGGGTTGGGAGGGACCTCTGGAGATCCTGTTATCCAACCCCCCTGACAAGGCAGGGTCACCTAGAGCAGGTGCCACAGGAATTCTCCACGGGTGGGGTTTAATTGTTTCCAGAGAGACACTATGACCTCCCTGGGCAGGCTGTTCCAGTGCTCTGTCACCCTTAATGCAAAGAATTTCTTCTTTGTGTTGAGGTGGAACTTACTGTGTTTTAGTTTACGGTCATTGCTCCTTGTGCTGTCACCGTGCACCACTGAAATGAGCTGGCACCACCCAGCTGACACTCGCCTTTGAGATATTCATATGCATTAATGGGATCCCCTTTCAGTGTTCTCTAGACTAAACAGGTCCAGCTGCTGCAGTCTCTCCTCATAAAAGAGATGCTCCAGACCCCCAGTTATCTTTGTGGCCCTCCACTGGACCCTCTTCAGTAGCTCTTTGTCTCTCTTGCACTGAGGAGCCCAGAACTGGACACAGCGCTCCACATGTCGCCTCACTAGGGCCGAGCAGAGGGGCAGGATCACCTCCCCTGACCTGCCGGCCATTCCTGATGCATCCCAGGCTACCACTGCCCCTCCTGGCCTCAAGGGCACACTACCAGCTCAGAGTCAATTTGTCATCCACCAAGACTCCCAGGTCCTTCTCTGCAAAGCTACTCTCTAGTAGGTCAGCCCCCCAAAACCACAACAGCAACAACAATGTTCATTCACTCGGTTCTCATTTGTAAACTTCCCCTGTAAGGCACAGTATGATCACTTTAAGTATAACAATCTATATATAAGCCATGTGTGCATATTGCATGACTTAATACAAACTGAAGGTGTTTCACAAGAGCAACAGGAAGTCTTACTGTTGGATTCAGAGGATTCTAGACACCATAGTGTTTTAATAAAGAAGAACTTCCCTTTTTAAAAGTACCATCATGTTAAAATATCACCTCTTAGTAGCAATAAAAAAGTAACTCCCTTTCCCTTGAAAAGGAAGTGTCAAATTGCTCTAGACATTTCTGGGTACTTTGCTCTGTATTAAGACAAAGCACTGTACTGGAGCGCTGGTTATGTGTCATGTCATGTCATGTTATGTTATGCATAGCCTTCTAAGGTTCATCAGGTTATAGGTGAATCCTCCCGACATCTTTTAGCAGTGGATAACTGTCCACTCTCATGATATGAATTTTTAGGTATCCCAGATGAGAAACTAATAGATATTGCTGGCAGGATGGTTTTCTTGATGTTCAAAAGCTGCTCCTGTGCACAAACAGATAAAAATAGCTTAATGGTGTCAAGATAATGAAACTGCTTCACTGGGTGGTACAGATGTAGTATTTCCTACTCTGTCATCTCTGCATTTAGCACTTCCCTCTTCCAAGTATTTTACAATTACTTGGCTAAAGATGTTTTGCAAAAGCTTGCCTGACTTAGTAGTCTATTTAGTTCTACCCTATTTTTCTCTCAAGAGGTATTTTGAAGATTCCTGCAGGACGATTGACTAGAACTGACATCTCCGCATGGCTCCAGTTACAGATACGCATACACCGCTCTAGTTGACATCACTCTTGCCATTCCTTGAGCAGCTGTGATGGCTGTGTTTACAAGCCTGCAGACAGGCATGCCTGAGTGAATAGCACATCTGTAGGTAGCAGTCTTGTTGTCATATAAGCTGGAGTTTTCTGCAAGTGGTTGAAAGCCATGTCCAAAGGAGTAACCAGCCAAACAGATGAGCAGGTGGCAAATTTGACTTTATTCCGCACAATCTCCTTCTTGAGCTTTCCATGACACTGGCACACGGATTGAAGAAATCTGAGTTCCTAGATATTTTCTTTGAAGCAATTTTTGTTGAACAGGTTTGGCTTTAATTTAAAAATCCCTGTTGTCTCTTAACATCCCATAATGACTTAATGGTTTTGGCATTTCATTCTCTACAGCCCTGATACTTTGTCTGCTCTGACTTCATTTAAAAACAAATGAAAAAACAAACAACCCCCATACCTCCATTCCCCCCCTCCAAACATACATGGTCACTGACAGCTATCTGTTTCATTTAAAGCTATGAATTAGGTTAGATTTATTGTTTCACCTTGATCATTTCTGCTAATATCCTTTTAGTTGGTTTTCAGTCTTTTTCTTATCCTTCTAGGCAGTCTAGTAGTGTTTTGGTTTTTTTTCTTCATAAGGAAATAGAAAATATTTTTTTCAGTAAGTGCTGCTTTCACAGATAAGCATTAGCTAGTCCCAGTGGACTATTTTAATGCTTTCTAACCTTTTCTTTCACTGATGTATGTCCTGCTGTAGCAGTGCTTTAACTGTGATGGATGGTTCCTTTTATCAGAGAAAGAGAAAATGCCATGCTTTTACTGTTGCCAAGATTACATATATAAGGAGATATAAAAAGAATCCCCCAAGGAGATACTAAAACCCAGCTTGATAAACGTCGCAGTGCCCCACCCTGTACATCAGGGATGCTGAAGAATTAAAGTAGTACAAGGTAGAGAAAAGGACCAAATTTAAAAGCACAGCTGTGGAAAATAATGGTGCTTTTACAGCTGATTTTTATACTTTTATATTTCAATACTATTTCTCCTTTAACCTGTTCAATTGACTTTTTTTTCAATCTAGGACATGATCTTAATATGGGTTTTATGGCTGTTGGCAGAAAACCTGAAAACAGTTAATTTCCAAAGTTTAAGTAAATACTTGAATGTAAAATCTCCATCAGAATGGTGGTCCTCAAAGGGAGGTGTTGGTTTTCTGGAAGGGAACATAATGAAGAAAAAATCTTTAGAACATTCTCTTCTCTGCCTGCCTGCACAGCAATGTGAAAAAGAGAAAAAATTCAGTAAAATTTTTACACTAATTAAGTATTTCATTTTTGCAGTTCAGAAGAAAAGTATATGTCCTATAAGAGCACCCAAAATGTAACAGCAGATGATATGAAACCTTGGTAAAACCGTATGTTCTGGCTACAGAGCCAGTTTTGGCAGTGACTTAATGCAGAGGATTTTTTACACCATGAATCATTGGACCAGTCTCCCACAGGATCTCCCAGTGGCACAGTGCACTTTCCAGGCAGCGTGTTTGTGAGGAGGTGATGCCTCACACAGCCATTGAATACCCTGTGTGTCTGGTCTGAAGAGAGTTACTGCTCTCTTCTTAGTAGAAGATAATACAGAGACTGATTAAATTAACTCTATTAGCTTATTTGTAAAAGAATGACTTCTTCTACCTTCTGGAAATATGTGTTATATAATTATGTTATGAATTCTCCTTCAAAGTTAAGAAGAGCTTAAGTGATATTAATGAGAAAATAAATTAAAGAATTTGCAGTGCTATTAAAATCTCAGTAAAATATGATCAGGCAAGGCTAAAAATAGTGTACTATGCTATAGACTTAGGGATGAAAAAAGTAAATATACTCCTTTATTCAAAAGTACTAGTTAAAAAACATGAATATAGCTGGCACAGTACTGATGGGAATAATGGATAAGAAACTTGCTGTCACCTATCCTATACCTATCATTATGAATGACAGAATATTTCTACCTGTGAAAGAAAGAATGGATATTTTTGTAAAATGTTACTGACATGCTACGTTCTGCCTAGATTTAAATCATAATTCAAGCTATAGAACAAGGGATTCAGAATTTATTTTAAAATTATTAAACTGTCTAAAATATCTGCATAGGTAACTGATAAGTCTGTCAGGGGACCTAGGGTATTGGGATGAAAATTTCTTTTGTATAGAAAGGCTCTTCATCCAGCTGGCTTCACAGCAGACGTCAGTGTGTAGTGGTACGATCTCTTGGGCAGTTACAATATTCACAGCTTTTGATGAAGACAAGAAAAACTTTAATTTCTAAAATGGCTATATTTCTATAAAGCTAAGATTTCTGAAAACAAAGGTACCATCAAACACCAATTAAAATAACTGCTCATGGTGGGACTTAGTATTGACAGTCAGATGTGGAGAAAATTGTCAGCCTGATCCAAGGTCTTCCTGTTTGTATCACTAAAATGAGCTGGCACATGTACATGAACATGATGATGACCATGCATTTCCACCTTGCACAGTGGTTGAGATGGAAATTAGAATTGATAGGCTTGTGTGTTAGCATGCTTTTTAGAACTTCTGTCAAAATTGTGGTTCAAGATGCTGAGACATAAGCTATGATCCCAGTATTGCCTTGCATTTGCTTCCACATAGAAAATCTACCTAACAATATTTCAATCGGGATTGGAAAGCAAAAAGGAATCTTAGCTAATACCAAGTAGAAGCACTTTGCAGAAGGAATATAAAAGTAGTTAAACAAGAATGTACAAAGGGTTTTCCACAATACCACTAAATAGAGATATATTTCTGAGAACACAGATTAGACAACAAATGTTGTTTACAGGAACAAGATTTAGTAAAACAAGGAATCTAATAAATTAATTAATTGGACTGGGGCACATAGGTACCCGAATGTAAAGGGAGTCACGTCTTTTTCAAGTAAGGAGCTGACAGTTATTTCCTGAACAGGAGAAAAATAGGACATTTTGAAGACTCTAGGACTGCCAGTATGAGCAACATTCTCTGACAGTATGTTAGGAATTACAACCTCCACAGAAGGGATTTTAATGTTAACCTAAACAAGTTATGTGTTGGAGGTCAAGAAGCAGAGGAGAGAAACTTATCAGAGTTAGGCTTGCAAATGGCTCAAAGTTTGGATAAATACTTGATCTTAATTTCCACTAAGAAGGCACTGTTTAATCTGTGGACTTCAAAGTGGAGCAGAAGGTAGAAATGGGATTTATAATGTCTGAGGTGGGAATTACATGCATAACCAGCTAGAATCCTGGTCTCCCTAAATTTCCTGTGCAGTTTGTGGAGGGACACACACCTGTGACTACCTGTGACTCAGTTCTTCTAAAAGCAGAATCTTCAGCTAGGGGTGATTGGGTTCTGCTGTTGGACATTTCATTTAAACATGTGAAACCAGACTGGAACAATGTCATCCATACCAGGTAAAGCAGACCTCACATCCAAGTGTTCAGGAAGAGCTGGCCGAGAAGTTGGAAATCTAATAATCACAATTAAATCTGATAATTCAAATTAAATAAAACAAAGTGGCAGTGGTGGCATATGATAAAATAACAACTGTCAATTTTTTGTTGAGAAGGAAATGTGAGAAGTCATTGATACCACCATCAGTTTGTTAGTGTGATAGCAGCAGTCTTTAGAAACTATCTTTAAGAATTAATTAAAAATGTGATGCTTATAGATTGGAATCTCTTAGGTTTGCTGACATTAGGGTTGCACCACCCTACCCTCATAATTGTGTCTGATGATTTATTTTCCAGACAAAAGTAATGTAGTAAATCTCATTTGCCTTCAGGAAAGCACTGACTGTGTCTCTGTTTCAGCAATTACATAAATGAAGGATATCACAATTATTACAAGAACTGTAAACTAGTTAATGAGTTGGTCAGAAAGGAAATGGTATTAAGCTGTAAGTATTAACCATTAGGAAGGCTACTCAACAAAGATTAAATTGCTGACTGAGCTCATTTTAATCTTTTTAAAATGCTCTCAACAAAACAAAAAAGTGTGTTAAAGAAATCTGTCAATGACACAAAGCTGAAAGGCAGTGTTGACATAAAGGATTGTGGGAGTTTAAATGTATTAGGTGACCTCAAATGGCAGATATTAAATAGACTTCAGTAACAGAAGTACAAAGGCTTGGATTTAGGGACTACTAAGAATAACCTCAGTTGTAAGTGAGGATCTTGGTTAGAAATGGCTAAAAGGGAGGAAAGCTTGGCTGGCCACTCCTCAGTCAAAGGTTGACTAAAAGATGTGATTGTGAAGAAAATAGTGTATAATCCTACAGTGTGTTAATGCAGATATTCCTAATATAGACAGGGAAGTACCAATGCATTTGTGTAATGTCCTTGTGAAACATCATCCAAAGTGCTGTGTACATTCTGGTCAGACAGGAAAGCTTGATTTGAACTGGGGAGTTTGGAGAAGGAGAACATATATTAAGAAACAACCTTAAACCTGGATTTTCTTTAGTCTGGGAAAACAAAGGGTGGCCGGATCTAGGGTATCCCTCCAAAAATTAATGGGGAAAACAGCTAGTAAAATGAGCTATTTAGGATTTAAAATTAATAAAGTTGTAACAGCAAAGTTGTCCAAAAAGTGAAAAATATGTTTTCTGACCAACTAAGCGGTGAAGCTGTAGTGGAGATTAACTATTTATTGACCTTTGACCCATTTAATCAAAATAAGATCAAGAGGATCCTTTCTAGTCTCATGTTCTTTTGAAAATGAACCAAGATTGCTACTAGCAGCTTCTGTCTGAAGTCCATGAACTACAAGACTTCATTATTTCACCTAATATGTATAATTACTGATACAAAATTCATTATCATGGAACTTTCTACAGATCTTTTTAAAACTATAATTTCTCATAGATACTCAAATGTTACTGTTAGATGATTGTTCGATTTTTACTCAATGCTACCGCTTTGCATTTTTCAAATTCCATGCAGTCTGCTGATCTTTGGAGATCAGTCATTATTCAAAGAACTGCAGGTTTTGGGCAACCCCATACCTTCCTGAAGGAAAGAGTTTAAGTGATCCATGTTGTTTTTATGATTATACTTTGTTTTCATAGATACAAATCATCACTTTTCAAAATACATTTTCAAAGGTAGAAAGAGCTATTATGTCCATTTAAAAAGGAAGCAAGAGGAATCACATGTTGGACTGATGTCAGGAGTACAAATAGTACAAGTGCAATGGAATCTAGAGCTCTATACAAGAAGTAGCATACCTTTGAAGATTATATCATACTATAGCTGTCTTGGGTTAAGACAATTTAAAGAGATGGACACCCTAAAATGAGTTACCTCCCCTTAGTTTCAACCAATCTCTTTCCACCAGCAAGCAAGTGAAAAAATACCAGTTTACTGACCAGTGAAACAGCAACAGGCAAAAAAACCCAGTAAATAATCACTAGATACAAAATTGTTAAATCTCACCAACCACACTGAACAGAGACACCAAAATGGCAGTGTACCACCCCTTCCCAAGGTGGCAGCCCTGCTGCTGGCTGAGTGTGTGGGGACAAAGGGAAAATGGCACCAGCTCTCTCCCCCAGGATGGCAACCCCCAGGTGACCACACAGTCCAGGAGACAAAGGGAAAAATGACACAGAAAAAAAGACTCACTGTTCTGGCTAGAAATTCGGAAAGATTTTATTTAGTTTGTTTTGATAGCTTAGTATGAATTACAGTTAGAATACTGTTTGTTTTTATTTGTAGATGCGGTCTGTCGGACGAATATTTAAATTCATTGACATGCCAACAGAAGAGACAAAAAGCATTAAGCCACAGAAGAACAATCAGTTTTCGGAGGCCCTTGTAATTGAAAACAGGCATGTGAAGGAAGAGAAGAACTGGCCATCTGGGGGCCAAATGACTGTGAAAGACCTTACAGCCAAATACAGTGAAGGAGGGGCTGCTGTACTAGAAAACATTTCCTTTTCAATAAGTTCAGGGCAGAGGGTAAGATACTGTTTTGTTGTGTTTTTTCTGACTTCTGTTACACTTAAGTAAAGAATTGTTATAAACTATTATATGACTAAAGTGGATTTCGAGTCCAGTAAGGTTTTCTAAATGAAATTGTTGTAAAATAAAGTGTCTTCTAAAGTAACTGAAGGAGAGAAATTACTTAGGGTAAAATAAGGACGCAAGAGTTTTCCAAGTTTTATTCCTGTGCCTGGAATTCTCCTGCTGTGGTGAGGGAAGGTTGCTGGGGAGTGCAGGTGCTGGGGGCAGCCTGACCTGTTGGGGCAGGGCACAAAGAATACTGGCTGCCATGCCAAGGGTAATGCACTGCTGGCTCCACCATTCCATGAGGGCTCTACGCCACCCTGAATTACTGCATTACAGACTGTAAACAGCGCTATTCTTTGGAGGATTGACAAACCTCTGATTAATCTTCATGCATGTTTGAGTTGTGTTTAAGAAAGGGCTTTAGTTTCAGGGCAGCATTTAGGTCAAAGTTTAACACTTGGCTTCAAGTTCACGCTGAAGGCCCATCCTTGGTGGAATGGGAAGAAAGGCTTGTGATTTCCTGAGCTGAAGCCACACGGATGAAGAGGAGGTTTTGACTGTCCCATATAAATGAGAAAACAGGTTCAGTGACAGTTTCCTGGCCTTGACATGAGGCACATCTTCACTCCTAATTTGGATAGCACAGCCTCTGCCAGGTTTGGTAAATTTGTCTTGGTTCACATGAACTGAACATTTCATCTACTAAGTTTGAGGGTACCAAAATTTTGAACCCAGAGTTCTGACTTCCTGTAGCACCATCCTGAAACTACTCTGCCTTTGAAAGGGAGACACCTGTGATTCCTGGAACATGGAGATGCATATTCAGCCCTTGCTGTAGGCTTTTATCGTTCCCACATGAGTGGCATTTGCTATCCTGTTGAGGTTCGTCTGGACTGTTCTTCACTGCTGAGACCTCTGAGGTTTTTGCCTTAGACTGTGATTAATATGTGAAGAGTATTAAATGTTTGCTTGTATGATTTGCATTGCAGGTGGGCCTTTTAGGAAGAACAGGTTCAGGAAAAAGCACTTTACTTTTTGCATTTTTAAGACTACTGAATACAGAAGGAGATATCCAGATTGATGGAGTCTCCTGGAACACTGTCAGCGTGCAGCAATGGAGAAAAGCATTTGGAGTAATTCCTCAGGTAATGAGATTATCATATATTTTTGTGCTTTTATTTTCATTGGTTCTGTATCCATATGTACATAGTTACTTTTAAGATGTTTGTTATTGTATGCTGAGAAACAAGCAAAACACAGATTTTGTGAAAAGGGGAGTGGTTTGGATGAGTGCAATGATTCACAACAAACTTTGCATTTTTAGGGTTTCTCTGTCACTCCCACAAGAACTCTTCTAGAAATGGGAAGGTACAGCATGCTCAAACAGAAGTGTTTCTAGCCTGCTTATCCCCATCTCTCTGAGACAGTTTTGTTTCAGGATAAGATAGTGCCACTGAGAAAAAAACCAATCAGTGTTCTCAGCTACTGTTTTCTGAAGCTCTGTATCACATATTGTGGTTAACATGTGGATACTGTACATTGCCTGTTTTCCCTGGCAGACTGAGAGCAAACATGCAAACCTGGGGCTTCTGAGTCCCTTGCCAATGTCCCTGCCATTGGACAATGTCTTATATCAGTTACAGCTGTAGATTATCTGTCTGAAAAATGAACATTATTGTCTACATACAGTAACACTAAAAGGTGATTGCTCACTGTAAGGGTAGGAATGAAAACTTATGGAATGAACTGCATAATTTTAACACTTTTGTACTTTTGTTGTCTATCCTTACCAACAGCACTGATATGTGAGTAACACATATTGACCATCTCTTCTTTGGCAGTTATACATCAGACAGTTATTCAGTTTCAAAACATACAAAATCTCCTCCGTAACAGTGTTCATTCCTTTGGAAATCCTGTGACTGTGGCAGACAATTCAAGTAACACTTGATGGAAATCTTACCAATGAGTCACTTGTAGTATCAGGGGGCAGTGGGAGACCAGATCAACCTGCCACACTGTGAGGGGCCATGCAGTCTGTCCTGCCTTTATCCATCCTTGAGGATGGCTACTAGCCCCAGAGACTGAGAAACAAGGTTTGATCCTTGGTCACCCTGCATGGCCTCCTCCTTGACACACCCACAAGGAGTGGGCCAATCAAGCTGACCAAGGAACCCCCTTTAACTGTTAACTGTCAAACCCTAATTGTGCTATTCTCCCCATCCTGTCCCCACAGTAAAGCTGTTTCCATCTTTTTTTCCGTGAAGATTTGGTTTGTTCCCTGATAGTTTCCCAACTGAGAAAAGTGGTTACTGTCTTAGAAAGCTGGTGAGCGTATGTGTAGTATAAAGCTGTTTTACAGTGACCACATGAGGCACTTTAAAATAGTTGGAGGGACTCTGGGACAGCCAGACAGTTTAACATTAAAATGCTGCCAGTTTTACAGCTTGGGACACTGCTAGAAGAAAAATGGCCTTGATTTTGCAAACACAATGTGGACTCAGAATACAATTTTTCTATGAGATGACCATTTTTGAGCTGTGATAGCTTCCCTTTCAAATATGTTATTCCATAGTAGCCCAAGTGCCATTTATTTAGAGCAGGCATGCAAAGCAGGCACAACTCTTTTCTCTCTGTGCATTTCATGCTCCGAAGTTTCCTAAAGATAGCAATTTTTTAGCACTTTGACTTTATCAGAAGAGACCCTTTCTTCCCTGCCGTGTTACACCCTCACCAAACCAAGCCTAATAGAGTGGTGTTGAGTCCACACATTGGATTAATTTCTTACCTGAGCTCTGCTGGTCACACTGCCTGCTGAGCTGAGGCTTGCTTGGCAAGCTGCCATTTGATAACTGATCTCTTGTCACCACTTCTCTCCTCTCATCAACATTTTCATACCTCTCTGTTCCTTTAAACTTTTATTTCTTTCTTACAGCTGGTTCAGTTCTGCAGAGTGATTGCTGCTTGTGAGTATGAAAAAATGTCCCCCATTCAGATCAAGGTGTCTGTGCAGTGAGTTGCATGAGCAGCTGCTTGTGTTTAGTTTGGAGGACAGGTATGTTATACAGCTGTCCTCTGAAGCATGGTTGTTAGGGTGAAGGATGCTTTTACCAGTATAAGCTATGTCTGGGAAATTTTCCCATACAGCCAAGTATAAATTCCTGTATTGGAAGGGGCTTCCTTATCTCTCCCATAGTAATCTTTTCCTCTCAGCCTTTTGCCCTTTGGGATGTGATTGCCCTGCAGGATTTCTGCTTTCCATCTCCAGGTGTCCTTGGGAACGCATGGACTGAGAAGAAATGTGAATGCTTGGTTACAAGAAGTCTCATTGTCCTAGTGAAAAATATGAGGAATAATTGTCATAGCTGAGCACTCACTATAGAGTCACTAATGGTATAGAAAACATCATTCTGCAGCCATCAGTAAAATGCAAGAGACATTTATTACATGAGCAGTGTAACTTGCCCTTCTGCTAGTGAGGCACATTGTTAGCTCATTGTTAAAATTACACATTTAGTTCACATTTGCAAGTCCCTGATACATGGATCAATGCCAAATAATCCCAGCCCTCCATTCTCTGGAAGGTCATGAGAGTTGCCAGCCTATTTGCATGCTTCAGCTCGCAGCACTTGTCCCAAAGCCTTGGCAAAGAACTGCACATTATGCCTCAAAAGTTCCCACATTCAGAACAAAATGAAGTTTTCAGCAGCACTTTCCCAGCAGGAAAGAGAAATTGCATATGCCACCCTCCCTTTCCCAGCAGAACAAAGGGAGCCTTTTGTTCTTTGCCATTTACCTACTGCTTCAGAATGGAAAAAAAAGTTGCCTTTCCTTGCCTGGGAGTCTCTCCTACAGCAACACCTGGATATTCACTGTCTCCAGGAGAGGTTTTGCCAAAAAAAGGAGAATGGAGCTGTACCTGAGGCATGCTTCCTCCTGAAAACTTTCCAACACTCTCCTTCTCTTCCGTAACCCTACGTTTCCCAATTTAGTAGAAAAGAAGTGCTTTTCCTCTGTGGGAACCTCACTAATGCACAACCTCATAGCACACACGGTGTCCTAAGACACTGCTATCTGTTCCATGTAGGCTGTGCTGGAATGACCTGCAGGGTGGTCAGGGATCACACTGAGCAAAGGTAAACCCCTTGTTTCTTTCAGTATCTTGAATCTGGATGTCAGTGCCTTGTAGTGGTGTGAAGGGTTAAATCATATAAAATATATTACCTGAAGCACCTACAAGGAAGTTCCTTGCTGCAGCTTCTCACATGGCTGTGCTGCTGAAGCACAGCCTGTCCAGCACTGCTCGTACAGGCTGTTTGTCCTTCACCTACAAAACAACTGTACATTGACATAGGGCTGTACCTTTGCACCCATTATCCCTTCCTCCTGAACAGGCCTTTCTGATGATTCTTGTTCAGGTATTTGCCCACCAATTTCCAGAGTGAGGATTTCCAGCTGCATTTGGTTTCAAAACACTAAGGCTTTCTTGCATAGGTCCTCATGCAGATTGCATCCTGAAGTATTTAATGGAGTCAGATTGAGAACGTGCCTTCAGGAATTTGTCTTTGAATGGAGAACAGGAGACTTGCAGCTGATTTCCAGTTAAAATAAGTGATGAGAAACCTGAGACCCATGAGGTGCTGCTAGCTCCAAGGAAGGGGATGACTTCTGATGTTTTCTTGAGTTTTATTCCATGCATCCTAGTGGATCTCACACTGTTTTCTACATATAAATACTCCATATAGAGTTAAAATAAAGCTTAACATGGAGAACAAGTTTCCTACAGTTTGCAGGACTGCCAGCTAACAAAAAAATCAAAATTTTTTGCTCCTTTATTTTACTGAAGAAGTGAAATTTTGCAACTTTTATCTTTGTAGTTCCAGTTTTTCAGCAGCTATCACATTCTGTTCATTATGTCTGTCTGTCTGTCTGTCTCCAGCACTATTTCTCATACCCTTTAGGCCTGCTTACTTTTGAAGGTCGTGGCTGCTTTGTGGTGTGCCAGCATACTCCTGCCCAGTGCAGCTGCCAAGCAGGGCCACTTCCCAAGGTGCTCCCCCAGAGGGTCCTGCAGAGCCTGGGTTCATGCAGGGCATTGGGATCAGTCAGTATCACCCTAGCAGGGAGAGTCCTCTGTATAAGCCCCATGCACAGAGCAGCTGAGGATGTTCATTAACCCCCCACATGCTCAGGCTCATTTCAGGTAGCATACAGGTTGTTTTCTACCTGTATGGGTTCAGTGTTGCCAGGAGCACAGAACTTATATTTACCAGTAAGCTCTAAGGGAGTTAGATGTTTTGGCATCTTCAAGGGAGAATGTTACAGAACTGGCCCGAAAAATCTTTCAGGTTTTTATTGTTTCTGTGCTCTTATTCTTGTCTGTAAATATTTTTATGTCAATGTAAAGTCCCTAAAGGACACTTATGAAAACAAATCCTCTAACTTTGTACCTAGTAGTAAAGCACTCACATAGTCACTTGATTTTGTTTCGTGTTGGTATTGCTGCTGTAGCGCAGACCAAGCAGAGGAAGCTACATGGAGCTCATGTGGTTGTTACTCACAATTTCTCTGTGCATGGAACTGCTGCCTGGTTCCAGCTGATGTTACATTTGTTCTCCAGCCCTGGGGCATGTGGGACGAAGGGCCTGTAGGTCTTGCTGAGGACCTGAGCACGGATTGAAGCAGCAGCTACTCACAACCAGGATACTCTCACTTCTTAGCAGCCTCTTGTCAGCTGATCCTTAATGCTCCTGTAAGCATTTCCATAAGTACTCTGGGGTCTTGATTCTCCACATAACACGTGAATCACTTGGTAAGCTTATTGCCACACACCAGTACACAGAGGCTGTAGCCACTAATGGGGATTAATGCCCTTCAGAAGGGTTGATTTGCAATATTTGGGGTGGTCAGAACATAAACATGGCCATATTTATGTTTCCGAATGTTTTGCTTGTGGGTGGATGTCAGGTCTAAGAAACTATTTGTTGTATAATCACACCCATTATCATCCTGTAGGAATTTGAACAAGTGACAGAGAAGTAAATGGTTCCAGATTTGCTGCCAGTCTAACCAGCCATCCATTCACTTTCCAATGCTCCCCTTATTTCTACTTCATCTATATTTATGAACAATATGAGTCCTTTGTATTCACTTTTTGGTGTTTTTGTTTCACTTTAGACTTCTGGTTTTTAAGAATGTGGAGAGATTTGTTTTTGCTTCTCTTCAAGTAGACTCTAAGCTGCCCAGGTGACTCACATGGTATTTACTTAAGTGAACCCTATATGGTTTCTAATGAGCTGGGACGAAGGAGGTGTTGAAATGGAAAGAGAAGTACCAGAATTCAGGACAATGAAGTATTTACTTTGTGGGGATAAAAAACCAACCCTGCTTTTGGGAATAACTTGCTTTTAGTGCCCTGCTTGTTGAAAGCACAGTTATTAGAAACAGCAGCAGCTTCAGAAGAAAGTTGTACCCTTTATTGCTCTGCCTGGTGCACTTCTGCAGGAATGTTATTCAGCCCTATCTCCTTTAAAACTGGTTTGTTCAGTTAACTATTCTTTACCACTGAGAAATGAAAACACCTATTCCATTAGTGAAATGTACGGGGCTCACAGTGTGGACAAACCCATGTCTGACACGGCATTGTTGTTCCCACCACACCCACTACTTGGAAGAACCTAATCCTGCTGCAGGTATGTCACCCCACTCACGCCACCTCACCAGTGCAGGGCATGGGAAAAGGACCGTGCTGTACTTCACCAGAGCTCTCGCTTTTGTTAACAATAACAATTATAAGGGACAGAGTCTCCTCTTTCCCCATTGTCTCTACAAAAATACTTGAATGATTGATTTTTAGCTGTGTGTGGTTCTGCAGCTCTGGTCAGTGTGTTATTGGTCATATGTTGAAGGCATCATTGCACTTAAATCCATCCCACTGAGTGCTCAGGATCACAGTGCAGCTGCCTTACTCCTCTGCTTCCTTGAATTAGTTATTTCCTTCTCTTTTACACCAAATGAGTTGGCAATGGCATACATGTCTTGGTATGTATGCCATACATATTTATCAAGCAAATTAATTAATGTAATTAATTTTCCTCTGCAATGTTTACACTTTTAATTAATCATAGTTAAATTGTTAATGTAAATGTGTGTATAAATCACTTTGAAATCCGATGAAAGAATGCCAAGTTCCCAGGCTGGGACAAATGGAAATTGTGGTAGACAGGCCAAACTCTGGGAAAGCACTTGCTGAATGTATTCTCTCAGTTGTTTTCTCTTGGTACAGCTAGTCCTTCACTGATTTTGGTAGTGTTTGACTACCAAGACTCCAGAAACTTACATGGCTATGAGTCACTGGCATTTCAACATGTTTTCTCTAAATAAATACTTTGTTTAGAAAGACGGAAGAAAGTAATTGTCTCAAATTCTTCCTCTTGATATTTGTTGCGTATGTACAAGGAAAGAGCAAGCAAATGGTAATATTTCTCAACAAGGCACTTAAATTCCTTGAGAGCGAGTTCTGCCTGCTGCATGCAGCAGGTGGCTTTACAGCACAGAAAAAAATGATTTCTCAAGAAAAGTTGTACTATGTCAGTGTCCCTTGAAGAATATAATTTTCATTAGAATCCAACACACTCACCCATGTAAAAAGATACCATGTAAAAACCATGTAAAAAGAGATTAAACAAATATTTAATTTTGTCTCAGTCACTGCTTCTTGAGCTCCAAAACGTGTTTCTAAGGTATCTAAGGTGTTACGCCTAAATCTGCTTGCCTGAACTGAGGAGGAAAGCAGAATGGAGTAGTAAACTTCAGTTTGAGAAGGGCGTGTTCTCAATGCCAGGAAATGAGCATCCTCCTCATCTCCTGCAGCGGAAAGCAGGCACGGGACAGAGCAGGGGGCGAGCACAGCCCGCAGTGTCCGGCAGAAAGGGAAGGAGCATCTTTTGAGACTGACATGGTGAAATGCCAGGGAACAGAATGATGCTGAGATGTGTATTTTGCTACAATTTATTAGAAAAATACATTCACTGATGAAAAATGACTTAGGACAATGTCCCTGGATTTTGACAGATAAGCAATAATTTTTTTTCTCCCTAAACAAAATGGTGGAAACACAGAGTTTAGTTTGACAGTTTTTTTGTATGTTTGAAAATGTTTCATGTAGTCAAGAATCAAAAATGGTTTTAAAACGTTTGTTTCAAAATGACAACAGGAAATGTTTTATTCTGAAAACTGCTGAAATCTGGGGTTTGTTAGTTTTCAGACAAGTTTGGCTAAGATTTTATTAAGATAGTTGCCAAGATCTTAATATACAAGAGTTTTCAAAATCACTTTTTGGGAGCAATATTTTTAAAAAATTTCAATAATCTGCAGTTAACTCTATCTGGTAATTGAAGAAGGTTATTCTTTTGTCTGTATGCTTCACGATTTCCAATGCTTTATACAATGTTTCAGGTTATCTATCTACCTGTGGCTGTATGTCTTTTTTCTTGCAGAAAGTGTTCATCTTTTCTGGAACTTTTCGGATGAATTTGGATCCTTATGGGCAGTGGAATGATGAAGAAATATGGAAGGTTGCAGAGGAGGTAAAGCTGTTCAGTGTTATTTGTCTCCCTCTGGTGATGTGGTTACAGCAGGGTGCAGTGCAGGTCAAATGATTTTGTTACTTTACATTTATGTAGAATCTTAGGAAACAAGTGCAAAGGAAAGGTCACGCTGTGCGACAAACCATAAATGTTATGTTTTATATAAATAGTTATTTCAATTCTCAGGCCATTGGGAAGCCAGCTGAGAGGAGCTCTCTCTGACAAGGCATTCACTACTTGTGTCATGGAGCTTTCTCTGCCATGGAAAATAAGAGTCATGGAATGTTAGAATTTTGGACCTGAAGGTTTCCTTCTAATATTTTGTTGAGGGTTCAACAACATTTTTTTTTCCCATTCCCAAGCTTAGGGGCCAGATTCTGTTTCCATGTTGCACTGGTCCCACACATTGCAGTTGTCAGGTGCGACCTCTCAGCTCTGACAGGGCTTCATGGGTTGCTGAGGTATCCGTAATGCCCATGAAAAGTCAGGTGAGCATTACAGGAGGGAAAGGGCTGCAACCTAGACAGTGGATTCCTTTTTCCAAGGCACAGATGACCTAATTAATACAGCTCAAACCATGAATTGCTGCCATTTTCCTTGTTTATTGCAAGCCTCAAGTATCAAAAAATGTTTACAGGTGTAGGATTTAATCTGAAAGTTTCCTCCTTTCCCATCCAGGAGGTTAATTCTGTCTCTGCTTGCTTTCTTGGGTTTTTCTAATTTCTTCCCTACCTTTGGAAAAGAGGAAAGTAGACACTTTCTGTGAGTAACTGTCAAATAAAGATATCATGACACTTTTGTTTAGATGGTGTGGCAGCAGCATTTCAGAGAGCCCTATCAGAGACAACAGCATGCTCATTGCTGTTTCTCTGCTTCTCTGAGGCTCAGGAAAAAAATTAGTGTGCATCAATATCCCCTTTCTTGAAGAAGATAAGCTCTCCTGCTTTGGAGGATTGTTTCCAGTGTGTGTTTGTATTGAGCTTGGGATTTTAAAGAGCTAAACCTCTTTTACAAAAGGCATGAAAAAAATTTATTTTGAAATGTTTATCATTAAGGAGTTTGGCAAATCCATATGTGATACTGAGGTTTTCATTGCACAGGCAAGAATGCAAAGCAAATAGAAAAAAGAAAGAGCTGTAATGCTTTTAACTAGGAGTGATTGGATTGTTTACCAAGCTCATGCTCTTGAAGTCTGGCTCAACAGCGGCAGTGAGTCAGCGTAACTTTGGGAGCACGGCACAGAATGGAACTGTCAGCTTATTCCAGACCCATGTTGACAGCTGAGGATTTAGAGGATCCTCCTGAGATCAGCATCAGCTTTTTATGCTCCTTGCAATCAACTGCAGAGAACAAGGCCTTGTCTGATGTTTCATTTTTTATTGCCCCCATATTTCAGCACCTGAATCTGTCAGACCTGTGTCAACTTGTGAGCTTAAGTGTTACTCCTGCAGTCAGCTGTCTGACCAAATATACCTATGGGTACACGGAGAGACCTTGTGCAGTTTTAAAAAGAAAGCACCATTTCCATCCATGGAATGCAAAATTTCATTAAGGACACAATGTGTGTTCAAAAAAGAACGAGGAACAGAACACTGGCCTTCATTTGTTTACAGATTAAAGCACGAACTCTTCAGAAACACAACACATGTACCCATACACCACAGTTTAATATGGTTTCCACACAAAGTGAAAACACTTCGTAGGAATTCCAATTTTTTGTTTTCCCTGGAATGCAAATTAATTGCAGATCAGTAATATTTTAAAAATCCAAGGGAGATGGTCTTCATAAGTTCCTGGAGTTTCATTACATTTTTATAGTGTTTTATAGAGCTGTGCAACTCACATATATTTCCTAGTTTTCATATTCTGTAAAAATGTCTCTCTAAACTCTGCTGATAAGGTCGAGGACCACAATTTGTTTGGATCTTTGGAAGATGGGAAGCTTTGCTTTGAGGTGTAGATCTCCCAAGGAGGGTAAACAGGAGCACTGGAAGAAACAGTCAGAAAACATCTCCTGGGCTGGACTCAGGTTTCTGGTCCAAAGACAGCAGCTTCACTCGGCATCCCTCTAAATATCTTGTCACCAGTGCCAGAGGGAAGCTGCTCATGCCATTAGGATAACCAAAGTGCACAAGAACTTTGGGGCAGCAAAAGGAGCATCTGGAAACACTGTCAGAGCTGTAGAGACAGCGGCCATGGGTTATTCTCTCTGTTGCTATAATGTAGCCTATAAATTTTGGTCATTTTTAAACTCCTAGTAGCCAAAGAGACCTTCCTTCCTTTCAAAAATCACTTTCCATAGCATTTACAATGGTGTAAATGATTGCCACAGTCAGCAGTAATTGTATCTTGCCAATTTTTTTGTGTCCTTTTTTCCTCTGGCAGGTTGGGCTGAAGTCTGTAATAGAGCAATTTCCAGGCAAGCTTGATTTTGTTCTTGTGGACGGAGGCTGCGTCCTCAGCCATGGCCACAAACAGCTGATGTGCCTCGCCCGCTCAGTTCTCAGCAAAGCTAAAATCTTGCTGCTTGATGAACCAAGTGCTCACCTGGACCCTGTGTATGTTTTCTTCATTTGTTCTGTTTTCTAATTCAAAATAAGAAAACCATGAGGCAGCACCATCTAAAGAGAACTTTTGTAACTTCTTTGGCCTCTTACTAAACCTGATTTTGGTAATGTATGTTGATAACTCTGCATGAGGGATTAGAGAAGCCTTGTTACAACCTCAACTCTATGGCTGACAGGTGCTTTGACAGCAGAGATGCAGCTGAGGCACCCCAGAGCTGTGTCCCTGCATGGAAGCTCTACAACCCCCAGCCAGGCTGTTGCCCACATCAGTGCAGTTATGGGCATGCACACTGCAGTCTGAATGCCAATGTTTGTTTGCCTTGCAGAACTTCCCAAGTGATCAGGAAGACCCTGAAGCATGCATTTGCCAACTGCACAGTGATTCTCTCTGAGCACAGGCTGGAGGCCATGCTGGAGTGCCAGAGATTTTTGGTGAGCATTTCTCATAGGCTCACTTACTGTTGCCTCACTGCATTTGATGAACATGCAAAACACACCAAGTGGAAATGATGATGTTTTCTGGATTGATGGGGGTCATTCAGGGCAGTTAAGCAACCTATCCACTGGCAGAACAGCAGCAGGCTTCTGTTTGCTCTTTCACCTGAGCTGTCACAGACACCTGTGTTCAGATGAGCTGGGTCATGTTCTGGAGGAGCAAGAAGGAAAGTTTCAACCAGAAGGAAAGTTGTGTAGTTTATCTAGCTGCTGATCCAAGTGCCTTATATTTTTGATTGTCTCAGGAGATCCAGAAAAATCTCAGCATCTCACAGAGCTTTGCAATTGCAAATGCAGAATCACTTGAGCAATAGGAGACTGCCTGGGAAAGAGGGGTTTCCTAATATGTGATGATCAGAATTGCTGATTGCTTTCAGCAGGTCGTATAAATATTCCTTTCATGTAATCAAGGGGACAAATCACTGAAGTCCTGGGGTATTTCCTTTGTTACATAAAAATGGTGAGTAAAGAAAAGGCAAATTATAGAAATTGTTCTTAAAAATTAGGTTCCTCTCTCTGTATTTTCTTCACTCTTCTATAAAAGGGCATCTGAATTTTATTAGCACAGTGAAACATGGCTTTCCGTGTCTATTTGATTGGGTGCATTGGCACAGCAGGAGGAACACTGCCTGGAGTTAAAGCAGGCTAGGGCAGTAGGCAGGTTGTACATCCTTTTGGATGTGCTGCTCCTCTGTGTGTGCTGGACTCAGTCTTGCCCCCAGCCGCTGTGGCAGGCACCAGCCTCTGCCCTGAAAAGGCTTCCCATCCTCCAGACCACGTTTTAGCAACAGAGATGCTACAAATTCTCTCCTGTCAGACCAGAGATGTGCTGGCCCTGCAGTGCCAGCGAAGGAGCCTGATTTTGGCTTGTCTCCTGTCTGACAGGGGAGACTGGCACAGCCTTACAGGGCAAACCTGTTGTCTCCTTCAAACAGAGGTGAGCAGTGCTTCCTTGTTTGGTGAGCAGAAAGCAAAGAAAGCCTGGCACCTTGCTGGCAGCCTTGTCCCTCTGTCTGCAGTAGAACAGTTAACACTTTCTTAACCGGGCAATTTAGCAGTGCCAGGGAAACCCCACGGTACTGGGAGACTTCAACAAAGGGACTCAGAGGTAAAACCAAGTCACAGGAAGAAACCAGCCAGTCCAGCAGCACTTTGTAATTTGGGCAATAGGCACCTTTTCCACATGTTCAAATTTTAATGTATGTTTTTGTAGTTGTAATTAGAATTTGCAAACTAGAAATTAGAAATTGTAAATTGTGCTTTTTCTGTTAGAAGATGTTAGCCATGGCTTCATGGCTCCTCCCTGCTCCATTAGTTGCATTAGCTGAATTCTGTCAGCACCACCACTGCTCATCTAATGGAGTTATGTTTCTCCAGGTAATCGAGGACAATAAGTTGAGGCAATATGAATCCATTCAGAAGCTGCTGAATGAGAAGAGCTCCTTCAGGCAGGCCATGAGTCATGCTGAGCGCCTTAAGCTACTCCCAGCACACCACAGAAACTCCAGCAAACGCAAACCCCGACCCCAAATCACTGCCTTGCAGGAGGAGACGGAGGAAGAAGTGCAGGAGACAAGGCTGTAAGATGCTGTATAGAGACCCTCTTTGTGGAGTGAATGGTCAGCAGTGCCCCATGATGACAGGACCAGCACTTCTGAACCTGCCTCAGCCATGCACAAATTCAGCCTTGCAGGAGATGTTCACTGCAGTTACTGCATGAGCCTGTGGAAATTGCTTCCCTTCTGTGGTTAATCATGTGCAAGTTAGTACATTCTTTGAGCTTTTGCCACTTGTAGTGGTGAAACCAGATTTCCTTTGGAAAGCTGCTCTGATTGCATACAAATGAGATGGCAAGCAGAAGCAACCTGCCTAGCCTGACATAATTGTTTCAGAAAACTTTTAGAAATGTTATTGCTGGGATGAGAGGACTAGACAGCAGGAAGAATGGGGGGAAAAAAATCAAACCTGGGTGGAAAATAGAAAAATCAGTATGTCAAAAACTTCTGGGCATTCACTTCCTGCAAGTGAATTAAGGGACAATATCAGCAAGGCACACAGAAAACTTCCTCCTCTTTGTTTTCCATGCAGCAACTGTAATTTCAGCTTAACAGGAAAGGCCAAATGCCACGTGCATAGGTGAAAATGAAGGAAGAGAGGATATTGACTTGGAAGCCAATCAACATGTGTGATGTCTCCACAGTTAAGGGAGAATTGGTATTTCCTGTTAAAACCTAAGAGACTGTTAACCCAACCCTGCACACACTCAGAATTGGATGAGTGCAGGCTGACATCAGTACCTAGCAAAAGGTAGGACTCCTGGCAGTGGACCTGTAATAGTCTGCATAGGTCTGGCATCTTTACATGCTTTTTACTTTGGCCTAACAAAAAAAAAAAAAAAAAAGAAAGGAAGAAACCTCTCAGAAGTAGGCTTTAATAATGAAATTAATTTTTATACTCTTCCGGTTTGCAGTTTTATTATGGAACGGAATGTCCTCTAGGATATTTTATTTATTTTAATATTGTTGCAAACTTTTGCTAAGGAAATTATGTATTTTAAGAGTGATTACATACTCTAAAGAAAAATATATTTGTACAAAAAGTTTTATATTTGGATTGTTGTGGGGATATTTTGCTACTAGACTTTGATGTCTCATTATGCTAGAGCTCTTGAAAACGAGGGCAGCCCCAGAGTTTGGCCAGGTACTGTCCAATGCTGTCTTTGTGCACTAAAGTATTCTAGTGATATACAAGTGTTTTAGATTATTTTTTCTTTAAATAAATTTTTAAAAAGAGAAACTGCCTGTATGTCACATTACAACATTTCCCCCCGCTCCTCAATGGCGCAGGCACTGTGGACCGATTCTGCTGCCTCCACGTCAGTCATTGCTGCCTGTCAAGAACACGGGCATATTTTAAATCACCGCTGTCTGTTCTTTGCGAAGGCGATGGCAAGCTGGCTGTCGGGGCTGGCTCGGGCGGCACTAGGTGGTGCTGCGGGGCTCCGCCGCTGAGCGCGGGTTGAGCTCAGCCCTGGGTCCCTCTCGCCGCCCGAGCTCTGTAGCCGCGAAGGGCAGAGCGGGCAAGGCTTGGACTAAACGCTGTTAGGAGTCCTGGAGCCGCAGCTGGAGCTGATGTCCTGGGCTGCCTCCGGCTGCGCTGCTCGAGGTGCCGCTGGGTCCGGCTGAGCCCGCAGGCACTGGAGCTCGCTCTGGAGCAGCTCATCCTACATCACTCTGATTTCCCTCCAGCTCTGTCCCCCATTGCATACTTTCTGGCCTTCATTACACATTTCCTCTGCAAATATTTGTTGGTGGTTTTTTTCCTGCCCTGTCCCTCACACTGTACTTTTATGCTTGTCTATCTTCTAGCACTTATCTGGGTCTCTTTCTTCCTGCGGGGACACCTCCTTGTGCTGAGTTTCTCCACAAAGCAATGCCTCTTGCTCAGAGAGCATTCTGTATACCCCTGGGTTTCAGTTTTGCCATGTTCTTTTGCCACTAAGCTCTGCTTGATTTATAACAATGGAAAACCAGCTGTGTGTTGAAGTAGCATCACTTTTGAATTCCATCTCCACTCCCCTTATCCCCTCAAACTGTTCACCTCACACTGCTTGTCCCTGTTCTCACACTGCTCTCTGTTTGCACAAGTCTTTACAGAGCATGTCGCCAAGCCTGACTGGGAGGCCAGGGCTGCTGCCGTGTGGCCAAGCCCAAGGAGGCATGCCAAGGGTCACTCTTTTTCAGGATGTTACTCAGAGTTACAGCAGACACACCAAGTGGGGGAGTTTATTATCTAAACAAACAAGATGATCAGAAAGATCAGCAGAAAAGAATCAGTGTGTCATTAGAACCAGCAAAGCTTCAGAGCTTGCACAACTATTTGTGCCTGTTTTGTGTCATTGTCGGAGTTAGAAGGTGGTAAGTAAGCTGGACTCAGCAGACAATGACACATTTCAGGACAGAAAAAGATAAATACAGCAGCAGCATGTAGTAGATGGGACATATGAAAGCTGCTGATACACTCAGAAGGAGGATTTGAAGGAAAAACTGAATCAGTCAACTGACACAGCTTCTGCCATCAGTGCCCAGCTACCACCATCCCACTGCCTGTCCCAAAGAGCCCAGGCAAGATGCTGCCCTTGGATGGCAACTGAGAGAAGAGAGTGCTACTTGTTTCAGTCCCAGACCACTGCTTCAGCTCCTCTGGAGTTCAGGCTGGCACAGGAGGTTAGTTAGTACCAGCCTCCATGAGGAGGACACAGCCTCTCCTTTCCAACAAAGGTGGAGAAGAGCACATTACCTTCTAGAGTAAGTGTTGTACTTGCTGTCGGGGGGTGACAACTCCCAGGGATGTTTGTCTGAAACCAATCTGGGAAGTTGCACATGCTGTTCATGATGGGAAATGGAACACAAGAGGAAAGGGGAAAAAAAAAAAAAAAAAAAAAGATGAGGCCATAAACAGTGGAAGAACAAGCAATGACTTTCATAAACACAGGCTGAGCATTATTTAAGGGAATTTTTCTTATCATGTGCTTTGTTTTGCATGCATTTGATAAGACAAAACAGATACAAAAAATACTACCAGAGCACTGTGTCAAAACCACTTATATGGAAATGTGGGTGTATACAACATACAGCCAAAGAGAAGAGCATGCTGACTTTAACACTACATGTGGAGATTTAATTTTGCAGCCTGCTAAGAAGAAACCAAGAAGACAAAGTTGGAAAGAGATTCTGTAGCTGTCCTTAAGTACAGTGGAGAAGGGTGGCCACACTGCTAGTACAGCACTGAGAAGCTCTTGGGAGAGCAAAGGCTAATCAAGGATAGCCTCAACAAACTTGAACTATGCACACTTACCCATTTTCATCAATCTTACACACAAAATAACTACAAAAAGTAGCTTGATAATCGTCATTAGTGGGAACTGCTCGGCATCTCACTGGGGTCAAACAAGCCTGCTATTCCAACAAACAACTTTGCTTTCACAGTTGCTTAACTGGTGCCTTACCAGCTGGGCTTTTTTCATTAAGTATTCATTTCCAAAGTCTTTCTTAAAATCCATCTCCTCCAGTTCCACAAGCCTCAAATCCCTAAAGCTGTTACATCAGAGCTGCTAAACACCTGATGGCTGCTATGCTCCTTGAATTCTATATACCACATTTAAGCAACAAGTTATTTCTTAGTAACTTAAGGCCTCTTAAAGCATTTCCCTATATTAATTCTAAATTGGTGTTAATTTCTGGATGTAATTTCAGAACTACATAATTTGTTTATTTACCCAAAAAGTGTTCTGGTGATTTTTTTCCTCATTTTTCTATTATAGATGTGGTATTTTAGATCTGTAATTACTTGGCTATGATTTAACATTTGGAAAAAAACCCACACCATTTTAGAACTGATGTACAATTTTTCATTAATGGACCATTAGTTGCTTCCTAAGAACATCTTGCAAATTAAGCAATGCAATGCAATACAGTAATACATTTCCTTTACAAACCCCTATGTTCTCCAAAACCAATTTCCTGTACCTAGGATAAACAATATTTATACTAAGTTCATTCCCCAGGGCTCACTTCAATCTCAAAATACAACCCTTGTAAAATGCAGCCAGAGGCTTCTGAGTGATGCTACAGCCCAGTACAACCATATCTTGTACTCCCTTAAAGTCACTTTGACTTCAAGTTTCTGAAGAACAGCCCATATAGTAATTCTCAAGTCTCTTAACTATGGTTTGACCATCATCATCATCACTTTAGTCAGAGTTACAAACAAGAAAGTGATCCTTCATCCTTTCTCCAAGCATTTTCCACCACCAGAGGCTGTTCTGCTTCTCCAGTTCTACTGGAAAGCTGGAGGGTTTTGGTGTACTTAAATCTCTTGAGCTGTATTACAGAAAGAGATGTGCCTCAGCTGGTCTTGCCATTGCTGATGAATGTTGCTGTCTTTGTTGAAAATGAAGTAGGTCTCTTCATGCTTTTAAATTTGGAGTTCATGCTCAGCAACCCAAAACCAAAAACAAGTATTGTCTGATGGGTTCAGCCATTCACTTAAGGAACACACTCCATGTTCTTGTCAAGAAACAAGAACCATAGGAGAGATGTTGAAAGCTTTTATTTTCAGGACTAGCTTGAAGTGGAGAGCTGGAATGTTTAGTACTTACCAAAGTTGAAGGACAAGAAGTATCTTTCATGTTTCTCTGGTTGAAGACATTGAGATGTGTATAAAGAATATAGTGTAGTCAGATGAGAGCTAAATTAAAAGTCTTTCACTGCCCCAGTGGCCTGTTGGATGAATTCAACATTTGAAGCTTCCCTGTACTTTGAGGTACCCCTCCCTGGAGACAGGGTCTCTCTCTTTCTCTCTCTCTCTCTACTTACCTCTTTTGAAGCTATAGGGTAAAAGCTGGGAGCAGCTGCAGCATGGATGGGCATGGCCCACCATAGCACACTCCAATCCCCTCTGCTTGACACACAGGAAGCAAGGAAGAGAAAGGACTTTGCCCATTACTAAACCAAAGTGAGGGTAGCTGGTATGACAAGTCACACATGAGGAGTGCTGTTTGTAGCATCACAGGAAGAACCCAAAGACACAGTGAAACCCTAAGCTCATGAACAGAGCCTGGCCTTGCTTCAGCACAACTATCGCCATCCAAGTGATAAGCCAGCAGAGAAGTCAGCATGTGCCACAAGCGAAGTGTGTTATGGTTATGTGGTGTTCACTCTTAGAGGGCAGGAACTGCTGTGGCCTAATGAGAGAGATTAGTATTTAGTGCAGAAGAACCAATTAGGAGATCTGCAAGATACTGAGAATAAAGCTGCATGGAAATCACAGACTGTGTTGAACTGACAGACAAACAAAATGACAGCAGACAGAAGTAAAACAGGTAAATGACGCAGATGGAGAGTTAAGGACAGCAGGCTGAAAAGGAAGGATAATGAGGACTCTGAAAGGCAATGTTAAATTTAGCAAGAGACCTAATACTCACACCATGATCAGTTACTCTGTCCTCCACAGTACAGTACTGATTTTTCATTCTCACAGACAATATGCAGTTTTAAAATAGGTCTCAAAACATGCTTTAGGACACTGCCCAGTATCTTCCCACAGAGAAGCACACTGCTAACTCTTGATCCAAATGAGGTCTGACATTTCCAAGGTGTATTTTGAAGGCAGAACAAACCTAGTTTAGAAGTATGTCAGGATTTTTCTTATAGGTCTTTAAAAAAATTGTTATTACAAATTCTGATGCTGAAATTTCTGGGATCCCTACAAACAGTGTTTTCCACTTGTGTTCCTCCTTGCTATGAAATCCATACCAGAGCTTCTCACACAAGCTACCATGCCACTGCTCACTGCTTCAGCACATCAGGGATCCTACTTGCTGAGACTCACTGCTCTGACCTGCAGTGCTTTGCAGCTGACTCATTCTGCTAAGAACCACCAGCCAAAGCAGCATCCATTCTTCAGCACAAAAATGAATAAAGAAAAATAAAAGTAAAAATCAATCTCTAGAGAAATGGTCCGTATTTGCTTACACATTACTATCACACAGCAAACTGAAGTCTTAGTGAAACAGCAATTGCCTAAAAACAAGGTACTTTCTAAATATATGGTGCAGGAAATGATTTCAGAAATCAGCTTCTAATACTCAATATCTAAAGAGCCAACACACACACACAAACTAAGACACACAAAGATAATATGCCGTACAAAAATTTTATTGACATGAGTCTGGCATGACTGTTTTACATACAAAGGCAAAGCATTAGGAAACAGTTAATCCTTTCCTCCTCCAGGCTTAATTTGAGAAAAATGCTCCTTTGGAAATTAGAGGAATGACCATATCACTGTCCAAGTTCTCCAAACCATCTCCCAGTAACCTAGCAGAAGGCAGTTAAGTCTGATCTCAAGAAAAATCTGCACTTTCCCCTACCTAACAGGTGAGCTATCTCGCATTTCCACGTTCCTACAATTCACAAGGATGTAATTGCAACTACTGTAGAAAGAGGCTAGGGAATATGCCCTGCATAGAAACTGTCCTCATGGGAACATGATCTACCTCAGTGGTGGAGAGAAAAATGACAAAGAGTTAATTTTAGCTGCAACTCAAGTATCATTTTACAGCAATTACATCTTAAATCCACAATAGAAATTGATAATTACATACTAAATCATTGCTACTACATTATCTTGGATAATACTGTAGTTAAGTTTTTGCTCAAATTCCTTTTCAGTAAAATCTGTTTCTGTAAAACACTGTTATTTCTTGGATGCTTTTAAAACACTAATGAAGCATATAAAAGTTTTTACAGTATACAAGAAAAACTAAGTTAATAAATGATCACATTTTCTTCAATTCTATCAAAGAGTAAGAGTCTGAGAAAAATAACTTTTGTTGCATTTTAATTTCTCAATCTCTCTCCTTTTTTAAAAGATGAAAGTTATAAAGGAAATTCATTACATTTTAGATGAAGAGAAGCTTGAGAAAAACAAAATCACAATTTAGCAGGCAGATGATGATGATGATGAAATCAAAGTATTTAATATGGCTTGTAGCTGAAAGTAATAGATCTGCAACTCCAAACATTTCAGTTATTGCCACATTGACTAATTTTTCAATAAGTGAAGATAAAATGTCTTTAAAATGCATGAACAATAGCTTTAAGCCATTGCTGTATATATTGTGCAACTCATCAAAATGCAGGTTAACATGTGAACTTAATAGAATATATTTATGTACAGTATATACACAAACAGAATCCTGTGGTAGGTACCCCTGAATATTATAATTTCAATAAGTAATTTTCATAATAAAAGAAGAAAAAAACCCAACCATCTATGGAGGAGGCAAAATCCCCATTTCTGAACTTTAAATCAATATAATTTCCAGCTGATGTACATAGAAATAAAACTGTGGTCCTGTACAAACTTTACATTACAGGGTAACAGTTTGTTTTTAAAAAATATTTACATATTTAACTACTTGGTTCTCTGCAATAGAGATTATATGAACACAAAAAATTTTAAGATAGGCAGGTTTATTTATTGGATTTTTCTATTTGTTCTTTTTTGTGCAAATTCCAAATCTCTCTTTTTGTGTTATTATCTGCCTCTATTTGCCTTGTATTACTGCTGCTGCTTTTTTTTAGTATTCTGAGAAGGCTGGGTGAGTTTACTTCTAGGAACAGGAAGAAAAGATTTAACTCTTGAAACACCCAACTCTGTCTTTGATTTACTGTTGCTGCTTTCTACAGTTCGACTGCTGCTGAGAGGACGCATTCCATCCTAGAAATAAAAAAAAGCATTTTCCATATAAATAAGTATCACTGTTTGACATGAAAAACAACCAACCAACCAACCCACCCAACCAGCTCCATGGAACCCTTGTTATTTACAATCTTTTGCAGTTTAATATGAGACTTTCTTGCTATTTACTTTTTTCTTACTTTACCTGTTAGTAAACGGTTATTTTTTCACTTAATCTACTTGTATTCATTCCTTATTTGGAACCTTAAGGGAGACAGACCCAGAGGCTTCTCCTTTAAATTATCTTAAACCCAGAAAGCATCTCAAAGTACTTGTGCTAAGAAGCTGCATTTTTAAAAACTGGACGTATTTACCCTTCTCAAATCTAGATATCTGAGGTGCCAAAGTCAGGTATGCTGTCACTTTTTGTTTGTCTATAGTCAAGAAGGAAGAGATTAGTTAGGCCCTGACTAACACTGATCTTCTAGAAGAGAAAGGAGAAATAGGATCCTGTCTGATAGCATCAGCTGAATCCTGATCCCCCTCTGGGTATCAATACTAAAAAGTTCATTTTCAGCATCAGCTACTGCTTTTCATATAAACAGTGGGAACATGAAAACACTGTTCATCACGGATCCTGATTAGTCCTTCATTCCATCAATTTGTTTGCATCCTGGATCAAAGGTTTTGCATCTCCTACCAGTTTTGCCTTTCTCCTTCACATACTTGCAGGCATTTTTTTTCCCAGGCAATTTAAAAAATAGTTAACCATGTGTATGCTACCCTTTTAAGTAATTTGTCTCATTACCATTGATAAGAACTCTGCTCATGCAGTATTGCTTTTGTTACCTACAGGATTCTCTTCACTTTCAGAAAGAGGATGCTCTGATCTCAAACACTTCTTCATTTCACCAGTTCTTGCTGATCCATCAGTTCAGCATTGCTACAATTGCCTCTAAAAGTTTGACTTCTGCTTCCAAAGGAGTGTGCTCTTCTAAATTTTTGATAGATTTGTTGTAATAATGACTAAATCTAGCAATAAAGCTTGTCACTCTATTAGATCTCTTTCCCCTCCAGTGGAAGGTTGGGTTGTGTTTTCTTCATTTTGGACAACATTCCCCCCGCCAAGAAATTTTTTTTAAATTCTGTATGAAACCTTTTGACCAAGTTTTTCAGGGACTTCCCAAGTAGCTAAGCTTGTCTACTTGCAAGTCAATAGCGTAATGCCTTGTGTTGCTAGCAGGAATTTTTAAAGACAAAAAATCACTAGGAAAAATGTACAGTAGGACCTGGCAGGTCAGCTGACTTAGCCAATTATCCAGGCATCACTACTATGTGAAGCTCTGATTTGGGACGCCTGAAAATGGGTTTAGAGAAGTATTCAAAAAGAGTACACCTACCTGTGGATCTGCAAGGTTAGAATGATTTCTTTTAGTGGAGACTATTCTATAGATTTTAAGTAAAATTACAGAAAGTATTCTAACATTCTGAATATTTGGATATGCAGAGATATGATTGCAGGACTGGTAACTCATCCGACCCTGAGACTGGCTCAGCTGGTCAGAGCATGGTGCTGATAACACCAAGGTTGTGGGTTCAGTCTTTGTATGGGCCTTCACTTAGAAGTTGGACTCAAAGATCCTTGTGGGTCCCTTCCAATTCAGAATATTTGGTGGTCTGTGAGCATCAGCTCTTTTAATGCTAAGGTGTGCAAGTTAATCCAGTTTCAGGGCTATTTCATTGTATCAGCTGAAAACGGTGTCTCTAGAAAACAATTTCTTGCAGTCAGGTAAAACATCAGGATTGGCCCCCAAAAGACTCATATCAAGGGAACCCAGAAGGCCTGGTAAGGGAACACAGACCACAGATTATGCCCTGGCTAAGATTAATTGAGCTCAGAAGCTCTCTTGATGTTCAAAACCACAAAGAGCAAAAAAGATAAGGGAACAAATTGTAACAACAGAGAAAACATAATTTTCCAAAGGATGAAAATTAAGCAGCATATAAACTCATCTTTGTAGGGATGGTAGCACCCACAAGCAATAATATATATTTCTGAAAAGAAGATGATAGTGAACTAACTATATCTTCCAGTAATATTCAGCTTATCTTCCCACTCTGAAACTACTCTGCTTACTGAAGTTTGTTTACATATGCAACATAGCAAGATGACTGTAGATTTCAACAAAGAGGTCAAAAATAGGAACTGAATACCGCTAATAAAATGCTATTCTTCACAAACTTTGATAATAACATGTCCTTTCAATATTATTGCCCCTGAGAGCTTTGACATCAGAGTAACCAGCAATTTTAAATCAAGAACCTTAGAAGTCATGCTTTTGCAAACTTACTGAATGACATTAATTGAGAGGAAACAACAAACCCAGTTTTTATTTCTCTTCGTATCTGATGGAAATAACTTATAATGTCAATGTAACATCAAAAATACTTGGCCTAGGGAGATGGCTTTATGTAAAAACCAAAACTGAAAGCAAATACATCCATTGTTTTAATAGATCTTTAGCTTCTATTAGGACACGTGAAAGAAACTTGGAATGGTAGTCAAGCAAGTTTCCTAAGAATTATGACAATTTTTTCTTGTAACAAACAGAGCACTAATTCTTAGGATTCAATCAGAAATTCAGATTTGGAGAAACTCAAGACATCATTCCTATCCTACTGTAGAACTCATTTCACCTACCTTTTGTGTTGTTGTTTTATTTGGGTTAGTACCACTTGCTGAAAATACAGGAATGTTCTGAGAGTTACTGAACATCAGTAACTCACCCTTAGAATCTGCAATCTAAACAAAGATAGGGAAATAGTGATTTTTTAGTTATTCAGATTATGTTTCACTTTGACGATTTTTGGAGGCTTGATTTTGTTTTCATGGTTTCTGTATAATGCAATGCATAAATATCCAAAGAACAATTAAAATATCTCTTCTTTACTCTTGAGTGCATTTTTAGAAGATGGGAGATGGAGTATTAACTATTATGAGAGGAAGATTAAACATGCATTACCAGAGTAATACTTTTCAGTGGAGCTTAAGGGCAGTTTTCCATCAAATTTTACCCAGCTCCCATGAACACCAGAGAAAGGAATGATCATTTGCTCTTCCTCCTGCCATGTTTCTTCCCTACTATTTTACCTGACCAGAAAATAACAGATAGAGCCTGCTCAAGATGCTGTCCTCACTGAAAACTAGGTATTTTATCCTGGGATGAGTTGATGCAATTCAATTCTGCAACTGCAAAAGTACTCAATTCCAAGCCAGTGGAGGCAGCATGAACATATTCAAGTGAAAGGGCAGATTAAAGAGCAGAAATACTTATTCTGTTGGCAGCCTGAAATTACATCACACAAAGGAAGCATGCAACAGCACCCTTGCTTCTGCAAGGCTCTACTAGGCAGCTGGGGAATTAACAACAGAAATTCCAGCCAAGGATGGTTCCACCCATGGTGAGGAAACTGAACAAAAGACATGACATCTATCTCCTTCCTTATCTAACCCGTATTTCCTTGAATTGTCATCAACAAGCAATTACACTTTGCATGTTATTAAACACAATTTTAAGTTGGTTACCATTTCTTTAAGCACATCCCATTCTTTTGAAGATAGCTACAGTAAATCCCTGCTAACTGAAAAGTGATTAGCTTGCCAGCTTGGTGCGTGTGACTCATGCATGCACTTAAGTACTTTGAAAAAACAACCCAAAACAGAACACTATAATAAAGAGTTTCAATAAATAGGTTGAAAAATCTTCCCAAACACAATACTTATTTTTTTTAATAAAAACTTGGTTGTCTTCTAAGAATAAACAGAATGCTTAATAAAGCAAAACTAATGGAACTGCTGTTCAGGGAAATCCTAGAGGATGTCATGCACAGCCTAACTGGACAATAGCCTAAGACTGACTCTATCCATGTCAGACATGGAACAGCTGCTCCAGTTTGGACACAGCCTGCTGTCACAGCCATCCACTTCAGCTGTGCTAGCAGGAAAGATGAAAAAGAACAAATAGCTTCAGCCACAGGGAAAGCTGAATGGTATTGGTATAAAAGGAAAAATGAGAGAGATCCACAGCTCCACACTTTGCCTCAACAGCCTCCCATAACCAGCCACAACCTATTCCAACATAGAATTTAGCCCAAAACTATGAGCATTGCAAGCAGCCTTCACCCTCCTTTGCCACTGCTAAAGAGTCAGGCCAATCCATCCTCTCTTGCTTGAGGCAGTAAACTGCCTTTTGCCTACAGAGCAGAAGAGCTTTGAGCCAGTTCTATGAAGGCTGATGGGATTACATTACACAAACCAAATGCTCAATGCATATTAGGGAAAACTTTCTATGTCTTAAGACTACAGAACAGTTTCCCAGTAGGAGCAATGAGAGCATGAAACATAAAAAGGGAACAGGAATGCAGGGATGGCTGCAGCCATCACAGTGGTCACAGCACCAGCCTGACAAGAGTTCAAGAAGTCTTTGGACAATGCTCTCGAGCACATGGTGTGATTTTGGTGTGATCCTGTGCAGGGACAGGTGTTGGATTCAATGATCCTTGGGTGTCCCTTCCAACTCAGGCTACTCTATGATTCTACGAACTTAGAAATTTCACCCTCCACTGCAAAAATCTCTACACAAAAATTGGTGAAGGTGTAATTTAAAATAGTGTATGTTAAACCAGAACACTTACCCTCAAATGTATAATTTATTAGTTGACTTTGGCTTATTCCCGAATACTTAAATAATTTTCTTCACTTCAAGCAGGGCTTGTAAATTAAAAATTTACTGTAAACACATAACAAACAACTGAATATGGCAATGTAGTAAATTACTTAAAAGCCTTGTGTTTACCTTGGTTATATCAGGCTCAGATTTGCTGGAACACATACTTTGAAGTTCCTGCACAAGATCTACTTCATCATCAGAACCAACAGACAGCCTTTGCTCCAGAGTTAATGTTCTCAAATGATCCTTCTCTGAAGACCTAGTTAAAAAACCCAAACAAACAATCAGAGAGAATATTTAAATTAAGTTATTACACAGAATTTAAAAATTAATATTATAAGCACCTCAAAAATAGTATTTTTCCAAATTACCTTTACTACCACAAACAAAAACAAAATAGCATCTGATGAACTGACAGCAGTAGTTTTCAGTAATTATCTCATAATACATCTTTCTATGCAAATTATTCTCTTTGTTCTGAAAATCTAACAAAGGATTCCTCTGTCCAATATTTTCAAAGACTCCCCTCTTTTTAAGATGCAGTAATCAATTTTATTCCACTCCACGTTTTGGAAATAATTCCAAACACTTAAAAAAACCTCTGGGGTACTGGAAGCAGAAATATTCTATTTTCTCTGTGCCTGTGAATAAGGTAAAACCAAGGTTTTAGACTGAAATCTCAAATGCAGTTCCTTCTAGCTAATTCACACACTTTCTCAGGGAAACGCTTGTATCAGTGGGCCTAAAGTGCATGTACCATCCTGAATTGCCATTCAGTAAGCTGAAATAGCCAGAGGAGTTTTTAAAATATAATGCCAGTTGATAAAAGCATATGGTCAACTTTTCAAGGCAGAGTAAGTGTTACATAATATTCTTAAGTCATAGACTATACTGTTACATAAAAAGACATGTAGTGCTGCAAGGCTTTAAATAAAGAAATGGATTCTAAAATTATATCAAAGTACATACATTTTATTTCCTCTCAGAAATGAAAATTAAAAAGACTTCCTTTCTTCAGATATGGGACCAAAATGTTACCAAAAACTTAATCTACTCATTACAGTGTGCTGCTTTACAACAGAATGCTATTGCCTTTATATTTTGCGAAGTGTCACAAATGTCAGAAATTAAAACTTACTTTGTGGTGAGAGAAGCTCTTTTCTTACAGTTTGGTTGCAACACAGTCTTAGATTTTATACCTGCACAAGAGAAATTGACTAGTTAGTGTGTTACCATGTGCATTGACTTCTTTATTCTAAAATCTATGATAAACAAGGAATAAGTGTTCCCATTTACTAACTAATTATGTCAATAGAGTCTGTCAAAGATCAAAATACATCCCTTGAAAGTGTTGTGCTAAAATGACAAATAGGGGATGAGTTGGCTACGCTTTTGTGAAAGAGAGGACAAGAGGTTTCTGTGTTAGGCATTTGAACCACCCTTGCTGGTTCTCCCCAAGAGAAACTATTTGTCAACAAGAAAATATTTAAGTTTGCTTTATAGAGGTAAAATCTAATGATTTACCTTTACTGGAAACAGGAACAGCATTTGATTCTTATAGTCCAAAATAGAAGACTACTAAAGTTAATTGACCCTCAATTTTTAACTTATATTCACAGATATTAACTGGATTCCAAGAACATGCTCAGGTACAGGATACAACATCAACCATCCCACTTCAGGTTATGTTCATTATTTCTTAAATCCTTTTAGTGGGATTAGGTAAGTTCACAATTCAAACAGAAAACTGGCAATCAGAACATTAGAGTTGCAGTCAGAAAAAGCAGACTTCTTTCTGAACAAGGGCTGAAGAAATGAATAGCTCATTTCAGTGCTGCAAAGTAGCAGGCATCAAGTATTTTGGTCTTTTGCACATGAGGTAACTGAGGCTAGAATATTACTGTTCCTAAAATTTGTGTGTGCGTTTGTGTGAGAGTGTGTTTGTGTGTGTGTGTGTGTGTGTGTGTGTGTAAGCTGCCTTCTCTCTCTTCCTAAATGTTCCCTCTGAAGTAGTTACCTTCATTTTCAGAAAGCAAGTACTTTGATTTTTTTCCCTGGAAGTTTTTCTGTTTGATATTGTATTTAGTTACAGTAATACAAAGTTTTCCTTCTAGAAATATGTGTCCTTTAGAAGAATTATGTTGCTTCTGAATAGATCCATGCATTAGCTCTGTGTCACTAACTCAAGATCACATGACATGATCTTGAGTTGAAAAGAATCTTCAGAAGTGTCAGCCACTAATATAACTTCCACATTTATACACATGCACAGACCCAGTCATATAAAGCCTTCTTTATCAAGCAACATTCTGAAGATGATGAGGAAACTTCTTGAAAATTTTACAGTATCTGTGACTACACAAAATTCTTTATATTTATTTTTTGCAATTAAAGTGAAAATCAGATCAAAATCTTCTTGGCTAGGATTTTGACCCAAAGATCTCCTTCTTCCACTGCAGGGCTTCTAGATTATTCTACTCAATTCTTCTAGTAAGACTGAACAAGGGATGCATGATCTGGGCAGGAATGTACTCATTTATTTCCACCTGGATTCACTCAGTAGTAGTTATTGTAGTGAAGTTATGAAGTAAGTGTAAGGAAATGCAATGAAAATCTGGAGCAAATCTAAGGAGTACCAATAAACTAATGAAGCTTTCTCTCATCTGGTATTGGGGAAGAGAATGATACAGTGTCATTCCATACACTCAGAGATGGAACCACTGCTTATAATTCCACCATCTAAGCCAAGGCCTACCTCATTATCAGACAACAGAAAGGGCATTAGAACAACCAAACTTAGTTAGGACATCTCACAGTCACAAAGAAGTAATTGTGGAGGGAAAAAAGTAAACACTGTTTTACTGGTGAACATAAATCTAAATGTCATTTAACTGAAAAAATGTAATTCATGATATAGGAGAAAAATTTGATTTGCATCTGCAGTTTAACCCCCCACAACTTTCAGAACTGAAAATAAAAAGCTTTATTTACCTTCAATATTTGTCTCCTGCTTATTCCATGACTGAGTGGACAAATGGCCTGACTTTTTGCGAGGACTTGTGCTCACTTTTCTCCAAGAAGCATTCTCACCTCTTTTCTTACTACCGTTTTTGTAGCTCGAAGCCACAGATAAAGGAAAATTTCCTCCCTTAAAATCTGCTATATAATTATCTAGCTCTGAAATAAAAGAAAAACAGTGTTAAGAAGAATTGACTGTTGCAAATGGTTCTTCTTGGAGTACCTTATACAACTACTTAGTTTAATGACTGTAAATCCTTTTAGCCCCACCAACTCTCTTCAGAACTACAGTTATGTTTTGTGGAAGTTTTAAAAACTGAAGGAAACAGCTAAAAGCCCCAGTTCATCAATGCACAACTACTTGGCTTTCAGACAGTTCATGGTTACCTGGTCTGGGCAGAGGACAGCCATGCAAAACAGCTTTATTTAGCAAGATACTGAGAGCAGCTTTAACAACAGCCTGTTGCCCTTGGCTAGGATTTTTTTTGGCTACTGCTTGTCCTGGTACAGATGGTCTTTTCACCGAGGCTCTGGAGAGTATGGCTTCTTGCACTCTGGGAGCTATCACAGCATTCCATAGCTTGGACATCCACCTGTGGTACAAAAACCAATCCTTTAACTTCTAAAACAATTATCAAAACCTGTGATTTTATACTTTGGTAACATATCAGATTTTTTATTTTCAAGAAGCACCCCATTTCAGAGAGGGACTGATTTTATTTAAGGTAGGTTTTACTTGTTTGTTTTACATTAAACTATTTGATCTAAATTTCTTTAGGTTGCCTTGACAAACTCATCACCTGATGCTTTTCCTCCTTCAAATAAGGACTATAAAATATCCTTTTCATTTTAAGGCTAAAAAAATATCCCAGAAAGATGCATGTCCATATATATACAAAAAAAAAAAATTTAAAAAGTGCATGGAGAAATTTCCATGCTTGCAGGTGTTCACTCCCAGCCTATTTACTGCCAGCATGGGAAAAAGGAGGTATTCACTCATGGTTGTACCCCTTCCAGTATTCTTCCATTTCCAAACTTGTCCAGTTTACAAGACATTTCTATTCATACAGCTGCCTTGCTCTCACTCTCCTTTTGTTTATTTGATCTATGGTGAACTGTGTTTCCAGGATGCTGTGGATTTTCCAGATTGTCTGGTTTAGAGACTGGGTCTGATTTTGATTCAATAATTTGATTAAAAGGGACGTGGTTCTTCTGGGACTTTTGCTTTTCTAAGAGAGAAGCATTATGTTGTATTAGCAAAGTGAAAATTTGTGTTAGGGAAAAATAAATGCTATTTCTTATAACTTCGGAGTTCTCTGGGGATAAAGGCTAGAAATTTCAGGCTCAGCTCACATCTACAGCAGACACTGAGACAATCTTTTGTAGATCAATTCCAACTCTTTTTGTTTATTCTTATACCCTCTTACAGAAGGAAGATGGCAAGATTGAGTCAGATGGTTTATATTAAAGGTCTGTAAGAAATCATAGGCTATCATGCTGTGTTCAGCTTTGCAGAAATCCATTCAGAAAACATGAAGGCTAAAATGTCTGTTTGACTTAAATGGACCATTTTGCTGGATACATTGACACACTGAAGCCATCTTATTAACAAAATATTATGATGACTTTTTTGGGGTTTTTTTTCCATTTGTTTTTGAAGTCAGAATGCTTGAATTATTTGAAAGATGTATTTTTGGTCAGTTGTGAAGCATAAGATTGAGCTTTTATGATACATAAATGCTCAAAGGGCTTTTATAAGCTTGATAAAGTTACATTACTTAGAAAAATAATTAATACAGTTGTTAAAATACAATGTAAAATGCGTATTGTAAATGGTCCTTGAAGGTCCTTGAAGCTTCCTTAGTATAATGTATATTATTCCATATAGTTACAGTCTGCTTCTGCTAGCTAAGCTACCAAAATAAACAATTGCTTGCATTTTAGTCATAAAGAACTCTCTCTTTCAATTTCTGCCCATGTAAGCTTTCAACATTTTGCAATACTGCCAGTATAAATGGCCAGAAAGGAACACTGCAAAGATAAAATTAATAGAGGCCATTCTAATCTAACAGTTAACAATGGATGGTTATGCTCTCTAAACAAAACTCCAAGCTGCTATTTAAATTCAGTTTTAAGTTTGTGCTCATCTTGATCAAGTCCCCCCTTCTTTGACACAGCTGATACTTAGGAAAGGTGTAACACACCCCTGCCCCTGAAAAAGAACTGCAAAGTGAAAGTCGTTCCTGTTGCAACATAACCTTCAATTCCTTAAATCTAAACCAAGAAAAAACATAGTTAAAATTTTCTTCATTTATGCACTCTACTCACCACGAAACACACAGCAGGAAACAATTTCCTGTCACACATTTTCTCTGCCTGCCCTGCTGCTGCTTCTTCCTCTTGTCTCATGCTAACACTGAGTCCAGGTTGAACCCAGTTTGTAGGTAGCTGTCTGCTGTCCTAATGAACTGGACTGACTAAGAGAAGCTTTACTAAATGCAAAAAGCAGCAGAATAGCACAGTGGAGAGGAGGAGTAAGAGGACAAGAGTGAAATACAGCAACCAGTGAGCTACTAATTAAAAGCTATTTATTACATGACCACACTGTTAGCCACCATACTGCTAAACTAAAAGTGTCCAGTAAGAGCTCACTGGAGCTGTGCTTTTTAATTGTCTATTAGCGGAAAAAAACTACAGTAAAATGAGAAGTCAGATGGCATATGGCTACAATAAAGGACATTTTAGGGTTCTACTCAAAATAAAGCATTGTGAAACGAGGCAGAGTTACACTGAGGAGAAATCCAGACTCAGAAATGTGTAACTAAGATATCTAAACAATAGCTTTTCTGTCCTCTATTAATGCTTCTGCAATAAATAAATGATAAAAACATTTCAGAGGACATGATTCAAGAGGAAGACGGGAGATAGATGCTTTAATCTTTTTTTATTTCCCAGCACCCATAAAATTTCAAGTCAATGTTACATCCACATTTAGATTGATAATTACTCTGAAGATTAGCATCTAATCTGTACTTATAGAGAATAAAAAGAAAAATTAGTAAGTCAAATAAATCAAGATCTGTCTTGCCTTTCCCCCCAGCCTGGAAAAGAAACTCAAGATCATTTTAGCAAGGAGGTAATATAAAAGGCAATCTTTATTTTGAAGGTCTTCAGGAGCAGTCATGGAAAGGTGTCCATAAAAGCCCCCTCCCTCCAGGGGGGAGTACATATTTATAGGTTTTAGGAAATCAGCATAATTGATTAAAAGCACCAAGTAGGAGGACAAGTGGGGATTCAATTCCCCCCCAGGTCCAGCCCCTTCTCTGGAGCCCCCTCTCAGCACTGGCTGTACTTTGTTTATGAAAATGTACCTCAGAGTTGTTCTCGGCCTTGGTTCTCAGGAAGAACCGAGATAGGGACAGGGCCTTGTACCCCCTGGGCTTGGAGCTCTGGAATTTGTTTTGTCTTTTTGCTCAGGGAAAGGCCATGGAAAAGTACCGGAAAAACTAGCTATTAATACAATAGGCTACAGAGCTACAAATATGTGTGCAAAGAGTACAGAGAACATAGAAAAAAGGCAGAAACCAAACAGCATCATCTGCAGACAGAACATGAGATGAGACAGCCTCTGCACATGCTAAGCAAAGGCACCTCACATGTTAAGCAAAGGGGAAACCTTCCTGGAAGAAGGGTCAGCAGAAAATAGTACAAGAGAAAAAGGTCAGAGAAGGAACAGAAGTGGTGACCTGGCTGGTGCAAAAAGCTATGTCACATCTCCAGAAACCAATGTTATACTTTGAATTCTGAGTAAGTCTGAATCTTAATTAGAGGTTCATTACCGCTCTGATATAGCCAAACAACATCTTAGTGTGAAATTAATATAATTTAAAATTCTATAACTAAAGAAATAGAAATTTGCTAGCATTTGGAGTTTGAATGAGATCAGATGTTCATGCAACTGCAGGCAAGAAAAGCCAAAATTTCCATTATTTTAAAATATTTTTTTAGCTAGCTAGCCATATGTATAACAAAACCTATATACCTGCCCTACTTGATAAGATAGTATCTCTAAACTGTATGTATGTTTTAAAACTATACCACATATTTAAAAGAGAAATCATTCTCCAAACTTTCTTTTATATACAACTTCAAAAAGAGTTTACCAACTTTTCTAAAATCTTTTAACCTCTGTGTAAGAAAATAAATGAAAGACCACAAGACTGACTTTTGCACAGTATTAGACACCCATCTCCCACTCGTGTCCTTCAGAACTGCCCTTCTAGTAACTAAACAGCCAACAGAAGTTTAAAACTTCCAGCAACTTCTACTGAAATACTTTTTCAAGGTTGTTGAGTCAGCAGGGTTTTGGGAGAAACACAACTACTACATCTGTGGTAAGTGTCTAGCTGACATTGAACAGCATCCAACAGGAAATGGAAATCTTACTTGACTGTTGCTTGGCTGTGCCCCGGAACCACAGGACAAGAGAAGAAATGCTTTGGCCCCATCAGTGCTTCAGGTGCTCCCAGACGAGATAAGCAAGAGTTCAGTTGGTGCCAAACAGCCAGAATCCAGTCTATGATCTTGCACACGGGATCACATGGGGGAGGTACTTTGCCTCTGAACTGCAGGGAGAAAAGATGTTTGACATGGCATAAGAATAGAGCTGCAAACACTTTCCTTGAAAACCTATGAAGGCTTGGGGCTTTTTTTATTGCATGTGCTGCTATTAAAAGATCAGGAACAATCAAAAACAGGTCAAACCTTTTTACAGAATATATTGACACCTTGCTGTATTAAAACTTATTTTCCCAACTACACTTCAAAAGATATATCCTTATCAATAAACCGACATGCCTTTACTTTCTTGTGGGAAACTGAGGCAGAAATTCTGGTAGCAGAGCTTTCTCTACAGTAACATTAGGATTACAAGAGAAACCTACCATATACAGTGCAATGTATATGATACAAGTAAGGCATATGAAAAAATGCCCAATCACACTGAACAGGAATATGTGATCCAGACATATGCTGAGTGGATTTCCATATTGATTTTAGATCTAGTAGCAGTGAAGGAAAGATGCCTTCTTCTAAGACTTGTGTTTTTAGTATGCCTTGTTAAGAGTGAATTATTTAGTGCCAGAAAAATCTCCTGTTTCCTCTGACTTCAAATTACAGTCTTCATCATCCTAATCCTAGGATTATCCTCTGTAACAGTTTAAATTAAAGGAAGCATTAAAAGATGCACCAGGGATAGTAACTGACAACACTGAAGCCAGAGCCTCTTGACAGAGTCTATAGGTGAATTTAAAGTAGAAAAGCATTTAAATTGTTCCCATATATCCTAATGGTTCAAACTAACTGGAAAAGAGCTTTTCACTTGAACACATTAATATTAAGGCACAAACAAAGTATCATAATACAGAGCAATGAACTTTGAAATAATCTGTGGTTCTAACAGTAAGTGTGCTTCTACTTTGCTTTAGATTTTTACAACAGATTTATATTTTTCCTATTTCTGACTTTGCAATCCACTATTTTAAATCCCGTACCAACTGGCATTTGAGTGTACAAATGGCACATGTATGTGTTTCAAAAAATGTGCTACCACATTGGGCATTTCAATATTTAATTAGGGAAGATACAGGAAGACACATGGCTTTTTTCTCCAAACAGCCACCATCTGCATATATGCTCGAGAGAAATTAAATTTAATGAGATTAATACCCAAATTCTGTTCAACTTCAGTCAGAGGTAGGAGCCTATTATATTGTCAAATTCTAACCTATTAGACTAGGGATTTCTTTCAAGCTTAAAAAAATAGCCTGAAAATGACATCTGTTATGTGATGCTGCAAGTTCTTGTAGCCAAACCAGTTTGGCAGAGTAAGTCTGATACAGCCTTTGACTATGAGCAAGTCATAACTGAAAAAACATAATCTAAGAAAAGTAGTCTATTAAGAGTTTCAGAGCTTTCCCATGATTCTTTTTTTCTATTCTGTATTCTGGTTCTTGCGATTAAAGAATACTTAGAAATGTTTCTAAATTTCCTCATTATCCTGGCTGAAACATTCAATTACCACCCATTTCCTCTTCAGGATCTCTTTGAATCAGTAAGCTGTTATAGATGAGAACTGTGGCAAAGGGTACAGGAGATGACATCCCCAAGGATAACCAAGATACATCCAGCTGAATACCCAAAACTGACAGTAGCTCTGTTGTCCCACAACAGGACTCTTTATTACTGGCAGTTTTTTTCTTTTCCTAGAACAATCTCCCTTTTTAAGCCCAATGAAAACTGCTGCCAAGATTATTTTCCTTTGCAGCTGTTTTGATTAAACTCCCTCTGCCAATGTCTAACACTGCCTGACTGTTGGTAATAGCTGCTGTCACACTCAAAATGGTATTTCAAATAACCTTTGAAAATCCACAGTTCTTCTTTTGCCTACATCTTTCATTTCCCACCTTCGTTTATTTATTAATATTAAAACAGACTTCCCATCTTTATTCTCCTTTGGACTTTTGTTCCAGCTTCAGCAGACCTATTAGCTCAAAACAACTTTTCTAACTATATAATGTGCCCCTCTTTTGATCTGAAAATCATGGAAAATATTTTCCTGCTTAGAACTTAGAGAAAACACATATATTACTATCTTATTTTAGATATTGAGAATAAATTCTTTGAAGAAGAGACTGTATGTTTGTTGAACTGATTTTTACTATCATTCTCAGGTAGAAGTTGAAAAAAAATTACTGAAGGATGTTTCATGCAGTGGAAAGGAAAGTAGCCACAGCATTGTTATTTGCAACCAACCGATGGTTTATGCCAATTAGCCATGGCCACACACCTTTCTAGGAGGTCAAGCACAATACTTCCAGATACACAGCCTGTATCTTCCCAGAAATGAATGCTTTCTTCCTGAAACAATTTAAGTTATCTGCTCTGCTTTTGGCATGACCATCGTACATCTTTCACAGACCTGGTGATGAACATAACTGCTGAAGCTGATTCGAGTTCTTACCTTGTTTATTACTTTTCTCCTTAAAATCCTCTGAAGCAAGCCTTGCATTGGCTCCCCATCCCACCTCAGCTGAACCCAACGGAAATGCTGCTGAACCAGCAGGTCAGAGCCATGGAGATGGCACTTTGCGATGGTCCCCAGTAAAAAGCAGTTCTCATGAAAGTAAAAAGCACCAGAAACTCCATTTGCTAAAAAGGAACCATAAAACACTTAACTAAAATACTCAAAGCCTTGACATGATTTCATACAAAAGCAAGAAGCAGTGACATAATTAGGAAGGAAAAACAACCCACAAAACACCATAAATTAGCTTAAAAATATGCTATCTCTGTTTAGAACAACTGTTTACAACAAAATATAAAAACTGAATAAATTACATTTTTCTCCTATTCCGTTTGTCATATATTACAATAAAACTGTACTGTAGTAAAAACATTCCTGCAACCCAAGTTATTTAAATACCTCTTTGAATAGTGCAGGGATTTTCTGAACTCCGATTCTCAAGAGGTGCTAGAAAATCTCCCAGTAATTCAGATAAAGAAGCTCTCTCCAGGTTTTCTAAAATCACAATTATTGTCTTGTTTACAGGAGGCTGTTTCACTGGGATTAGACAAGCTGAAATAGAAAAATCCCATTAATGCATACTTAGGAAAATTTACTTCTATTTATGTATAGAGAATTTACTGCTGCTAATGCAACAAAGGATTTTAAAATACTTTTTTTCTTTTTAACTTGTTTACAGAAGCAGACAGACTGGATAATAAATTCAAAACTGAAAGCACAAAATCAACAATAGAAAGAATATCATACTATATATTAAGGAAAAAACGAAAGCTATGATTAAAATAAATTCCTGAAATGGCTATAATAGGATCTTCATAGATTGGAAAGATTTCAGTACACTGAATATAACCACAACAGAAAAGATAGCAAAGACCTCTTTAAACATCACTTCCATTTGCAGTAATACATCTTACATTTTGCACATGTACTCTTTATACCATGTAGTGATAAAAGGTTTAAGAATAGTATATGTTTATAAGAAACTTCATCATTCTATTAGATGGCAGCAAACAGATAGGCAATTTTCTCTTCAAAACTTCCTTCAGTATCTTAAATAATCACTCAAATAATCAGGGCTAGTATGAGGCAAACCCAGTAGCACCTGAATCTAATAAGCATTAAAACAACATCTATACATTTTTTTTAACATTTTAAATATTTTCCTTTAATTCTCCTGATTTTAACATCTCATTGCTCAAAAAAGACACAGTTTTGGAAGTGTTCTTGTAACACTAAATCCCAGGTGAATGCTTCTGTAACACATATATAAAAAAACCCATTTATCTTGACTATATTGTGCCCTGCATTGTTTCACAGCCTTCTGAAGGTGGTACTAACAATGGTCATTAAGGATATTGACTTGTAATAAGGCAAAACTTACAGCAACTGGCTTTATCTGGTCATTGCTATTTACTTGCAGTTCCCTGTCCCCGACTATTATTGCCCCGTTTCACTAAGAGGCTACAGCTTGAGAGGAAGGAGGACAGGTACCCCCTCTGTGTCTGATGGATTCATTTAGAGGAGAAGTGCTCTCTTAGGAAAGGAGATGCAGAAGAACAATGGGGAAAGAAGCTGGCAGAAAAATGAGACTCAACCAGCAGCACCATGCTAAAATGCAAAACCAGACCATAAAAAAGAGTGTGTTGCTGACACAGAGTAAAGCATCCAAAAGAAGCAGCTTTCCTAAGAGACAGTGGCCAGTAAACAAACCAAACTTTGAGTGACATTCTCGCCTCCAGGCCAAACACCAAAGCCTGGCTGACTTCTGACTAAATGGTCTCTTCTCTCCGACCAATGTGATGGCACTGAAAGTGACATGTGGGAATAATCACTGGCAGAAACCATCCTGTGAACTGTGACTGGGATTTCCTTAGAAAAAAAGCTGCCACAGACTGAAGTTACACCAGGCAGCACGAGAACAAGCAGAACAGAGCACTGCATGGCATTCTACAACCTGATAGGACGGCCCTACTTTTGCTCCCAAGCACAGACAGTAGACCTTCAGTTCTGATTCAGTAGATCTGAACCAGAGCAATCAACTTTTAAAGGATCACAAACAAAGGGAAAAAAGAATGAGACAGAAATAAATATTAAAACCTATAATTTTTACTAAATGGCGTGAACTTCTGACATAGCTCCTTATTGGGAGCTCTGTCATACTCAGCTCTGCCTCTGTTCAGATTCATATCATTTGGCCCCAAGCACCTGAAAGAACTATGGGTTCCACTAAAACATGCCATCCACTATGCAAAATAGTTTAATGTATTTTTTCAGTTTAATCCATTAAAAATTTTCCTACAAATCACCAAAATCAGCCCTGCTGAAATAACCTTACCATTACTGATGAACAGTTCTGCAAGTTGCTCCTTGGAGAAACCAGCATCCACTTCAACTTTAACAATCTCACATGTAGATCCTGCAGCCTCTTGCTTTTGCTGTGTTGAAAATTTATATATTTGGTGAAATAGTGAAAACTCTGATTTATGTACTAATTTACTTGATATGTTTGGGCAAATACCTTCATACAGGCCGCTATCTGATATGCTATATAATCTTGCAAACTTCCTTCTGGACCATGGAAAATGACATTACGGTATTGTTCAACCTACAGACAGAAAAAGATAAGCATTTATTTCATAAATAAATTATTCTTGGAAGTTCAGGCTTGGATTTTTTTTAACCTAGATGACACAATCAGCACCTAAAAGACAAAATTCCTAGATTTGCACTACTGCAGTTGATAATCCTTATTGTATTAGTTTCAATACAACATCTTGGAAATACACTGATAAATTTATATCCTAACTTGTAAAACTACCTAGCAAGGTACTTTGTTACAACAGACTTTAACTTAAAACACTGATTTGGGAAGAATAAGTTTAATAATCACAAATATTTTCTTGATCTTGAATTAAAATACATACATCGGAATGATGCCAAAATCATCAGTTTAAGCCACTGCTAAGTTAAGAATGAGGATTTAGACTGAGGACTTTATTTGCAGTAGAAATGGGATCATATTATCAGTATGGTAGAACAAAATTTTTTTAATCTTAACTCTATTTTACGTCTAAAATGTCAGTAAGGGAATACACTCATATCTCCGTGCAATACTGTTGAATACAGCAGAAACCTGTGGAATGTTCTCATGACAACAAAAAATACTATCCAAGGACACAGCAGAAATTAAGCAGGTTCTGAACTAATTCTGATTTGATGCATTGTTAAAAGAAATGATCTGTGAAAGTTATCTCGTATTATTCAATTATCCTTACATTTTGAGGCATTAAATAAACTGTGTTACAGGAGATTTCTACATAAGCTAGTAATAAAATTCAAGTCTCAATTAATGGCTTACATGAATGCTATTCTAATTTACTTTCTCCTCAAAAAGTGGAATGAAATAACTTTGGAAAGCAATAAGATATCAGAGCTTTTAATATATTTTTAAGCAGTTCAGTTAATCAGATAGCAGCTATTTAAAGAAGAAAGTTAATACCCTCACAAGACTAAAGTTAAAGGGTAAATTTAGGGAATGCTTTATTTTAAAATAACAGCTTTCATCCTATTTCATTTTTTTAGAAGTCTTGATGGTCTTTCAAGAGAGCAAAAAACACTGGTTGTAGTCAACACTATTACAGAACTATAGAGACAAACAATTAGCAAGAAGAGAGAAACTAGCTTAGCACTGACCAGACGAAGGTAATTCTGAAGTGTCTGAAGATGGATCATGGATGCATAAGTCACACTGTTTAGACAGCCTTCCTGAGGTCCTTAAAATGAGACATACAAATAACTTTCCTAAATCTCTTATGTTTACATGCATGTACGACTGATACATATGATTTCATGCAGTATTCTACAGCAACCTTTTAGAATTAGAGGCCATGCAAATTAAAATGCTGAATAAATGAAAGGCATTTATCTAGCACCATAGATTCATGGGTATCCATGACATAAGCAATATATATTCCTATGTGACTGAAAAAGGCAGTAGGACTTTTATGTGCCAGCATATTTTCTAAATGTTGTAGACACTTTAAAATCTACTTAAACAATTAAATGGATATGTTGTTTCTGAGAATCAAGCAATACTGAAGAACAAAACCAGTAGCAAATGACTCTCAAGTTACGTATTTCATATGGAGTGTCTTAACATTCAAAACTGAAAAATTATGACTTGAAAATTACCAAACAAAAACACTGTGATATGCTCAGCTCTATTGTTCTTCAAAAAGTCCCATGGTGGCTGGGAAAAAATCTGACCTGTTGACCATGAAACGTTTCCTGTTAAAAAGAAAAAATAAAAGAGAAAGATATTCCTTGTACGTATATAAAGTGCCCTACATTCAAGCATATTCACTTGCTTACAAAGATTATGTGCGTACTCTGACAAATTCGACAACCAAACCAGTCCCAAATATGAAATGTACTAAATCATGCTATAATTTGATATATGGCTGAAGATACTAGTGTTTTCTGCCAGTTGAGACACAGGTTAAACAGCTAGCCTTTTTACCTTTACATATAAAATAGAGTAAAATAGAATAATTTGTCCAGTCTAATGTGACTAGGCTTCAGTTTTGCTGATGGAAAGGTGGAGGAAGGAAGGAGATTTAAGACGAAGTACAAGGATTTTCAGGAATCCATACAACTGTTACTAAGACCAATACATTTTGGCCAATTTCTCATAATTTTAAAGATTTCTCTTCTGTACCTTGCTAAGTGAAGTTATGTAAAACAGCAGGTTGGGTTTTTTTCTGTTTACCTATGCAGGTGATTTACAGTCAGTATTTACTGTATATTCTGGATGAACAGCAAAGAAGCAATGTGGGCTTTGAATTGTTTTTGTAGAATCACAGAATATGCTGAGCTGGAAGGGACTTACAAGGACCATCAAAGTCAAACTCCTGGCTCTGCACAGGACATCCCAAGAGTCACACCATGTGCCTGAGAGCATTGTCAAAATGCTTCTTGAATTCTGTCAGGCTGGTGCTGTGACCACTTCTCTGGGGAGCCTGTTCCAGTGCCTAACCACCCTCTGGGTGAAGAACTGTTCTCTAATATCCAACCTAAACCTCCATGACACAACTTCAGGCCATTCCCTCAGGTCCTGTCATTGGTCATCACAGAGAAGAGATCAGTGCCTGCCCTTCCTCCTTCCCTCATGAGAAAGTTCTAAGTGCAATGAGGTCTCCCCTCAGTCTCCTATTCTCCAGGCTGAACAGACCAAGTGCCCTCAGCCACTCCTCACACGGCTTCTCCTTGAGGCTCTTCACCATCATCCTGTCTCTCCTTTGGACACTTTTAATTTTATTAATAAATAAAAAAATTAAAAATATAAAAATTATAAAAATATTTTTAAAATTTAAATAGTAAAACTTTAAAATAGTAAAATATTAAAACTTTAATTAACATTTTAAAATAGAAAAATATGAAAATATTGAAAATATTAAAAATAAAAAAATAAATATTAAAAAAATCAGCAATTTTTAAAATTGCTTTTTCTTAAACTGTGGCATCCAAAACTGCACACAGCACTCAAGGTGAGAATTTAGTTTCACCTGAGATACTGATTTCTCCTCTGGAGTACTAAAAGTACTAAAAGACTAATTAACATAGGGCCTCATGATCCCCAAGATTATATTAAAGTGTGTAATTAATTGTGCCATCCACACAGCTAAAAATAAGGAATGCTTTCATGCCAGCACCGTTCCAAGTATCATATCTAGTATTGGTCATAGTCTAAGCTTTAAAAGATGCAGTTAGTCAAAGATACTTTTATCTTACTTAGAAGTTTTCACAAATTTGAGAACACCCCCAAGTTTTGCTTTTTTCATTAAAACCAATATTGATACCTAGTTTGACAGAAAATATACTGCTTGCACTGAGACCAATGTTGGATTCTGCAGCACTATTAAATGACAGATCTTCCAGGCTCCTCCATCCATCAGAAGCGATTGCTTGGAAATGGTTTGTCACTGCCTGTTTCACTGCTTTTGAAAAATCATCCCATGATGTCTGCTTGCGGATATTTAAAGCACATATTGTATCAAATTCCTCTGTACCGCAATGGACTGGTTCAATGCCACTGACTGAAATCCTTACAGGTACATTAAGAGCATCTGTTGGAAAACAAAACACCAACAATGACAAAAACTGTAAAACTCAGTTTAAAATAATCCCATTATTAGAAACCAGTAACATCTAATATTACAAAAGAAAGCTACAAAATAACTCCTGCTACAGAGAAGCAAATGGTAAAGAACAGCACAGATCACCACCACAAAATCAGAGAAGTGATGAAAATACCAAGGTACCTATAATTTTTTACAAAAAAAAAGTTCAGTATTACTATGCTTAAATAACACGAAGCAAGACAAAACCTACTTAATCTTGTATTTCCTCCTTACAGACAAATTGCTTCTAAATAAAGACAGCTGGTACGTAATGTCTTAATTCTTCAGTTTTTTGTGGTTGTGCACATTTTTATTATCAATGTTGAAAATAATTTTCTGGCACTAGTGCACAAGTGGAAAACTCAGCTGAGCCAAACATCTTTAAATAAAAACCTAAGAGCTAAGACAGTAAATGCACTTGAAAGGGTATATTTGATTTGCTGTAAATTGACACATTAAAAAAGGAAATTTACATGTGCATTCTAGAAACTATGAAGTATTTTATATCTTGCCCTTTGGCATACAACTCAACCGAAGCAGCAGTCTCCAGAGATCATTTAGATTACTAAAAATGAAAAGGAAACTATCTTCTCATTTTCATGCCAAACAATACCTTTCAGAAATTATACCTCAAGTTAAAAAAGCACACCATAAAAAACAACCAAAATCAGCCAATTTATAGTCTTGCAACATGATCTTTGTTTCTCTTCTGTGTGCAGAAGCCAGATCTTCAGCTGATACAAACCAATGAAGTTTTTCTGATGTCAGAAAAGCTCTGATTTAAACTCACTAGCCTACCATAGGGAAAAGATTACTCAGAGGCATCTTTCAGATGTGGAATTGTGAGAAATCTATCAAAGGCTTGCCCTTCTGATGGCTGGACCTCAAGGAAATAAGCACAGACTGTAAGGAACACAGAGGGTTCTCCACAAGGAAACAGGCCCCTAGGACAGAGGTGCAGTATATGCCTAAACTTCAATGCATGTGACCTCTCAGGCATAGCTGGCAATCTTGGCCCCCAGTCTTTCAAATCTGTCAGAGCACATCCTCCTGTCCTACAGTGGAAACCTTACTGAGTGTGAGGAAGGTAGAGGATTATACACAAGACACCTTAGCCAAAAATGCAGTCTTGGCTTAAGGTGTACAGAAGAAGAGAAGGGGAGGCCGAAGATTCTGACCTGATAAAAGCCATTGGATTCACGACAAGAGTGACCACAGACACGGGGTACTAAGACTGATGGAAATACTACAAGCACTAATTTAACAAGCTACAGATTCAGCCATCAGAAATTTGCTTCAGTCTGATAAAGAAGATGACCATGGAGGAGTTTCCATTAGAAAGTTCACTCTGTTCCCCTGCGAACCTGCAGTAAAATGGTAAGAACTGGGATTTAAAATACCTGAAGAGGAAAATCAGAAGTAGCAGACAGAAGACTTCCTTAATTTGTTCATAATCAGTGAACTTAACTACCCATATTCCTATATCCCACAAGACAAACACAAAAAAAAGCAAAAAAACAGAGAGCATACAAATCTACAAATGCCATAATTCTAACCATACAGAGAAATACAGATATATTTCTCTGTATATAAAGACATAGCTATAGCTAGATTTATACAGTGATATAAAATACACAAAACTAGTGAAAGGATGAATTAAGTTCTGTCTCAAGAAATACAAAGATGAGCCTGCTCTACTGAATTATTAGGAAACTTACAGAGAAGGAAGAAAACGACAGGTTTCAACAGAAGAGCAATCTTCTTACAAAAGTTACTGATGCTGGAAAAAAGAAGTTCTTTGATGTTGTCTCTAAGACATAGTTGAAGAATCAAGCAAACAAGCCCCTCACTGATAAACAAGTGACAAAATAAACTATGCTCTAAAGAGATTCAAATATGACTAGATGATCATCTTAGTCTGAGGAAATTTGACAGCTACCCACCACTAAGTGACTATTTCTGCAAGAATTTGAAGAAAAGGTAAGAGGAGGACAATAGCTTTTGAAAAAGTAATTACTAATATTGAGCTCAGAAATTTTAAGACAATATGGATATTTGCACATGTACAATATGTACCATCTTTCTCAATGGTTTAGAACCAAAGACACGAGGAATTTAATAACCTCCAACAAAATTTTATCATATGCTCTTGCAAAATTAGGAGAATAGAAACTTGCTAGATCAAGGTAATTTAATATTGTGGTGCAAAAAAAAGTGACAACTACCCTTTTTATATTTCTCATTTTTGCCCCACAAGTTCTTTACTAAAACATTTTTATGTAGTGCTGATAGCATTTACTTACTTAAGTTTTCTAGGAGATGTTTGCAATCATCAGTAGCAACATCATGCAATGTTCGATTACACTTATCTTTTCTCTCAGCCTCTAGTCCACCATGGCTACAAAGGATTTCTAGACAGTTCTGCAAAGGTAGGAACTGTATTATTTACTTGTCCATTTGCTGCATTAAAGAGTTCTACCAATATGCAGTTAGATTTCTAATTAAAATTCTTACACATGCATTTCCAAAGACAATCAGCTACAGAGTTTCTATAGATAAATGATGCTTCTCACAGAGTTGAAAACCAGGAGTAAAAATATTTTATAGCAGACTTGAAAGTCTCAAATAATAATTATGAAAAAGCAGAACACACAGAGCCAGGGTTCTACAGTCTCTAAGCATCAAGTGCTGATTAGCTGAATTAGAAATTCTTACATCTTACATAGTATAGATATTGATAAGGAGACAAAAACCCAGCTGTTATCCTCGTTTGAACATCTTGGCCTCAATGTTCAAGCAACACTAAATAAGTAATTCTAAAGCTTAATAGAGACTAATAAATGAATCTATTAAGGTAACAACCCATAAAACCAGTTTTCACTTTGTAATTCACCAAGTGTGAGTTTCCATCATGACTGACATCTGAGTGGGACACAAAAAAAGTATCATTTTAAAACCACCCTGCAAGCCTCTTCTTTGGCAGAATTTCCGCAAGCAGAAACTTGAAATTCTGCAAGCATAGCAAGGAACACAATTATTATTATTAAGTCAGAGCACAAATATCTTGTGGATGCCAATATGATGCCCTCTAAAAACATCATATGCTCTACAGAAGGAAAAATCACTAAAATTAGAAATATGCTATTAGCATATAAATTTGGATTGGAAGAATCATATTGTAACATGAAAAAATATTTACTACACAGATCCTCCCAAATTAGTGTGAGTTAAAAAAAAAACTTCTTATAAAACTACATTCAAATGTTGATTGATCAGCAATCAGAAAACAGATCAAGTTTCCAATGACCATTGTTCTGCAACAATACAGGCGGCCTTCAGGAAAGCTTTGCCCTCTCAGATATGCTTTTAAAGACACATCCATATTGTAAAAAAAAGAAACCACCAGAAATTTTACTAGTTAATACTGTATTGATAATGTCTGGGGTTAACCACAGCAGGGAAACCAAACCTTAAAAGCACAGAAGCAGCTATTGAGTATTTTGATGCAGAACAGTGGCTAGTTGCAGGTTGGCATAGTGTTATGTATTTTGTAGCTGTTCTACAGAAATGGTTGACAGTGTATCTGACACCCTGAGACCTTTCATAAATACAGCAGTCATTCAAGGTATATATGCCTGAGGTGGAATTTTACCAGGCTGTAGTTACAGCACCTATAAGTACTTTACAGCTCACTAAGTTTGCCAGAAGGAAATCAAGTAGAAAAAAGCACAGATTTTCCTCCCAGGTTAGTTTGTTAACACTGCCTCTCAAATGGGAGCAATGAATAGCAGAACAGCAGAAGGCTGAGGACTGAACTGTGAGGCTGAAAATGGGAAGTAAAGCAGGAAGAAGTGGGACAGAACAAAGCTACCAAGCTTATTTTCTTAGTAAAATGAGGATTTTTGTTGTCTCTGCTGCCTATGAAACAACAGCTAAGATGTCCTAGCAGAAATTAATCTGCTAAGAATGGCCCCTACCTATGTCAAAACAAGAGGATGCAAGTGTCAGCACTGCTTATATGCAGCCATCATGCACTGGAATGAAATGACATGCAGTGTACATAATGGATTAGAGAATGAAGTTGAAGTGTTAACAGCACTTGGAGATGGCCATTAAGCTTTTTTAGGTTTTAAATATCCCAAACATATCTCAAGTCAATAAATGCGTTAAATCAAATACAATTTTATAAAGTCTCTGCAATATCAAAACCAGGAATCTGATTGCCAGCTGTATATTGCCTTCATCACCTTAGAGACTCCCCTCAACCCCAAAATTAAACAGTTGACTTGGAATGTGCTTAGAAACACAAACCTTGAGTTATTAATGAAAGACGTATATGAAGACTTCCAGTGTCAGAACTTTCAGAAAGATCACCTAGTCAAAGCAATTTCAGACAGCAAATGAAACCTAAATTCAAAGTTCCTGAGGATGATATTATTGCAGAAAGAGTCAACATAGTGCGTATTATTTAGATATTTGCAGACTATAGCAAATACCTTGAACTCCATCTAAATTCACATGAGTGAAAACTGGAATTAGAGTCTGCACCTGCCTAACAGACATTGGTAATGGAACATTGACTCTTTGTAATGCAAAATGCTGAGTAGGCAGTGGCTGCCCCTAAATAAACCTGTAACTTACACTGAATCTTAAATCTGTATCTATTTTGAACATATCATAGTAAATTTAACTGAGAGAAAAGCAAATATATTGACAGGTATTGAACTAGGTATGTAAAGACAAGCATTTTTGAAGTCTTGGAGTATATTTTCTTAAAATTCACTCTCTTGTGTTTAGCATCCTCTATTTTCTTCCAGGGTAAAAATTTCACAAGTAAGATCTGACTGACAGCTACCATATAAAAAGAAGTCCTTTATATGGTCAGTGTTAGAAGTGTATAGCTTCTGATGTCAGGAAGTAATACTGAACTTCCAGAAATCTTCCTGTTTGTCATCAGTAGGACCTGTCAGGTCATCCTCCATGTCATGAGTTATCCCAACCTCACAAAATGTTTCATTGTCTGCTAAAAAGGCTGCCCAAAATAATAAATTAAACAATGCATGTCTGCACAAATCTGGTTCTCAAGTTTACTCTTCTCCCCTCCTTCACAGAGGTAAAGTTTTTCATAGTTGAATCATTCCTACCTGTAACTGAAAATTATGTCTATCTAATATCTATAAGCACATGACATCCAATGAACTGGCATTTGGGGTGGGATTCACCTCACTTTAACTTTGCAAATCTGGATCTTAAGTAATAGTGTTTCCTCTTTTTATTAATGTCCAATAAGAAGCAGACATTTAAATATGACAATTCACTCCATTTGACAGCTGGATTCTGGGATAAATTGTCCAATGGAGGTCTATCTCTGTCTCTGTTAAATCAAGTTGGCCTATAAACTAGATAACAAACTTAGACTTGGCATCTAAGCTGTAATTCTTCGAAGATAAAAGAAAAGGATTTATCTTGCCTAAACTCTATCAGGTTACTGTAACTTGTTCACACAGACTAACCTTAAAGCCTTTTGATGCTGCTATATGGGCAGCAGTCCAACCCTCTTTGTCAGCATGGTTGATGAGATCTGCAGAAACAACAGGCTTTACTCTACTGCTATAGTCATCTTCTCTCTTCTCCAAATCAAAGTAGTCAAAATTAGGCTCCGCATCCATCAAACAGTTCCCATTGTTCGGCTCTCCATAGTACATAAGGAGCTTGAGACTTTCAACATTACCAGAATCCACTGCTGCGTGAATTGGTGACCAGCCATCCTAAAAAAAACAAAATCAAAAAGCACACTGCCACCAAACACATAGAAAAATGTTAGCAGACTTATACCAGCAAAGAATCTGAATGGAAGGCTCTGTCTGGAAATTAAGAAGACAAGCTAGAGTGACATAATAATCCTTTAGGAAAACAGAGTTGCTTAGACGTGTTTTGGGTGGAAGCCAGGGAAGAAAATGTAACACAAAAACATTTTACAGCTTTCTCCAAGGACAGCCCAACAGATAAGTCTTCAAAATTTTTAGAAGACTAAGTGAAACAGGGCTAATAAACTGTTTCCTTCCTGTGCATCAAACAAAAATTATTCCAACTATCAGTACTGTTCCATGTTGCATTAATCCATTTATTAATCAGTTTCAGAGTTTTGAAATCACAGCTTTCTCTCATTCCAAGTCAAATGTATTTACTTTCCATTTGCAAAATAAATGAATGATAAAAAATTTAGTGAAATAATTACAGGAGGAGTAGAATGTTCTGTGAAGCTACTATTCCTTGTGCTTTATTTTTGAACAGCCTATAACTCACATTTATTGTCATAAGAATCTACTGACATCAGACTCATAAGAAAAACTTTAGAAAAGCACCTGAAAAACTCAATACACAGGCACTAATTTTGAGATTCTCCTCCCCTTCTCCTTTAGATATGATTTTTTTTGCCATATTTTGCCATTTGTGATATATGAAACTTTACAACACTGGCAAGAAAGTTTTGGGGTGCTGTCCCTTCAAGGACAACAATAAAGCCCCCCAACATAAAAAGTGGAAGCAAAATCCCTCTCTCCACTTCTCCACCTTAAAAATAAGCCAAACCAGAAAAGTTCCATTTTACAAATTCAGTGCTGGAGAAAAGTTGCAGCAAATTGCTGGTGGCATCTGAAATATGTAAAATAGTATGAAAGTCACATCATTTAGGAGATTTTAGACAATATACAGTTTAAACTATTTTAACTTACACTGGTTTTTACTGTTCGATCCGCTCCACCTTCCAACAATAGTTTAATACAATTGTTATTTCCATTTTTACAGGCAAGGTACAAAGGTGTCTGTCCTCTTTCAGCAGCATGGTTAATATCAGCCTGATACATAATTAATAATTCTGCACATCTACAGTAAACAATAAAGCAATAAAATTGTTTTATGTTAGACATCCAACACCTCTTCATAACTTATGACATTTAAATATTTTAAATAAAGTACAGATTTTACAGATACAGATCTACCTGTGATCAACCCATATACACATGTATAAAGTATAATTTTGTACATAGGTATAAAGACAGGTTACTTTAAACATGCAAATCTTAAACTACTGTAGCTGCATTTAAAAATTGTGAATGTAAAACACTGAATTTCACAAGGCTGTAAAAACTTGATGACAGCTGCTTAAGAAAAACATTCAGCTGAGCAAAACCAGAAACATTTCTGACTACTGATATTTAAAATAGATTTAAAAAGAAAAGGGAAAAAATAAAACGAAGGACTAGGACTAGCTTTACCAGCAAAAGGGACACTCATCTAAGGAAGCAACTTGGTGGGGACAGTAAAACAGCTATGGCAGTACCTACCAACCAGATCCCTGAATGGAGGCTACTCCAGAAGGAAGGCTTGGGTGTATTGCCAGCAGCTACTGGGTTATGGAGGATGGAAGATTAGATGGAGTGCTGAAGAGCAATTCGCTTGGGGCTAGCATTCAGATCCAAGCTCCTGTACTTCCTCACAACCTTGTAGCAGTAGGTCTATTTTTTTTCCAACTCTTGTGCCAGGGTTGGCTACCTTTCCCTTCCCCAACCTAGCTTTTCAACAACACTTAAGACCTTGGAAAAATCTTAATGCCAGTCAATTCACTCAGCAGTTCAAACAAGCGCTGTTAACGAAGTTAAGTTCCCAGCTCTCGAGCTCAATATTTATCAGTCCATAAAAATAGCAAGCATATCAACAATAAAGCCTCAAAGCAGTTAGTGCAATTCCAAATAACCACTGATTAGGAGACCATATTGTAACAAAATATACTATGACAAAACATCAAAAACAATGTAAGGGATATGTAAGAGTACAAGTATATAAGAAATGACATACTAAAAAAATCACAAGTATTTAAGAAAATTGTTTTTGGTAAGTTTTTATCCAGTCAGAAAATCTGTTAAGTTCAAGGTAAAATGCACAATTTTAGAGAAGAGCAAAACAGACAGCATTGATATGAATTACTTAGCTATGCTTTTCAAAAATGCACAACTGAACAGAAAAAAATATACAAATAAAAATAATGTTCTACTTTAACAAATGTTAGACATACATCCTAACCATACAGTCACAAAAGTAATCTTAAGAAGGGCTCATAACAAGCTACTTCCATACAGCAATTCAAGACTGAATTTTAAGTCTGCTAGGTTAGAAATATCTGGTTTGATATTTTACATTGTATTTGGTAAATCTTGAAAAGCCACATTGACCTTCCACCTCAAGTTCAGGCAAAGTCATCCTGGCCTGGACCACATGGGAAACAATTCTGGAAGTTTCTCCTAAAACCAGTTTCTCATCTGGTGATATTACTGGACCAGCCTCAAAAACCTAGAACTTCTTTTCTGACTACAATAACAAGGGTTAGAACAACAGCATTGTCTTGGCTCAGGAACAAGGTTAATGAAGATGTCACAGGGGTCTGGTTAGCAGGTCTATGTCAGACACCTACTGTGAAGCAGAGCAGTTTAGTGCTGTCATTAACCACCATTAGGAGACAGACAATACTGTAGCCCCAAATTCCACCTATTACAGATTTTTTTTCTGTGCCTGAACTTTGAAGCAACCAACAAATCAAACAGCCTGAACCATTTGTAGTCTCTCTGACATTTCTGGCTAGCCCTGTCATTATTACATGCTCAATTTTACAATTCAGTTCATGTTCAGTGTCTAAAAAAGTAAATGCAAAAAAAGTGTTAGGGATATCATATTACATAAGTAATTCCAAGGCTAAAAGAATATGAAGTCTGCAATATCACAACAGCAGATGCTACATAGCAAAGTGTTATGAGGGTAAGTCAGGGGAAAAATAGCTTCCTATTTAAATGAAGTGTTAAGATATTTATTTTAGTGAGAGAATATGAAGAGTGTATTTTGGGTTTGTCTTGTCAAGTCACACGTATTTTTTACAGATTTTATACAAAGCACTGAAACACTTAACTAGACACATATTTCTGTGCTCACCTAGTGGGCATCTGCTACCTCTGGGGTAAGACTTCCAGTAAAAAATTACCATGAGTTGATAAGCTTGAAATCCCTAAGAAGTGTCAAGGATCTCTGAAGATTCTTATATACTTATGGAAGACCGTGAGGAGGACAGAGATCCCACTCTCCTCATTGTTGGGTCAGGGCCTATCATAGTGTAAGACTCGAAGACTGATTCCTATGTGCTACTGTATCAGAGTAAAATCCTTTAAAATAACTTAACATAAACAGCAAAAGAAACAGAAAGGTAAAAAAAAAGATAAGATATGTATAACAAAGGTAAATTCTGTAATAAGAATTCTTCGTAACTCTGAAGCCTTTTGAATTTGTAAAATAATTTTCTCTGGAAAAGAATGCTCTGAAAACAGTTATTTAATAGTTTCTTCCAACTTCCAGTTCTATTTCCTACGATTCTATGACATAAATTATTCAAACTACATTTTGAAGAATGTTTTAGTAACATTATTTGACTTACACATAATTTTCTGTTTTTCAAAGTTACTGCTACAAAAAATTTAAACCTTCAAAAAACCTTGTTTTGTTGTGTAAGATATTTGATTCTATATCATTCAGGGGAAAACTCAGATATTCTTTTGCCTCTGAATATGATATTCACAGTTTTCTATGCTTGAAAAAAATCAATGCAAAAATAATTTTCTTCTTCCTTTCTCTGTTAATCTTGTACTATGGCTGAGAACTCAAAGAAATTAAGAAATTCTGAGGTATGATGGCCATGTACACCAGTATCACATTGTAATTGCTAAGAGCACATGCTCAGCAACCTTAAGAACTGAAACTGGAAACAAAACAAATAGAAAATATTAAAATCAGAATGGTATAAGAATATGAATTTAAGTAGATGCTTTCAATAAATTATCGTTAAATACATTAATACATAAGCATGCAACAGTAATGTAATGAAAAAAGTGTCCAATGTAAAGAGAATATAAAATTGAGTAACAGCTGACAGGCAAAATCTGAAAGTCTTCACTTACTTGACATGTCCCTGAGCAACTGCTGAACACAAGGGTGTAAAGCCATTTTTATCAGCAGTGTCAACTTGTGCTTCTGCAGTCAGCAGCAATCTCACACAATCTATAAATGGAGCAAAGCCATAGAATGAGTCAACAACATCAAGCAGTTAAAACTACCAGCGGCTAAAGTCTGCTCAAGGGACAACAATCAGCCAGTCTGTTGGACTACACATCACACCTTAGGGGGCTAGAATACAAGCTCAGGAGAGAGATTAAAACTGCCTCCCAGGGGCATCACCACCCTTCTGCAAAAGGTCTGAGTTGGGTTCTGCTGGGATTCAAATACATGCCCACTGCAGGCAACTCCCACAGTATTAGCTGTTTTACCTCCAAAGTGGGGAATCTGACTTATCTGAGTGTCCCTAAAGGCATCACTGTCCATTGGCAGTTGTGACAAATAGGACAGCCACAGGGTAGATGCTCACAAGCCACACAGACCTCAAGCAACATGCTGGCCAGTCTTATTCTAGGACGCTTTGACTTGTGATTGCAATGACAAATAAAATTAGCTGACTAACTCAAACTTCCCCAAACCATTCCCATTCACATATTTCCAAAATGACATGCTAAAAATTGTACCAGCCTGATTCCATCATCCCTACAGCTAATTTAAGATAATTAATTACATAGTAATTAGACTGCTTTTCATCCACAAATTGGAATATCATTTGATGCAATTAACTTTGAAGAAAACAGTTGATCTGTTCCTCATTCTTGAAATTGGCTCCAGACCAAAATAAAACAAGACTTTTGTAATTGAAACTACTACTTGGAAAATAAGCTCAGCTACAACACCAATTACAAACTCCTGACCTGATTTCTGAGCAAACTTAATGCATGCTGTTCCAGCACTCAGTAAAATCCTGAAGCCAAATTTTGCTAGTAAAGCTTAACTCTAGATATTAGAACCAAACATATATCAAGAACTACCTGGATATCAGAAAAATACATTAAGAACTACTTCGAAATCTGACTATTCTAAACCATTCTTTAATGTATTTACTCCTGTTACAATTTTTTCAAATACTAATACAAATGTTGTGGAGTTGATTGAATAAATAATTTAACATTAAGTAACAAGATTTTAAAACACTCTAAGTTATTATTTTGTAAATTAGGATTCTTTAATTTTGAAGTAAGTATCCTGATGTGAAATATTTTTGTTGTTGAAAAGTTGGTTGTCATGGTAAGTTACCAGGACTTGACCTGTAATTTTTTTTAAGTCATAAAGAATCTCTCTGTTAATCAACTTACCAAGTCCTTCCAATTGCAAGATAGTACCACTTAAAATAAAATTATATTTTCATTCGCTTTTTAACACAAAAATACTCTGCTAAGAATGATTTATCTTTTTTTCTTCTTTTATTGTCAATCCCAGTCCTATATTAAATTATTAACTTGCAAATACAGATTCCTGCTTGACATCCTAAAATACTTCTAAAGTTTATGAGGGATGTTGAAAAAATTTCCATCCACAAGTATTTGGCTAGAATACTCTGCTGTTTTTTCATAAAGCATATGCTAGCCATGCAAAAGCCATGAACACACAGAACAAGACTACCTGTCTAGAAAGGCATGGTTAATTCACACTTATTGATTGGCAGATCATTCAGCTTATGATAGCTTATGTCTGTAAAAATACTGTTTCTGATGAAGCTTATCTCTGTGAAAATACTGCTGCTGAAAATAACTTTTTATTCTTAGGGATAAGTGTGAACATGAGGAAAGAAACCTATTTTTATAAGGCAGAACATGTGAGCTAGTAAGCTCTATATGACCTGCTCTGGTGGCATATCAAGCGAAAGAGCAATTATTTCCAAGAGGCCTGGGTCTTCTGGATGGACTTTTTACCGGGGTTTTGGAAAAGAGTAATTTGGGTCAGTCCAGGCTCATTCACTCTGGTTCACTCTGGTCTGGCATAAAAGTAATCAGCAGTGGGGAGTACTGGGTGGAAGGGCAGGCACTAGACAGACATTGGTGCCACTAAGTTAAAAGTTTTGGTCATAGCAAAAGCAAAACATGGAAGCAAATTAAGACAAACACCTGGAGATTTTACTGCTCTCCACCACAGCTGGGCAGTTAGTTCTTCCTGAGTGCTGGCAAACATCATGCAGATACATCCGGTGGCTTGACAAAGCTGACTCCATGTAGCTGTATGTCTCTGCACCTCACTCCTTTCTACTTCCCACATCATTCCAGTTTTTTCCTATCAATCAGGGTGCCACAGCCTCCAAATACTCAGGATAGAAGAGAATCGATTACATCATAAATGCATATGATTAGCACATAGCTGAGTCCAAAGCATATTATTTTCTTCACATCTCTCAGATTCAGGAACTCTTACTGTTTCCTTCTGTCCTTGTCCACCTCTTTGTGGCACAGAAAGGTCACAATTTGCAACATCACGCAGCTATCCAGATCTATTAGCTGAGAGACCTACTGGTATTAAGTGCACAATAGACCCGAAGTGGCTCCTTCTTTGCTTATGATCAAACCAAGACAGCCTGACAAGACAACCTGTTCAGCTACCCAATCTAGTGGTTACACCATGAAACTGACAGTTTCCTCACATCCATTCAAATACAAATGAAGTGTATATTTTTAGGGTGAACTTCTCTCTCTCAGACCTACAGAATTAGGGAGTGTGTGTTGGAAACAAAGCAACTGCTACTAACTTCATGTGCAGGAAAAACCCTCTGCTGCAGCTCTCAAAAGGCAACTGTTTTCAAAGAGGAAAGCTACACATTTTGCAATTGGGATAAATTAGGACAGAATATTTCAGTGCTCTTTTCTTGTGTAACTCTATCGTTTCTACAGAAAGGGCTGCGAGCATACAACAGCTGCTGCCACCAGGGGTAATGTGTTCTACCACTCTCTAGTTATCTACACATCTCAAGTATGTACTTCTTCACTGAAAATGTGTGGGGATCATTCGCTTTCCACTCTTCCCAGAATCTCTGAAACATGGTGTTTCTGAAGGGAGGTAGTCATTATGCTTGCTTTTATCAATTCTAAAGTTACTCTTTTCTTCTGGTGAAATCTTCTCCAAGAGAAATAGGAAAATCTGGTTAGCAGAAATCTCAAAATCCATTTAGTCACTAAGTCCACTTTTAAAATATTCTCAATTCTATCAATCCTAATAAATTAAATCATGGTGTGATCACCCCCCAGCGTAGGCTTGTGTTAAGTCTTATGGTTAAACTGAATGATCTTAAGGGTCTTTTCCAACCTAAGTGATTGTATGATTCTATGGAAAAAAAACCAACAGAAACTTACAGAAACTTAATTGACAACACTACTCAACACACTGAGATATTTGAACAATTAATTATTTTATCCTTAAAATGACACCAGTATAATTTTTTTCCACCTGGCTAGTTAAGAAAAAGTATTAGAAAGGTTTTGTAAAAATATTTATTTCTGTACATCCTTCCTCAAGCCTATATAATTTAAGTAAACTTGCTTTTAAAAGTCCCCACTTTGAATTGCTACATATATCCATTCACTTGAGAACAAACTACAAGTAATAAAAAACGATTATATAATAAAGTTAAGCACAAAAATCTTTCTCCAAAAATACTATATATCTATAACTTTCAATTTTCATATAATTTATTAAGGAAACATCAACACTGCTACTGTGTGATCCTCTCATTCAGAGTTCATACAATCCATTTAGTTGCTGAAATGTGATGATTTGTACAACAAAATATTTTTCACATCCTGACAACTACAAATAGAAGAGCAACACTATAACCTCTGTAATATAGTTTTTATCTCAAAAAATAAAACCTACTAAGCAATTGCAGGGTGCATATGCATATGTTTGTTTTTATTTTTTTGTTTCCACAATTCTGTCAAGTGTCTTTCTTATTTGAAACTTTGACAATAAAACAAGGAACCAAATTGTCTTTGCTGTCAGTAGGAGCTGCTCAGTAATTGTAACTGAAAATCAGGACATTTTCTTTGAAGCAATTTTAGAATACAAGATGAATAAAGAAGAATTGGGTCAATTATGGTCTCCCACAAACATTAGCAATGATAAATGGGTGTAAGCCTAGAAGAATACACCAAATACCCATTCAGTAAGGGAAGAATAATAAATTCACACAATACAATTAACTTGGATTCTTAATACTGCAATAGGTAACAAGTTGAAAAAAATCACCAAAGGGGAAAAAAAAGTATTTTTTCACTATTTTAAAGGTCTTGGCAACAGGAAAGAATCTCAGGTGAAAAGACCCAGATGCTTCTACTAAAAAACCCCCATACACCTAGGAAGCAAAGACAAAATATACCATTCTGAGCAAAGAGAAAATTCCTCCCTCCCTATGCCTGGTAGCCAAATTAATCCTGAACAAGTCAGTGTATCCTCACTTTAGTTTTATTTTTAAAATACTTGAGAAAAATGTTGAAATAGTCTCTCTCAGTACTATTTGGAACACTATTTGGATCAGGGGTTTGTAATTGTGTCACTAATAAATATTTCTATAAATAAAACCACAAAGTACTCTTGAAAGCAGGGGCTTTAATGGGACTATGGTCCACCTTCTACTCTGAAATAAAATTTTCACTTTTCTAAAAATTAATTGAGTATTTGCCATTGTATTGCCGGATTTCATCTTTAGTGTCCAAAACAGCATAATGACACCACTTGCAACAGAAGAATCTGGAGGTTTTTACGTAGGTAGAAAAAGCTCTAGTAATGTGCACTGGACTATTAAAACAAACTACTGTTTGAGATCCTAGTCTTAAAAGTCTGAAAATTATTGCTAGGACTTTGTATCCATGAAATTCATATCTGTTAGTAACATACTTGCTACATTTCATAAATATATTCATAAAATACAAAGAGTGACTGTTGAAAGGTTCATAAATGCTACTTCCTCCATACGAAGGAGGATTGGGGTCATGGGGAAAGAAAAAAACCCTTTTAATTTTCTCAGGAGAGCCCAGGTAACAAATGAAGGTTATTTCATTTAGTTCAAAAATAAAGACAGTTCATTTTATTTCCCAAATAACACACTATTCTGACACTATCGACCAGCATTTTCAGTGCTACTGCAGAAGATCAAAACCCTCACGATGATCTGTTCTTTGCTCCTAACTCCCTGTAGAGGAAAGTTCTTTTTTTCAAGCTCCTATCGCTACAAAAGACCTTTAGTTTTTTCACAGAATATGGGGTGATAATATCTGGTTGTTTTTTATATGAAGGGAGTGGGGAATTACAATGGATGTTCCTGCAGAATGCTACCAATTTTCTGTGTTTCAAATGCTTTCTGAGTTCCAAAACTCTGCTTCGAGAAGCATTGCTTATATATATGCTATACCATGACTTCGGCCATATAATCTATATATCTCACTCTCAATTTCACATTTTTAAGAAAAATGCATTTGACTTAATTAAGTATTAAAAATTTGTGAAGTAAGCTTTCACTATTTTACAGGGATGCCATAACAGACCTTAGTACCATTTACCTGTATGTCCATTCGTAGCAGCAGAATACAAGGCAGAATAGCCATCTTCACAAGAGTAATTAATGTCCAGTCCTTCTTCATTAAGCAGCATTGATAATAAAGTGACATTTCCCTGGGCAGCAGCTTGGTGAAGAAGGGTGGGCCTGCCACCCAGGGGGACAGGACCACCACTTGTTAACAAAGGGGTTAGGGAGGAAGACCAGCCTGTGAGTTAAAGCAACAGAAGTTAGAGACACATAAATAAAGCCCTGCATTTTCTGTGTTCTTGTAAGAACTAAAAATTATCTTCAAAATTACTGCATTAGTTAGTTTAGCACAAGTTTTGTGATGGTACTTTGTCTATACATTAGAAGGTGCTCTGAAGAATAAAAACTGCATTCAGGGGTGGGTGACACTTGTTAATACCAATGAGCAGGACTTCATTACAAAAGGTCAATGTGAAACTTGCTGTGAACTGCAGTAGCAGCAGAATGCTTCAAAAAATTTATATTATCAGAATTACAGAACTAACAGAAGTTTTGGACAAGTTTTAATGTATTTGAAATATGCTGGGAAGATTTTTTTAAGTATCTATAGAAAAGTTTTCAAAACAAAGTACTTCTTTTCATACATAATTTTATCCTTCTTAGTGCAAACTTTAGTATTTATATATTTAATATTTACATAACTCACTTGTAGCTATAAAGATAAATCGCACAGAGAGCCCTTAATGACTTCAGGTGCCTTTCAGTAAGTTTGAGGAAACAAGTAGAAATCATTTACACAAAAAATACAGAAATAAATATATTTATTATTGAACTCTCCATTAAGGTAATGTTCCTTTTACTCAGTGATACTTAAACAATATATTATAAAATGCTCCAGTGGGAATGAATAACAGGTTCTACAATATTTGCGTGAAAGCTTTCAAGTCACTCCATTAACAAAGAATATTCAATCCAAAGCTCTGAAAGCCTAGGAGCTGTGGTTAAATGTTCTGTTGACTATTCAGCAGCTTTAGTAGGGACTTTGTTAAGAATATGAAGTTTGCTGCATAAAGCATGGAATATTTTGTGCATTCTTCCTTGATCAAAGACTGTAAGAGAAAATAGGAGAAAGGTTGGTTTCTTCTTTTTTTCATATTTTCACTATTACCTTTAGAAAATACATACTATATTTATCTCTTGAATAAATAACTTTGTCTTCCATGGTCACAAATAGGCTACTATATGAAGCTGCAATCTAATACAAAGCAAGTTTATGCAGCTTTTAATGCAGTTTTGCAATGCCTGAGACTGAGAAAGAGCTGCAGGGCATTAGCTTCAGTTCCATTCAAGCTGGTAAGTGCTATCCAACATCCTGGAACTAGAAAAAGTATGGGGTAGCAGCAGGACCATGCTGGGGTGATCTGCTCCACATTTTGGAGAACAAAATGAAATACGGAAATTCCCAACAGAATTCTACAGAAACAACAGACTGGGTACCTTGCAAGATCTCGATACACTTTAATTAACATCAAGACTTACACAGAATTCATCATCTGAGCAATGCCAAAGAAGAATACATAGTTTGATTCCATTTAAAAAAAAAAACCAAAACAAAAAACCCCAAAAAATGCTTGGAGTATTTTTATGTTTTTTTCTAAAGTAAGCTAAATTTGTCAATTTAAACTAAATTTACTGGTTTAGTATCTAAAGGAAATGTATTTTCAGTATTTTTCCAATATTATTAGCTTATTATTAAACTTAATGTTTTTATATTCACTCTAAGAAGTCATCACTGCAGCTACAAAGTTACCTTATAAATCCAAATTTAAACGAATGATAAACTGTAAAATTATTTCCATACATCTTCTTATAACTTCAATTCTGAAGCTATCTTCTGACTATTAATACTCTCAGTAATACTTATTACTCTAATATTTTTAATCAGAGGATTTTGACTGTTTCTGAAGTTTATAAAAAAAAAAATCAATAAGCAATATACAGACTAAACTGCATCCTTTAAGGGGCAAAAAAATGTATTATCTTCAACTTCCAACATCTGAGAACAGTTAACTCTTACAAAATTCCCTAAGGTCCAAAGAAAAACTGACAGCATTCCTTTTCATTGTGAAAGTGATTTTATTTTTCCAACCTTTTGTTATTCTTTGAAACTAACTGTGCTGCAGCTGTTCCTATACATATATTATTTTTTTAAATAGTACTTGTATAATTTTTGCTGTCTTCTTGTGGTAGTTAACTGATAGTGGATATTGCCAAGGTGGCAGTACAGTTACTAAAATCGTTTACCCAAGTAACACTGGAATTCTGGTAATATGAATAGTAGTTTGGGTTTCCTTTTGAAAAAAGTGCCATTTTTTAATGTAGTTTATTTGCTTGTTTGTTTCCTTGTTCTTGGGGCATCCTTAAGAGAAATGCCAAAATGAAAGTAATTTTTTAACGTCATTTCTTAATTTTCATTTCAGCCCCTTGAAAAGAAAAATACGTTGTTGCAATTCAGTGATGAAATTCATTATACTAGGTTACCATTAAATGAAAACCCTCTACTGAAAAAGATACAAAAATAAGTAATAACATAAATATAATTTTACATTCCATTATCAATGTGAAGCAGTATAATAAAATTCAATTCATCCAACAAAATGCATCAACATTAGAAGACACCAATAAATAAGGGACACCATTACAGATGCAAAAAGTTAGGAAATGTGAAGCATCTGTGAAAGCTTGTAAGGCATGCAGTGATGAAGGGCAGAGGGACAGACAAAAACAGCTTCTGGCATCAGCTTCAGAATGTGAGATGGTTAATTTCAGAGTCTAGATCAGTCCTTCACCCCCCCCCCCCCACACTTTTATCTTCAAAGCCAATTGTAAAGAGAGAATAAATCAATCATTACAGAAATGAGCAAAATAAAAAAATATATTTCATTGAAGAGTGACACAGAAAGCAGAAAAGTAAGAAGAAAGTGAAAGCAGAAATCCCAGGGGTATGATAATCCAAACGCCTACATTTGTTTCCATTTTGAAGTCTTACAGCCATTGAACTGTAGAAATCCAAACAGAGCAGAAGCATTTTGGCACTGATTCAAAGGCTGCTGAAGCTAATAAAAACACTGCCACAGATTTTGCATCAGGCCATAAATGTTCATTGTAATGTCTCTATGTGCAGTCTGCTTAACATTACTGACGAAGGCCCTTGTCTTTTCCAACCAGGGATGAGAAGAGCAACATGTGGTACAACAGCCCATCTCTAAAAGAATGCATAAGTGACAGGATCAGAGCTCCCATCTTAAGTTTGCGCTTAATAGTTCCTCTTCCTACAACCAAGACACTTCCTTACTGAAAATCAAGCTGTTGATATGTTCCTAAAGCAATCTGCACTAACTAGGAAACTCTTTTAAAATTATTAAACACAATCCTTTAGTGATTAGGTTATTATTAATTCTTTTGACTCCACAGTGGGAAGAAAGAAGCATGAATTTATTGACATGCAAAAAATCTAAAATGAAGGATTCTGTCAATGTCCTTTAGTATGTTAAAATTGTTTGGCACTCTTGTCAAAAATATTTAAAAACTCTGATTGAAGCTCACTGCTTACTATACAATAAAATATGAAAAAGATTTAACCATGCTCTGCTTTAACTGAATGCAAATTTGAAATTCTAAACATTTTCTGGAAAAAAGTAAATCGAACATAATAAATCTAATAGACCTTTAATAAAACTAACCGATTCTGTGCATAGAGGATATGAAAATGCAGGTATGTGAAGGAAGTTTCAGCAGTATTTGTAGTTTTTTAGATGTTTCTCCTATCTTTGTTAAGTTATACTTAACAAAGAAGCTGGAAAAAGGGAGTAAGTGGCATGAATTCAGGTATTACTGACCACATTATCTTAATAAAGCCAGTGTTACTAAATTTGGTTTATCTATTTCCACACATATTTATTAAATCTATTGCTTTTCTCAGCATAAAATTTTGAAGGAAATATTTTTCCACACTTGCATAATATCCGTTGCTCACAATTTATTTAGTTCTGCAGTTTGCTAGAACACTTGGCCAAAATAGATTAAATTTGCTTAAAACATAAAGAAAATGAGATTGAGGGATAAGTGCAATAAAATATTAGCATTATTTTGGATAAAACACAAAGAACCTCCTGAATACTTATGTGACTTACAGATAAAGTTATTAAGGTTCTTTGAGCCTCTATGTAGACAGTAAAGGGGATACTAAAATAACATCTCTATATTAATAAAATAAAATAGAACACAACTATGCAATCTTTCTTTGCAAACTTTAGAGCATGGGATATGTTTCCCATCTGCAATTGGAAATTTTCCCCAAAAAAAGTGTCACTTACAAAGTACTAAGATAAAATGTTCAGAGCAAGGATTATAATGGAATTAAATCAACAAATATTTCCAAGCCTCCCCAAAACAAGTGAAAGGAGCTAAAGAAAGCAATCTTAAAAATTGAAAAAACTAACAATTTTTTATAAAAAGTCCTATCTTTGAGAATTTTCCCTGGAATGGTAACATATTTCATAAGAAACACAAATTAAATATTTAGGGGCAGAGTCCAATTGAAAAGAATGATAGTTCTCCTAAGAAAGAAGTTAATACCTCAAAGCACCAGCTAAAGCAAAAAAAATCCATGGAGTTATGAAGAAAAGCACAAGTAATTTAATTTTTAAGGTATGAGATTTATTCTTCTAAAGAATAATCAATAAATATCTTAAATGATTACCAACTATCAGATAATTAATATAATACTGTTACATACACCTAATTCATGCCAATAGTATTTGTCGAAGACAATCTCTTGCTTACAAAAACTGTTTACTTTGATGCTGACTTTTCCAATTATTTGTTCTATGTTCACAAAAGCTGAGATTTTTTTAAAAATAATTTTTAAATTCTGTTATGGAGCCTAATAGCACTCGAAGGCAAATTAAGTCTGGAAAATATTTTAAATACTGGGAGACTAATGATCTGTCTGACATGGCAATCAGACTCATCTTGGAATATGAATTTAAGATGAAAATGCAGGACATCCATAGGAAAAACAGCAAACTAATAGGCAGTCATCAAATCCCAATGTTGTTGACTCTGAAGATTCATAGACAAACAGGAGGATAAGATTTCTGAGCTCATATTTTTATGGCACAGCTCAGGAAGGAGAGAGGATTCTGACATCATGGTGCAACAACCAAATGTTAAAAGGCTGACTAGGTTACTCCTGATACATGTAGAAAGTGTTCAAGGAAGTGGAATGGGAATAAAAATTGCTTAATAACAGGAAACTTGGCATCTCCCACATATACACACTCAATTTTGCCACACACTGTTTTAGGAATGGCTTCCCCAGGACTGCTGCTTGAGTTCAATTCAGTTATTAGTGGTGCAGCTAGTTCGAGAAAGTGGTCAGTGGTGTGTTGGAAGCAGATCAGCTGTGCAGGGGCTTTTATACCCGAGAGATGATGATGCAGGGACTACAGTTATGCGGTAGTACAGTACCACAACTGAACTAATTGTTGAAAGTTTGAGGCAATCCAAATATTCTTCAATGCTGATGAAGGTCTGAAGTGTTCCATAACTGTGTGTTCCCTTTTTTTCACTGCAGTGCAAATCAAGCTAAAGAGGAGCTTCTACCTAATGTTCTAGTGCTACTGATCTCAGTAGGGAAATATGTCGATAAAAAGCTTTATAGGAGATCTACAATTCACTGACATGTAGACCAGTATTGTCTTTGTTCACTTTAATGCCATGAAGAAGATTCCCTGAAACTGGTGGCACATTAGACGTACCAGTAAGTCCCCACCACAATGCAAAATGAGTAGCAGATACACACATTGACTCCAGACTTAAGATTATCAGCAGTTAGGTTTTAACTTTCCAACAGCAAACTTGTGCCTATATCTGCTGAAGTAAACCTGGGAGATGCCATACATGAGTATTAACAAAGCCTAAAACCAGAAAGAGAACTAAAGGAAAACAGAAATAAAAATGAAACATATTCTATAGGTATGTAGTGATATATAGGATACTGCACTGTTATATAGGCTGTTTCATGTCTTAATGTACAACCATCTACTGCCATAGCAGAATACCATAGCCCCAGCTACGCCTTGTTCTTTAAAAGACTCACACAGCATCAAAATACATATTCTATGGAAGATCACCTGAAGAGGTAATATTCAAAACATCATTTCAGACTGAGAAAGCATTTTGAAGTCCAAAAGACTAGCATTAACCAAAAATAAATTTTTAAAAATTTAATGGAATTTGTTTAATACACTATAATCTGCAGCTCACTTACTTTAAACATAAGTCCTCTTTATCTTTAAAAAAAGCCTTCAGTATGGAGACTTCCTTGAGGAAGCAAACTAATTTATAAGATTAGTAAATCAGCGACAGAATTCCCATACCCCTGGAATGTGGAAAAACTATAAATGAAAAGTTTAGCTTTTAGAAAGTAAGAAAGAGAAAGTTACAAGATAAATAAAGCAAACAAGACATGTAAGAAAACCAAAACATTATTTTTGAGGGAGACAGTTTGTAGCATATCAATCCCTTTACCTGATGCTGTTACCAGGAGGCTGTCTGAATCACATGGTCTACAGGATGAAGCACTAACAGGGTTTATGGAGGAGCTACAGGCAATGGTGGTGGGAATGACAAAGGAATTTTCTGAACATGCAGGTTGGTTCAGTCCAGGAAAGTGGGAAGGCCAGGCACCCACCTGAGATGAGGCTATGGCTGGTATGGCACAGCCTGCAGGTGCCACAGATAAATCTATAGCAGGTTTTGGTGGCAGCTGAGGTGAGGACTTAGAAATAATTTCCTCATTTATTACCCTGATTCCTTGTGGTGAACTTGAAAGAGGTGAGGTCATGGTTTTGTTGTCAGTTTTTGCACTTGTATTTGGAGATCGATTACTATCCATTAAAACTTTTAGCTGTGGGTGTGGTGGAGAAGGAGCTTGTGAAAGCCCTGGTTTTTTAGGAGGAATAGGTGGAGGGTTTCCTCTGTCAATTCTTGATACACTTGGAGTCTTTAAAGTCATTCTACCGACTGGGGGGTAAGTGGTAAGATCCACTGAATGTGATGTCCCTGGCCGTGATGGAGCACTACTCTGAGGGCTCGTAAATCTTGAAAGAACTTGGGTAACAGTATTCCGAGCTGCCTGTTTGGCAGCTAGGTTGTCACGACTAGTAGGGGATACATCCCTTGAGGGAGGGCTTTGGGTTGTGTTTCCATTTTGGTCTTGATCATTTGTATTTGCCTGAAATCTAAACCTAGCTGCTTGGACTCGTGGATTTAGGCCTGGATGGCCAGCAGTGTTGGCAGACGGTGAATGCAAACTGTGTATAGATGAAGCAGGTGAGGAATTCTGAGCTGTGGCAGTTGGTGTGGTAGGGGTGCAAAGGGAATTACTATTTGAAAAAGGGGAAGTGCTACTTGATAAATCAGGGGATGAGCCTGTACTTGGTCCATTTTCTTCAATTCTGTTTTGGTTCGTGGGAGGGACAAGTTCACTAGATGAAGATTGCCTATCAATGACAGGCTTCACAAATGCTGCATTGGCACACACATTCATTTTTGTATTGCCAGACACTACTGGGCTCACTGTCGAAGGCTTTACAGAGACAGTCCATGGCAACTTCTTAGGATTTTCTACGCTACTGTCAATCATTGCAGTCTCCGTTTGACAGGCAACAGTTCTTGAACTTGACTCTTCTGTTGCAACCAAAACAGAAACAAGACTCCTATCACTATTCTTCTGAGAAAGATTAGCTTTACTTTCATTCTCCTTTTTCAATTGCTCAATCATTTTGATCATTTTATCTCTTTCTTCTCTGAGGTCATTGGTGTGTGTTTCCTCTTTGTGAAGTTTGGCACGCAACTGCTCTCTCTCTGTGTCAAACTCAGACAGCTGCTTTTCCATTTGAGCTTCCATTTGTGTACTCCTTTGTTTCTCAGCTGCAAGAGACTCCTCCAATTCAGTAGCCTTTTTCTTTTCCTCTTCAAATTTTGACATCACTTCTTCCAGTTTCTGGGCTTCTTCTACAATTCTGCCAGACAACTGCTTACACTCTTTCACTAGCATCAATACTACATGCTTATTCTTTCCACGTTCTTCTTCAAGACGAGCAGATAGCTTTTTGTGTTCCAGCTCAAGACTCTGTAACTGAGATTTTTCCATTTCCAACTGTAAGAAAACACAGAAATTAATTCTCATTAACAATCCTCATTTCATAATAACCTAGTATTAACCTGACACTGATATTTTAATCTTTGAGAATATGACTAAGATGAACCCAGGAAAGTGATTTGTGATATCTAACACAACTGCATATAATCTTCAACAAGCAAAAGAGAGTGAGCGAGCGACACCTATGAAGAGCAATTTAGAAACAAAGTTTTTACTTTCCTCCATTGACAACAGAGAGACTCCCCAGTGTGGTTAAACGCTTGTGATTCCTGAGTGATGGAGCTACCTGTTCTCCAAAAATCTGACATAAGATATAACATAAAGGCATCTCAGTAAAGGAACCATACACACAAGTAAGACATGAACTTTGCAAAAAATCTTTGAGGACAGAAATTAAGGAGTTAGGTTTTATCTCTTCCTCTAACTGAAGGAGATTAAGTCCATCATGAACATAATTGGTATCCTGTTTTAATGTTTATAAATAAGACCAACTTTTTTGGCACAGGCACAAATATTTTCCTGTACTTATTAGTAGTGGAAAGTCTCATTGATATCAGTGATGTATAAACTATTTTATGAGCCGGAATCAAAGAATTACCTACTAAAATGCAGATAATGGATAAGAATAATTTTTCCCCTTATTCATATAGTCATTGCCTCTAATTCATTTTGCCTGTTTATGCTTTTATTCACAGACCCTCTTCTAGAAAAGCAATGCAAAAATATGTTAATACACCACTTTCTAAAACTCCTATGAGGAAGAAATCATTGTGGGAAATGATACCTACATTTTAAACATCATCTCGGTTTCAAATACTTCAAAACCTGTTTAGCAGCATAGGGGTTGCACTGGGGTTTTAGAGCTTCATCCCAGGTTGACGCTCTGCACAATGCCTTTCACAAACACCCTTTCTTAAAAACAGTATCACAGAATCATGGAATTGTTAAGGTTGGAAGGGGACCTTGAAGTACCAACCCCTCTGCCATAGGCAGGGATAACTTCCACTAGACTAGATTGCTCAGAGCCCCAAAAAACAGTGCTAAACATATGAAAAATAAGGTATGGCATTATCAGTCATTGCTAAGCAAACTGCATCAGCAGCAATATCTCTTCAGTTCTGTTAACGGAAATACAGCTGCAAATTAGAATAACAAACTATTATAACCCCACTATATTTAGGAATTATCCCAATCATAGTTTACAAGTGAAAAAAAAACCCTAACTTTTTTTCTCAATGATTTAGTTGTGTTTTCAAAGGATAAAACACCATTTGCATGATTCACTAAAATTTCAAAACAAATGGAGCATCCAACCATTTTTTTTCTTTATTAAAATAGGTACAAAAATCATGAGAAATGTATACAATTTCTAAAGCTTGGAGATGTATAAAGATAATAGTGAAAATATTTTTGTCAAAACTTTCTATACTTTTTTTTTTTTGCTATTTTGTTTTCAGATGAGGTTCTGGTTTATAAATTAAGTGTTGTGAAATTCTATTTCTTACAAATAATTACAAACAGATTTTAATATATAAATGGCATGAAACCAGCTTACCATACTATTATAATACCTTATTTGTAAGTACTGCATCTAAATGAAGGCTCCCTAATATAAATGTAAATCCCCAATTTGATTTCAATATACAAAAGCAGCACTATTTTCTCATTTTACATTGTCTCCTATTTCTCTCTCTCTCCCCCTCTTGTTCTTGTTTTGGCAGCATTATCTTGATTAGGAAAACCTCTGAATATTTACATGGTACTTTTTCCTTTAGATGACAGATTTGGAACTAGCTGCAATTATTTATGAGTTTACAAACTAACTAGAACCTGATTTTTGCAAAATGTACTATGTGTTTACACTGTATCATATCAGTAATATAAAGATCTGGAAATGAGTCCAAGGATTTGAAAAGGGGTTAAAAAAGGATACTGAGAAAAAATACATTGTCCCACAAAGAATTAATCAGCAAAGTCCCTTCAAAGGTGAGAGACAGCATGCCTTGTAAGAAAATGTTGAGGAAGCTTGGCTTGCACGGTTTAGTGAAAAATAGACAGAAAGATAATCTAACAGCAACATCCTTTTGAAGGACCCTTACAGTGATGCCAAGAGTCAAATTCATCTTGGTAATAGCAGATGGAGCTCCATAATAAAATGTTACAGAAAAGCAAACTCGCCCTTTGAGAGGTTCAGTCTTGGAAAAAAGTTCTTCACGACAACAGCAGTGCAGAAAAGATTCAGTATTGCCATTCCTGAGGTTTTCATGACTAAGCAAGACAAATTCACAGATAACCAGATGTACTGATGATGGTAATCTGCTTTAAGCACAAGGTTAGACTAAATTACACCAGCAGGCCCTTTCCAACCCACGCTTGCCTTTCTTTGAAGATGCATCCCAATACCAACTCCTCTGCAAACTCTCAATAAATCAAGAACTGTCACTTTGATGATCCGTTTTGAGTTCCCAGGAAACCTCAAAATTAATTTTCACAGCAGCTCCAAGAAAAGCATTCAAAGAGATGGAAGAGGATGGAGATTTAACACATGGCAGATGACATCTGAGAATTATATGTATTACATGTATTTGTATATGGTAAGCTTATGACTTACAGTCCTTTGTCCACCTCCTTGATTTTTCTACATGTTGGTATATTTTTATGCCTTGTTTTTTGTGATCAAATAAAAATTTTATTCATAAAATACTTTCAACGTGATTATATTCACAGATATTAAGTCGTCGCCCCCCGGAATAAGAGTTCAGTCTGAGTCTGTTTAAAGTTCAGTAATATCCAGAGAAAATAAACACAGCTGTACACAGACTTCATTATTTAGAGTGGGACAGTGAAGCAATTCCAAACATGAAGATAGAGGCATCACACGTTTAGAGAAGAAGGAAGCACTCCTGGAGGGAGGGGGTGCAGCTGGCTTGTATTTAGGTGATATTGGTCTAGGCTGGTTTTTTTCTTACACTGTGTCACCTTACCTTGTTTAACATTTTTCAAACTCCCTCCAAACACCTTCATCACCCTCTTCAACAGAAGGATTTGAGAGATGAGGAAAAGACAGAAAAATGTGGAATTAAGGGAAGGTAAAACACTGAATGAATGATTTGTGAACATACAGAGATGGTTGAGGGATGCATCATCTGTTGCCACAAACCCAAGGAGTTAAAGAGTGTCCTGTACAAATAGCATTTCTAGTGGACCTTAAAAGAGGAAGATGTAATTCAGTAGAGAGTCAATCACGCAGCTGCTCAACAACATGCAGTTTGTTTTCAAATTCTTAAAATTAAGATTTAAAGAAAAAAAGGCTCACATATTCTTCCAGGAAGTAAAAGACAAAAGCATCCTTTTCTGTACAAACAGACTTACAGATACAGACTATGGTAAAAAAAATAAATAAAAAAGGACAAATTTTGAATTTACATAATAATACACTGACATATTCTTAATATGTGAGCCTATCTTAGATGCATGTATCTGTCCATACAATAAACGTCACAGATAGATGAAGAAATTAGGTAGAAGAAGAAACTTGTGGCCATGCACTGAAATGAGAAACTTATTCAACTGTCCTGGCAGATGTGTCAGGTTTTCTCCCAGAATTCTTTTTCAGTCAGAACAAGTAAGCTTGCTTACTCTTTCCTATTTTTCTATTTACTGAAAAAACATATGAGAAAGAAACTCTTAAGAGTTCTCAGAACGAAATGTGAGGTACGTACCAGTACCAGTTCACTCCACATTAAACTGTTTGAAGACTTACATATCATACATATGGTTGACAAATATCCCCTTTTTCTTTTTCATCTGTTTTCCTGAAGTCTTGACAGAGCAATGATGCTTAAACTAAACTAAACAACAGAGCTAAAGTAACAATAAAATGCTTGCTGGTTTAATTAAAGCATGTATTTCCAGCAACTTCCAGTTGCATGCATGTTTTTTCCCAAAGAGCAATCATTACCACAATCAATTTTATGTCAATTGTCTTAGCATATTTGTTGTTTGGGAGTTTTTAAGCTAATGTAAAACTGTCACCAAAAAGCTGCATCACAGCAGTAGAAGACATTCTATCCACCTCATACCCAGTGAAGATGATTAAACACAAAGAGAGCATTTTTTTCTATTTATTCAAAAATACCTTGTTTAGATTAGTCTAAGACTGTTTCCTCTCTTGTCTCTCAGAAACCCCTCCCCAACACATTCATATTTAGCCATATTTTAGGAATGTATGGCCTACATATTGGTGAAATACATGGCACCAATCAATCATTCACTTTAAAAATGACATTTCTGCATCTTCTATCTGGCACTTTTTTCTGCAACTTACTTGTTCCAAAATTATTTTCTTTTTACAGTAAATGTTCTAAATATGCAAAAAAGTATTTTTAGAGTTATAAAACATTTTTACTGATTTATGAAATAGAGCCAGCTAATATAAAATTCGAATAAATTATGTATTTTACTCTATTCAGGTTAGAACAAAAATAACAATAGGTCCTCAAGGCTCCAATGATATTGGTTTAAAAATATATTGTGATGATGCTATCTCACCTCACACTGAGCTACCTACTTATATATCCACTGAATCAACTTCTACCAGTTATATTTAATTTTTTGCATAAATAGAGCTAAATTCACAGAACAAATGAAGCATGCATACCAAATATCACCAGAAAACCAGCACCTCACTCTATATGAAAAATAAGTGGCAACATTTTAACACTTATAATGTTAATAAAGACCAAGATGACATCAAAGAACAAATCAGGAGAGGGAAAAGGAAAAAGTCAATAGCAGGATACCTTCTTTTGTCTGTTTTCAGCAGCAGCCAACTGAGCCGACATTCTTTCTTGCATTTTCCTGCAGTGAGCCATAACAGCTTCTAAAATGGACAGAGGGTTCATGCACATTGGCTTCCTTTCTTTAGCACAAGCACCTGCCTCAAAGTCTCTCTGAAGAGCCAGAAATGGGTCGCTCAGATTGAATCTTCCATATCGCTCCTGGATAAAAACCTCTTTGCGCCGGGCCTAACAGAAAAAAAAGGCAAACTAAAAACAGAGAAAAAAAACCAAATGCATTCTTTGAAGTACATCCACACATAGAAGAAACTTAGACCACAGGGAAAGTAAGAGATCTCATTTAAGGTTTTAGAATATTTTCTTTAGGTATTCATTTACAACCTCTAAAAGAAAAATATGCCTCAAAAAAATCAGAAAACCACCCACAGTGCAGAGTAACACCATCAGAAACAGAAATCGCCCAAAAATAGAGAAAATAATTTCTATGCAACTTGGTTCAAATTCAGTTTTGAAGAGTAAGAAAAAAAAAAGGAAGAGTAAATGAATTCTGAGATATGAAAGAGGATAAAGAGGCCACATGCTTACCAATGGGTTAAGCACATCATTTGGAAAGCTTGAAGTGAAAATGTGCACATATGAAAAGTTCATGAATGATAACACACATTTTGGGGCATGAGAAAACAAGGAAGAACGTAAGAACTATGTTAGAAAAACTCCTCAAAGACTAACTACAAGTTATATACCTTAGTGAATGCTCAACTTTTCTCTATATATTGTTGACAAAATTGAAATGTTGTCATAAATGAGAATTTGGAAAAGAAACAAGTGTGCTGACACTTGCATATTCTGATGCTTGAAATACTTCTAGTTTGTTTTTCAATGTGATAGCATAAATATAAATTGAAAATCTTTACTAAAAATTCCAAGTCTTTGGAGCATAACTTCAGAAAAAGCTGACAGAGTTCACTCAGACCTAAAGTCTAGTTTGGCTTACAAAACCAGGTAGTGATTGGTTGAAGAAACAAAAGTAAACTGCTAGAACTTAGTTATTTTTTATAAAGTGCCTTGCAAGTAACCCCTAAGTAGTCTAATTCATCTAATATTTTAATCCTTTAGTTTAACAGCTAGTTCCAAAGGTAATATTACAAGACTGGGGAGAGGGTTGTATTTCTAATTTGGGTTCTATAAAGGACAGTATGTCACTTAGGAATTCAACCTTCATGGTAAGGAAATCATCAAAACCAAAAGCCTTACCACAAATGGACTGAATTGCTAATCAGCCAAGCAATGTGATAAATCCAAGAAGGTTAAGAATTTAAATAGAGAGGGATGCACAGTCCATATATAAATTATCAACAGCTTAAAAGCCACTTGGTTTATATAATGTGAGACATCAAAGTAAAGGAAAAAACAGATGTAGTAGGTCTGCTGTAAGTATAAAAAGAAAACCACCAAGAGCCCTCATTGCTAAATCCAAAGAAAAAGCCAAGAAGATTAACTGACCTTAGAGGCAAAGGCAATCACTTGTGCCTTTATGGAAACAGACTGCCAAACAGTGAAATAATGTGTATTCTCCATTTTTTCTATGACCCACGACCAGCTGTCCTCTTGGCACATACTAAATGCATGTAATATGAATATATTATTTGAAACATTTTCTAACATGCAGAGCAATTAATAAAGCAGGGTAAAAAAGACTCAGGCAAGAGGACTAGGGGTTCAGATTCATTAACCAAGAAAAGGATGAAACTATATAGTAGGGATGAGCTCCATCTGAATGAAAATCAAAAGCAGAAATAAAGTGGCTATAAGAAAATGTGGAAGGCAAACACTGTGGAAAAACCAATAGGTCTCAAACAGCACATGGTTTGGGATGACAGACTGGCTGAAGCCATAACTGCATAACCTCAAGCACAGGGGAAAACAGACTGGCAACTCTCAAACCATAGACAGCAAAGTCATTTAAAGATGCTTCCAACTTGAAGGGGAACTAGATGTAAAATATTAAAACAAATGCTTCCGTGTCTTTATGCAAATACTATAAATATAAAATACAATCATTGGATGATTTAATGGGATGAAAATACATGATTTAAAAAGAAGATACGAGAATAAAAGACAAAGCAGAAACTTGGCAGAAGAGAGATAATGAGTATTTTCCCAAAACTTAGGCACAAAGTAACAGAAAGACAAACTAGGCTTGAGGTTTTTTACAGGATTCCTCCAGCCTCTAAATAATACTTCTGTCCCTTTGCAATTCACTGAAGTACATCAGATGGGAGAAACAGAAATGCTATAATCAGAATTTTTTTCTCTTATATTGTCTTTCTTTACTGAATTTCAAGTCATAAGAGTTAGTAGCGATATCACGGTATCTGTTTTTCATGGCAGTCATTATCTGTGGAATATACAGTCTAAAATCATACTCCTTTAAAAGAATGTCTGCATAATTGGGTGGTTGTGTTAGAGCAGCATTAGCAGCGTCTCATACATAACTTCAATTGCACAGCAATATATAGAGAAAATAACATTTAAACTATTTATTTGTGAATAATTAACTGAATTAATTTTCAAACACAACATTTTCAAAAATAGACAAAATATGCACCCGCTATAGGAGGTCATCAGGACTAGTGTATTGTGAAAGGTGCTATACGCATTTGTAAACCATCAGCTTTAGTTTTCTGCACATACTCATTTGCTCAGCAATGAACCTTTTAATGGAAGGACTGAGACTGGGAGTATTTAGAAGTATGAAAAGATGTCCATGGGAAATGATACTTTTTTCAGCCTATGCCATTAGTACATCGAATCATGACTTAATATTTGAGCAAAATCCCCCAACAGGTAACTGCTAATGAAAAGTGACAGTAGGCACACACAGATCAAGACAAAATATATAAAACCAAAGATAAAAACCCTCTAAGCAGTTGAGATTCACTACAGCAATAGAGCAAAAGATTAAACTTACTTTAAAAGATTAAAAAACAGTTTACTTTAAAAGATTAAACAACAGCTTTTTAATTCAGTCAGTCAGAACATCACACTTATATAGAACTTTTAAGTACTTACACAAGACCTAAAACATTAAACAAGGAGACTGAAATAAAGCTATAACTTAAAAAAACTAAACCTCAAAGTTTTTGTTATGGCTGATTTGTAGCATTAGGTTAGATCAAGGATGGACTACCAAAAAACAAGATCTGAAAAACATCTTCAATGTTTTCATTTTGAACATTTCAAAAATGATCAAAAAGTACAACACAACTTCTCTTCAAGGAGGAGCAAAGTAGAAGTAGGACTCTTTAGTGTGAAACAGAGACAAACGGGGAAAGGTGCTTGAGGTCTGCAGGCTGACAAGACAAGTAGTGCTTGTCCCACAATCTAATGAGGGAACTTTGAGTTGGACACAAATTCTTTTCACCGAGAGCAGATAAGCACCAGAATTTGCTGCCCAGGGAAAACAGGTAACTTCTACCATTGGAAGATTTCCCAAGATAGACTGGATAAAGCCAACTGCAACTCAATCCATGTTTGACCTTAGTCCTGTTTTAAGAAGAAGGTTGGACTGAATGATCTCTCAAGATGCCTTCACAGTTACATTACTGCACGATTAGTGATTTCTTCTAGGACTGTTATTTATTTATTTTAGCTTATAGATGCTGGTAATCTTGTCAAGCAACAAATTACAAAAATGAGTTCTCAGTGGAAAGAAAAATGATCAAATATTGGTAGAACAAGTCTTATATCTTGCTTTGGATCATGACAATACTTTTTATGGCCTGGAAAACAGAACTTTTAGTCTGGGTTATTTTCAAACATAAAATATCAGTACTAAAAAGTCCCTAGAGATTATGGAGCTATACATCACAAGGGGAAGGTTTCTTCTCAAGTTTTCTCTCCTAAGTCTGCATGCAACAAGAATCTAAAGGACTGGGGCTGGTAAGATAAACTGCTTCTTTCATGACTCTCTCAGGGAGCCTGTCTCCTGCCACATACAGCAAGACATCTCATTCATCCAACAGCAACCTTTTTCAAGTTACCACAAATTATCCGCAAACTACTTAATGGAAACTTTCACTTCTTAACCTGACCATTTTGCAGTCACTGATCCCATTTATAGACTGGCAGATGAAGACGGGCAGTGGGGTGTGCAGGGAGAGGAACAAAAGGAGTGAGAATATCTGGATAATGGCCTGTGGGTAAAGCCGCAAATCCAGTATAAGAACTGGTCTGTAACTATTTGCTTCTCACATTCCACTTCAGAAGAAAACAAAAATTTTTTTTCAGTGACCAAACTGAGAATTATGAAGTATAATTAGACTTTTCCCCCAGTTATTGAAACAAGAATGCAAGGGGGCAGGGAGATCTTCAAATAGTGTACCTCTTACTGTGGACTTACAGCTACAGCATAAAGCCAGGAAAAAGAAATATGATCAATGTATATAAGAAATAAGCCAAATAATGAAAACAAAAAATTAATCACATAAGCTATATTATTAGTTTTATATCCTTAATAATTGATGTTGATATTAGTTGCATACATTTGTTGAAATGAGTTTTCGTAATTAGCAACAAAATACACATAAGCAACAGAGCTTTTAAGGTTAATATTCTATTTTCCCCCCAAAGTATCTCAGTTTCCTCTTCATTTATCTGCCAAGTTAAGAGGGTTCAGCAGGTCCAAGTCTTCCATGCAGCAACTGATGATAAACATCAAAAATAGGACTGCATGTCCTACACTGCTGGGGAACAACGGAACTGAATTAAAGCTGCCCCACAACCCTTAAACAAAATTTCCTTCCTTTCAAGAGCATTTGTTGCTCTGATTAATTTCCTTTTCCACATTTACGAAAATTGTTTCAACAGATGTTGACAGGTTCATATTAATATTTCTCTTGACATATGAATTAGGGAGTGGTATAAAATTTTCTAAAACTAACCAGTACAGAAGAGGAGGCAGTAAAAGCTTATTTTATGTGTTATGTTAAAGATGAGCGAGCCCTTCATCCTAAATAAAACTGAAAGGGTAATAGATTTTTTTAAAAGAGGAAGATGAAAGAGAACATCTTCAGTGAAATTATATAGTTTCTTTAAGTGATTTGTTGTAGCTATTCAATTAATCAAAAGAGAATTATCAATGAGTATATACTCACAATAAAAGCAGTATTTTCAGATACACCTGCAAAATACCAGACTGAAGGATATCACACCTTACTATGATTAGTTACGAAAGATTCTTTAAAGAATGCTAGCAATTTTCATACACAGTTGTGTTTGGGGGCTTTCTTAGCTTTTTTTAGTTGCCTTTTTTTTAATGCAGATGTAAATTAATGTTTTCAAAGTATTGTAAGATGCTACATCCATATAAAGCTGTATAGGAGAAACTAAAAATGGAAATGTAAACATCAATGACTGAGGAAATGGTATCTTGCAGCATGATTTCTGCCAACAAACCTGTGATGCTCAATTTCTCCTTACAATCTTAACTGCAGTCTAAATTCCTTTATTCAGCACGGTGACAGTGCATACCTATGCAAAATCTGCAAGGGAGTTAAATTTTAATGAATTCCATACTATATATGGAAAATACTCTACCAATACATTCAAAGTGTCTGTTTCCATGTTAAATGTCAAGTATCAAAAGTCAAAAACTTGTGTGTCCATTTTTAAGGATGGAAAAACGGAAATTCTCTGGAGAAGACTGATGATTGTAACAGGCCACCAGCTCAAAAAGAGTGAAAAAGTAGAATTGAGAAATTGGAAGATACAACCAGCAAGTTAAACAAAACCAGCATACAGGTTATGCTGTGACAGACCCACATAACTGTTTTGTACTATAAAGACATGCTCTTTATGGATGACTGAGCAGGACCTAGAAAGAAGTCAACTCATTTGGTAGAGGTACTAATCAAAAAAGAAAATATACTCAGCAATTTTTAACATCAGACACACATATTCATAAAAAGCATTCAAACCTATCTTGGAGAACTGTCTCATAACAGTCATAAGGCATGCAAATGTATCAGTGAAATTTGTTACAGTACAGTAGACTGCATGAGATGTTAACTTTTCCTAGAAAAGTTATTTGAAGCATGAAACTAATATCCAAAAGCAGCATTATTCTCTCATTCGCAATAACCCACAAAACTTTAAAAAAAAAATTGTAATTTGCAGAGTATCCCTGTCTCTCAGAATCACACATCTTTAAATCCAAGTTTTTAAAAAGCATTTTTCAAGGTAAAAAGACAGCTCTGAATAAAAGACTGCATGTTGTTTTACAAGGCTATTCACAGTATCCTCAGGAGATTTTCTGTTTCATGCAAGTATCCAAATATAGCACTTTGCAAAAAGCTGTACAATTTTCTTTTCTCTGCACTAAAAAGCACACTCGATAAAAGCACAGAATGCCAAACAATTAATTCAAATCTCTGTGTATAGAAGGACAAACATTTAAACAATCCTGACAAGTACTGAAGCAGTATTATACAACCAAAGTAATGATCAAGCCTGAATCTCCTTATGGGTCTAACTCCGTAAGAGGAGAGCATCACCACAAAAGGAGAGTATCATCCAATGGTACCAAATTATTACTACCACAATATCGATAAGTAGCACAACTTCCTTCATTTTCCCTCTGTTACTTGACAAAAACCTCCATGAAAGGAAGCAGTACAGCCAGACAAGACAGACAGACATACGCTTCCAATTCTTCATCATTAATTTTCTTGCTTAGAGTAATGAAAACTCACAATTTTGAGGTTGCAGATTTTAAAAGGAAAATGCCATATTACAAGGCTAAGATCAGTGACTAACAGATCTATCCCAACAAGAAAAAATACAGTGCAGTTAATATAAAATATTCTTCACTTTGCACAACGTGCAAACTGAAATTCAGGCCATGCAGTAAGTTTCTAAATGAGGAAGAAGAAAAAGTTCAAGTCATGAAACAACATGTGTTTTTGATTGAGAAGAGCCATCTAGATGTTCCATATAAAGATTACATTAGACCTATTTTATGACAGCTTCGTTGTCAGGTGCTTAAACATTTGAAAATTGTAGGCCAATATTTTGTCAGGAAATATCACTGTTTGATGCTCTGATTATCTAACCGCCCAGACATTTTTTTCTGAAAATAATACAGATTTTCATTCTGATAATGAGTGTCCACTGATAGAAGAGACTTGAGCTCTCTGGTTACTTTAAATAACCATTTGTCATCTAGACTTTTTTGCATGTTTGAATTTATAGCTGAAATTCATGCAAATCAGTTCATAATTCTTTGCATGGAAATCTGTCAGCCATTCTTCTGAAGTGCTGAAGGAAATCTGACTTCATCTCTAACCAAAGTAGAGCACTTTAATGTTCATGCTCAGCAGTTAAAAAAAAGCTTTTTCAGCTCAATAACAAAATATACCAAAAACATTATAGTAAAACTTTTACTAAATCAATCAGTGTTTCTGTTTGAGTATTTAGATTTTCATATTTTCAAGCTATCAAAATCTCAGTTAAGATACCATCCTACATTACTGCATGGCAAATGAATTATTACCAAGCTTTACATATTTTAATGAAAAAGGATGGAAATCATGTATTTACAATGCCATCATCAGGCAGAGTCATCATGGGTTCACAAAGGAAAAGGGCTATTTAACTATTTCCATATCCTTCTGTGTAAAAAAGAAAATTATCAACGAGTATATACTCACAATAAAAGCAGTACTTTCACATACACCTGCAAAATACCAGACTGAAGGATATCACGCCTTACTATGATTAGTTAAGACTGATTCTTTAAAGAATGTTAGCAATTTTCTACACGGTTGTGTATGAAACCACCTTGTGGATGAAGGAATGGCAGTGGATATAGTTTTCCTGGATTTTAGTAAGGTTTTTGATACTGTCCCTCACAGCATCCTTCTGGACAAGTTCTCCAGAACTCTGTGGAATGAGCAGGTTCAGAGAGCACTGGGAGAAGAACTGACTGAAGGCTTGCAGTGAATGGGGCTACATCTGGCTGGTGTCAGTCATTAGCGACGTTCCTCAGGGCTCAATCCTAGGGACAGTTCTCCTCCACATATTCATCAATGATCTGGATGCAGGAGTCAAATGCACCACTAGCAAGGTTGCTGATGATAGTAAACTGGGAAATGCTGTTGACTCTCTTGAGGACATGAGGCCTTGCAGAGAAATCTAGATAGTCTGGAACATTGGGCAGCATTTAACTACAATTTAACAAGTCCAAATGTCAGATTCTGCAAATGTCAGATGGAGCACTGCAGGCACAAGTACAAACTGGAAGAGGAGTGGCTGGAGAGCAGCCCTGCAGGGAGGGATCTGGAGCTGCTGGCTGACAGCAGGATCCATGTGAGTCAGCTGTGAGTGCCTAGGCAGCCAAGAGGGCAAACCCCATCCTGGGGTGATCAAACAGAGCATCAGCACCAGCTGGGCACAAGGGGTGATTATCCTGCTCTATTCAGCACTCCAGCCCCACTGGGAGTGCTGGGTGCAGTTCTGGGCTGCATGGGTTAAGAAGGATGTGAAGGTGTGGGAATGCATCCAGAGGAGGGCAACAAAGCTGCTAAAAGGGCTCGAGGGCATGTCCTGTGAGGAGTGGCCAAGGACTCTGGGCTCATCAGGTTTGGAGAAAAGGAGGCTGAGGGGTGACCTCATTGCTCTGGAAACCTTCCCGAGGAGGGGAAGGGGACAGAGAGGGGCTGCTCTCTCTCCCTGACATCCAGTGAGAGGATACACAGGAATGCTTCAAACCTGCACCAGGGGAGGAGCAGACTGGACATTAGGAAGCATTTCCTTACTAAGATGGTAGTCAAACACTGCCACAAGCTTCCTAGAGAGGTGACTGATGCCCCAAGCCTGTCGGGGAGAGGCATCTGGACACTGCCCTTGAAAACACACTTTAACTTTTGGTCAGCACTGAAGTGGTCAGGCAGCTGGACTAGATGATCATTGTTCATACACCTTCCAACTGAAATAGTCTCTTCTATTAACAATATAGATTTATTTCAGGTAGATAAAGAGAATTCGGAGTTTTCAAATTATTTTCAATATTCACTGGAAGGTAAATTGTGAGAGTAATATGTATTACCCTCCAAGAAAAATTTATTTCTTGCTACTACCTGAAGTGAAGAAGATGAATGAATAAATACATGTTACTAAATTATTTTGATTGATATAAAGGAACACTTAAAAGTAAACAACACTCATCTGCACAGCATTTTACATTTTGGATTTTATGCTATTTGGTAAAATTTGAAAGCAATTTTCCAGCTAGAACCCCTTTTACTGATACCATTAGAGTTAGCAATTTAAAAATTTTCATGTAACAGGTCATATCTCCACAATATGTAGCTAAATTTTTACTTAGCTGTTTCAGAGACAATTCACTATAATCACTGTTGCTCTATTTTCTCAAATTTTCCATTTATTAATAAAAATGGAACTCCAGCTTTAGTAGGAGATCTAGTGTTAAGTATTTTTACTACACTGCCAGAGCTTCTAAGATGCCTCTCTCTGTGAAAGCAGCAGGTGGAAGGACCTGCCCACCAGTCAGAACAGCAAAAAAATGGAGTAGGAGGGAGAAATGCCTGGGAACATATACACCCAAGCAAAACAAAAGTAATCAAAGCTGTGTATTTTCAAAGGGTTTGAAAAGGACCCCAATCAAGTCTCTTGTCTTATTCACAGTTATTTTTTACAAATTATTACCTTTTTTTTTTTTTTGGAAGAACCAAGAACAAAGCTTTCGCATTTCTGCTTCAGCAACAGTGACATGAAGAGACACACAAACCAAGGAAAGAAGTGTGATGTATTCAGCTGCACTTTAGCGTTGCCACCCGCCAAATTACCTGTACCATTTACTGGCATAAGGGAAATATGTTTCCTGAACTAAAAAATGGAAAACTTCAGGTAGCATAACACAGATAACAGATGATCCAGTTACATTTCTCATTGTCAGCAATGTGGGTAATGATGGCAAACAGATAAAACATTTCAAATAAGTCACATCTGTGTAATTCACGAAGATCACAGAAATGGACAAACAGTTACATTAACATGATGTTGTAATTTTTTATTATTATTTTTACAAATAATGTGTGCGTCTATCTCTACCCACTAGTTTATGTTGGATTATGTCAAAAGATCAAATAAGGGTAGGAGAAATCAAGTGGGAAAGGCAAAGCAACTATCCAAATAAAAAATCAGCAGTATACTTCCAGGTAAATTGGTAGTATCATGCCTGCCAACAATAAAGATATTCAGATCTTATGTGAAAAACAAAAGGAGACTATGATCAGTTTAACAGTCACTGCTGGAATGAAGAGTGAAAAGGCTGTTTGCAATGCAAGGCCATAAAGTTTTCATACTAGAAAACAAACCTCATCCTTTCATACTTGTGTTCTCCAGTTTTAGGAGAGCCTGGAATAAAGTTATTTACCCGAGTAGTGAAGCTTAAGCTTAGTGAAGCAACAGATACAGGACTGATTTAATATGGTTTAGGAAAGTTTTCCATTGTTCAGTGCTTAATGTCCCCCTTTGGCAAATTTCAAATAACTACCACAAGAAGTGATGTAACATGACTGAAAACTTATTTTGTCAACAAATACTAGAAGTGGCCTTTATATATGTCAAAATAGCAGGATCACTCCGATCATCGAAGTTAATTAGTCCACGGATTGCTGCTGCCACAAGCCCAACATCTTTTGGAAAAGGTGAGACTTGGTTCCATTCATAACAAAGTGTACACTTACACAATTACTACTACTACAAAAAAATGAGTGTAAGAAAAGTAAATACAATACGATTTAAACTATCAGAACATATAAACCGTGATCAAACAGGTAAATCAAAATCTGAACATTAGGGCTGTAATAAACAACGCTTTTTCAATTAGGTTCAAAGAGCATGCTTCATTACTCTAAGACTTGAAATGAACAGACATAGAAGCCATTTCAAACTAAATGCTATCAAAAAATAATTTCATCTACTAACTTGTCTGAGGTTTATCCCTATTTCATAATTTTCTGCAATCAATTTTAAATAGCTTGCATTAGTGAAATATTAGTTTTTGACTGACCCATTCAGAAAGTACAGTAAACTCTTGTTAGGAAAGTAAAAGTTCTAAGCATAACCAAACATACTGGACAGGTAAATACAAACTACATTTAAGAGCAGAGAAAATGCATACACAATGATCATTAAATTCAATAAATCAAAAGTACTGATCAGATGAGCAGACATAATCTGCAGAGATGAGCAAGGACAATCTGCAGATTATTAGCTCCCAAAAATTTAGTACAAATTAATTTTTATTGAAAGAAATTGCAACATGCAAAAATGACAATGCAAACAAGGCATTATCTGACTTCTATTTCATGGTTCACTTCTGCCACCAAGACAAAAACTGCCATCATACTGTCTACAACAATAACCTTCTGTTACACACAGTTTAACATCTTCTGCTCCTCCTACAGAGTTACCATTTTTCCAAGACACCTGGCTACAAAACAGGCTGCCTTACTGGCTGCCAGAAACCTCCAAAGCCACCTTCTGTATGCTTTTACTCCATTCTGGATTAATGGGATTCATAAGTATAGGAGAAATTCCAATTCACATTTTAGATTCTCAATTTAGAAAAATTACTGTAGGTGAGGGTCTGTAATTTATAGTACGTGTAGCTCCCTTTGACAGATTACACTTAATATCCGTGTAATTTTTCTCCCTATCAGTCAATTTGAGAACAACTGAATTACAAGGATTCATTCCCTTTTTCGTGAATAACTCCCAGATTTCTTCCCTTCTAACCCCAAAATTTATTCTAGAAGTCGTAATTGTTGCTGACTTTGTGCAGTAGTTCAGGATAAAAAACTGTATTCACACACAATTGACAGTTGCTGTGATGGCAATGATTCTGTTTTAATGGGTAACTTCCAGAGTACAGGCAAAACCAAGCATCACCCACTGACAAGATGCAAAAGACAACAAATAACATTAAAAGGATATGGAAACTCTAACTGATAAATCCAATTTTTTAACTCAAAATCTCAGCCTACAGTAGTCAAAAGTCTGTCTCGGCCAACTGAAGGAAGCCCTTTAGTTAGACAGGACTCACTGGTAAGCAGACAGGTCAAAGTAGACAAGTATAGCTTGCAGGTATCTACAGCTCTCCTTCCAATTACCTTTTTTCCAAGGAACAGCCTATTCATTACTGAAAATGCAGAGTTGAGCATGAAAAGCTGCACATTTTGCAAAGCAATTCCAGTATCATTCTCAAGTACTCACCAAAAATCTAACATAATTATACAGTATACTGTTGTGATAAACTGTGATACACTCAGAGTGTCTTAAATACTGTTTGACACATACATATGCTTACTGAATTGCAAAAGTGGTACAGAAATATGCACACTTGAGAGTTATCATCAAAACAGTTCATGTTTTCTATGAGATTAAAATAAAACTATACTGTTCAGTGTTTAATCATTGTTGGTCCAAACTGAAAGACAAGTTTACTAATAAAAGCCTTCCACAATGCACAGTTCAGGACTTGAGAGCAAACCAGCTTAAGCCAAAAATGCAATCCACCCTTTGGGAACAAAGATTCCATGTGCCTATGGTCCTGCTTTTTGGAAGGTCTTACTTAGAACTAGCTTCTGACAAAGTCCAAGAGTAGTCTGTGAGACAAATCAAAGCAAAGTTAAGTGGGGACAACGAAGGCAGTTTCTTCAAAAGCATTTTCTTAAAATGCTAAGGCAGGTTCACTCAAGCAGCTCATTCACACATACACAGATATGTGAGAAATGGTCTTTATGATGAACTTCAACATCTCATAAGCCACCCATAATTTCTGAAACAATATCATCATTCCAAAACAAGTGATCCTCCCTTTGGGAAGACTTGTGTTAAAATACTGAATTTCTCATGCAACACTGATATCCCCAGTCATTCTAAAATTATTAACAGGACAGCTGGAACCTGAAAACTGGCATTCAACATACTGTGCATTAGCTATGTCAAAGAAACATTGTGCAAACCTACACAGCAGTCACTTACTTTCTTAAAAGCTGTTTACCCTTATTTTTAAATCTTGCATTTTTAGACTGCAAGATTTTTAAATAAAGCTAATAGAATGAGTTACTAAACTTGAATGTGAATATGAGGTACTGTTACAGGATGCATTAATTTCTGTGTTTTGACCTACCTATTTCATTACACTAATATTTGTACCTTCATTACAAAATTCTTCAAGAACTCATATACTTTTGCTAGGGCAAGTCAGAAATTATCTTACATGGATTTCAACTTGGACATAATACAGAAACTATGATTTATTTGTCTCTCTATTTATTAACCTGCAGGCCTGTCAAAATGCTTAGGTTCAGGGAGATAAAATTCAGGTAGAACTAGCTTCTATAGAAGAGGGTTTTGGTTTTTTTCTTCCTCTCTTTTTTATAAATTTCGATAGTCTAACTCAAATTCTCTGAGCAGTTCAATTAGCAAAGTTTGATTTTCCCTAACTCTGTACTCTGCAGCTCCTATACAGTGCTCAATAAAGGATAGCACAAATCTCTGCCTTCTCTTCAGCTAAGGCCCTAACAACAGTATGAATTTTCTTACTCAGCTTTATGGCACTACTTATTCTTGAAATACTTAGCATTTTATCAGATTTTGCAGAAACTGGGTGAAAGATTAAACAGGTGTTGGTACAAACACGTAACATAGAAAATAAGCTTTCATGTCTTAGGAAGTTACAGTAAAAATTAAATACAGTAGGGCTTTCCAACACTGAAGAAACACCTACAACCAAGTTCATGTTGCCATTCTCATATTGTCTTCCAGACTCAGCCAGCACATACACAGAATCTGTTCATTTGGAGCTCACTTAAGTGCAAAGAAAGCTCATTGATATTGTAGTCAATTTTAACCAAAAAATATATCCACTGTTCGTATTTGCAGTTCTTTCAGACAATCTAAAAAATTCATTAGTGATTTTATAACAATCAAATAAAATTGTCTAAATCCATGCAATGTAGTATATTAAAAATCTAGTATGGCAAGAATTTCCATTTTTTTGCTCACATTAAATAATGTATATAATAGAAGCAAGCATACATTTTCAATTTACCGTTTACCACCTAATGAAATTTACATAAGCAAATACACATATTTTTCTAATAAACAGAAATCTCAACTGAATGGGGCTTTAAAATTTTAGATGAAAAATAACCTACAAATGATTTAACTTTATGAGAGAATTAACACAAAAAGCAGTATATAGTATTTACAATTCTACTCCTGGGAGCTATTACTACCACATCAACTCATCATATGAGGGTCAATGCACTTTAAAAAAATCCTCTAGAAAGTAAACAGCCACAACAACCACTGTTTGTCTGGAGAAAAAATAACAACTAATGAATGTTGTATTTGAGATCACCGTTGTGGGAGGCCAAACCTGTGCTTTGATTATATAGCCACATTACCTCCACATTAGGAATAAATTATCCCCCTATTAGAGGCAGACAGTTTATTTGGATCATTGAGACAGATGGAGGCAGCAGCTATAGTTAAGTCTCCCTCCATTTTTAACTATATGCACTCTCAATAGCAATTAATCAGAAAGTTATTTCTCATTAATGAAATAAATGTCATTATTTAAATGTTAATCTGAATCTTATTTTAATTGCAGCACAACCATGATCATGAAGCTACTAAAATACAGAAATTACAGATTCAAAAAAAGAGAAATCATGTTAGTCGCTTGGTGTAGCAGTTATACAAAATCAGAGCGCGCGCAAATGATAAACATTTACACAAAGATCCTTTGAGGTGAATGCTGATGCTCTTCTCCACAGTAAATTAACGTATGACTTGGAGAATAAATCTGGGAGTTTGACTCAAAGTCTGTTTGTTTTCACAGGGCTGAACTTGTCCAGCAACTTAAATTGCTCTGATTGATAATTACTGTAACTATTTCAGGCAGGAATCAGCTGTGCATATTATAAAGGAACAACAATGTACTGTGGAAACGTGGAAGTAAGAAGATGACATCTGCATATTTCTTATAAATGCAGTTTGAATTTGAAGTTTTGGATTTTTTTTCAAAAGTGGTCGTCAGAGTATCTAAAATTTATAAAAAATCCCATGAAAACTCTACAGGACATTATGAAAAAAAGACACAATAAAAAGCCTTAATTATTATACGTGACACTGGGTCTGATTCTTTCTAATTTATCACGTGGCACAAAACCCACTACCTTAATAAAAATCAACACTTTAGATTTACTAACTGAACTTCTCTTCCCTCCCCATCCCAGCCTCCAGGATGACCATTTAATTTAACAAGATTTCTTCACATTATCTCAAACTGCTGGTCTTTCTCACTTCTATTATTTTTTACACAGAATAGACAGAACAGACACTCTGCAATCTGAAAAACACCCAGTGGGCAGACTTAATTCCCTAGTTCAATCTTTTCAAAGCAGAGTAACAAACTCTGAAGCTTTTCTTCTTTACTCTCACTACACTGCAACCTTTTGAACTTAAGCTTTAAATAAAAAGTTATGCAACATCTTAAAAGAGCTTAACAAGGAGTTAATATGCATCTTCTCTGATGGCCACTGGCATCAAGAGAAATGAAGTTGAAAGTCATAAGATAAAAATTTATTTTATGACACAATGAATATATTGTAAATGAACAGCCAGAAGACATGCACCTGAAGCAAATACAATTTGGAAATCCAGGGGTATTGTTGCCCTGTCAAAAAAGCATTATTACAGCAAAATTTTATGTATATATATTTATATATTCAAATTATAAACATGGCATAGGAGAAAAAAATCAAAATTCAATACCAGTAAGACACATGTTCCAGCTTCATACCTTATTCAAAAATACTGTTCCTGCTTCCTAGTTCTCATCCCTTAACTCTCTGTCAAGAATCTCTGTTTCATTGCACAAGGGAATATTGTGGAAAGTGTAGATTGTGATTATATTACTTGTATACCAAGGAAAAGAAACCTCTGGCACTGTGAGAACCATGGTCCTGTAAGACTCAGCCTGAAAAAAAACCCTAGCTAAGAATTTTGAAGGTAGGTGTGGGGTTTTTTGCATAACTGGCTTTATAGACAGAGAAAAAACAATCAGATCTGCCAAAGATCTTCACTAAAGAACATGATATGGAGTCAAGCAGAATTAGCAAAGAGGGAAACAAGAGAGGTCAGTATTAGAATTGATACAATAGGAAAAAGACAGATTAATACAGATGAGAAATTTCATGTGAGGTGCAGATTAAGAGTAGTACCATGTCAGTCAGTCTTTAATTATATTCAGCATTATCAGCTCTTACCAGCTCTTTGTGATCAGTCAAGACTGACTCCCTTTAGTGCCAAAACTTTCCAGGACAGGTACTTACAATACACATATGAGTGCTATTCATTGCACAAATGTTAAAAATGCTCAGTGAAATCCTGCAAAATTAGAACCAATAAGGGCACAGACATTTATAAATTATATAATTAAACGTAATTGATTATAGAGAAAAGCTGAGGTAACAACCACAAGAGTGAACAGAGACCTTTCTAAGAGAAGATTAAAAGATCCAGTTCTGCAGTCCTGCAAAAAGACCAAGAACATTTAAAAACTGCTTAGTGAGTGTATATATCACAGTGACTTTAAACTGATAGGAAGAGCACTTAAGAGGAAAGGACAACATACACATTCTCTAGTATGGTCTTAGAAATTATCAGGCTTTGACCTACCATAGAAATTGGGCTTTGAAACAGCCCTGAACTGTTAGTAGGATTACAGAAACCCCACAACAAGCCAACTCCCCCAACACACAAAAACACACTCATAAACTTTTCCTAATTTTGAAACAGACCATCATCTCTTTTTGAAATAATGTCAGTCTTTTCCCTGACATGAAAACCGTTTCCTTCTTTCTTGAAGGATATGTAAACTATGTGAGTCCATTCGTTGCAGCAAATCAAAGTACCAAATCTGACACAATTCCACTGGAATACTCTTGTTATACACTTTTATAAAAGACCCATATTTGGCTGTCTAGTTGTTTATTTTTGTGTGCTGCTTGGAGAATCCAGCTGCTAACACTGCTGACTTCTGGATTCCCAACTAAGAAGCCAAGAGATCCAAAAGTATCCTACTGCAACGTATCTGCCTACAGCTCTGCAGCAGGTATTACTTCCAGGTTTCCCAGTACTAGTACAGCTATCCAGGCAAGCTGCCAGGAAGATCTGAGTTATACATGGATTTTGTTTAGAGAAATTAGAAATTGAGATGCAGGAGAAAAAAACCCCAAAAACAACCATACAAAAAAATCCCACCCCCGCCGACTTTCAACATTTAAATACCTTATGTGAAATTGAGCTATATTGTTTATATTTATCTGTATTAATCATCAAAATGCACTATATACATACTACCCACTTCAGCAGGTGCATTTGAATTTGATATAGACTTTTTACTCCTGGGACTGCACTATACTGAATATTTAATATTTACTGTCACTAAATGCTTACTGCTTTTTATTTTTCCCCCTTTTCTCCCATTTTGCTCAATTTCAAGATATAATTTTTGCTATGTATACTGTAGTTGACTGTTCCTGAATATTTACTAGAAAAAATTGCCTGAATATTCTATTTGCATTCCTTCAAAGTTAGAAGGGTCAAAAGAAGAGATTCTGGATGTGCTGTGCACACTATTTCCACTTTTACAAAACTTTAACTGGCAGACAGTGAAAACAAAATTCCTAGTCCAGGAAAATGAGCTGTTAAACTGTGAAACAGCTAGATGAAAAGGCAGTACATTTCAAAATATGTATATAACTGAAGGCCAAACACAAAATAACTTCAAAGTGCAGTAATAGTCCAGAAAAATATTGCTCCTAGTGTCTTAGTGTCATTACAAAATGAAAATTACATTTTATAAGAGAGGTTTACACCTATAAACTCTTCAGTTATTAATTCAAGTACATCAATGACAGCTACTTTAAAGCTCCATTTACAACAGGTGATCTGAAGTCGTCACAAAACAACTTAAACCTGAATAAGAATGCATTTACAATTGTTCCTGTGACATTTCAAGTGGAAAATGTTCCCACACTACTTGAAAACCATTATATTTACTACTAAAAACTAGCACTAGATATATTTTATTACATTAAGGTTTTGCTTTACAATACTTTCAATACCTTAAAGAGCACAATTTCACCCTATTCATCTATGAAGTTATAAATATTTTTAAACCATAGAAGACTGTTTTTACCCCAAACCTGCAGTTTGGCAGCTCTGTAAATTTTATTTTGTTCCAGATCAATATTAAAATCAATATGATCATAAAAAATAAGATTTTAATTACAGTCGTTTTGCTTGTACATTTCCAATCAACTAAGTTGCCTTTCAGATAGCAATCTTCTGAAACAGAGAACTAACCTTCACATGTGCCTAACACAGTAAAAACCTAAACTAGTACTTGCAAGTACTCTTAAGAGCATATATCGTATTTCATCATTTATTAAAAAAAGCAAACAAAAAAGCCACAAAAATATTTCCTTAAGTGGATATGAGCACCTGATTTTTGTCCCTACTTCCACCTCACAGCAAATGAAAGCACTGAATAGATGGTATGACTGAATATAGCTCATTAGAACAAATTACAAATGGACTGAATTTTCCTTTGAAGTTATTCCTTCCTTTCACAAATAACAGACTTCAGAATATAAAATAATTTAAAGAGGAATAATTTCACAGGTTTTTCACTTATTTCTTTGAAATTTTGTTGGAGTTTTAGACCAAAATTCAATAGAATTACCAAATGGCTACAATTAAACAAGAACATATTTTGTGATTACTGAGATTTAGTCAACCTAAAACTTTAAAAATCAAAATTTACTCTTCCACTAACAATATTCTATGTACAGTATAAAGGAAGTGGCAAAAGAGAATTTCAAAAAAAGCCAAAAAGCAAAACCCAACAACTGAGTAGCTTACCCGCAAGGCTTCAATCACAAGGTCTCGTGCTTCCAGTTCTCCTTCCATTACACTCAAAAGCATTCGCAGTTCTGGCTTGCTCAGGTTATCCACATCAAACTCTCTTGTCTGTAAGAAACAAAACACTGATGAACACACTCATTACAACAGTTACTGTAATTTTGAAACACAGATGTGTCAGCATCCATCTATAGTTGTCAAAAGTTGGTGTCTTGCACTATATAAAGTCAAAATTAATAGCAAATAGTATGATTCTTTTTATTTAAAGTGAAGAGATCTAACCCCTCCCACATTATATTGTTTCAAATTGTTGCAAGGGATCAATCCTGCAAAGTCTTGCAAAGGGTAAAGGTGAAATGCAGCTTCACAGAGGCTGAAACAATTCAACAGATATGAAATAGTACTACAGGGAGGAAGGCAGGAGAGGGAGGGAAAGGATCTTAATCACGGTGCACCTAACACACCTGTGCAAACAGCTACCAAATTGTCACCATACACTGGGCTGAATGTGAACTTCTGAAGAACAATTTGTGAAAAGACATGAACTCTTATGTGTATGCTTTATTTGCAGTCTCATTTGTTTGGCTGGAGGGAACAGTTCAGGTTTAAGAGGCACTAGGAAACAACAGTTCATAGCAACACTAGCTTTCAAGTCCACAGTTACCAAGATTACTGTAGGTCTGACTGCCACCCTGAGCAAGACAGGAGAATGAGTTTATACTGATGAATCAAATCATTGAGCACATACTTAGTGTATATTGGGAATATCAGCATGGCTTCTATGAAACTAAATTCACTTCACAAACTGATACAGTTCTGTAACAATGTCAACAGGCACATGGTAAAGTGGATCCACTGGAAGCTAGTGTATTTCAATTTTCCAGAAGTTTTGGACAAGGTTCTATCTAGTATTATTATACAAAAACTCCTATCCAACTGTACAGGAATAAAAGACACTTCATGGATAGGAAGCAAACATCATGGGCAACAATCATGTTCCAAGATGGAAACAAGTAAACAGGGGGCACCTCTGGGACCAGCCTTATTCAAATTCTTCATCAATAACCTAGAAAAGGGATAGAGAAGTGGCAGAGATAGCTATCTCATGTGGAAGCTGGCACATAATTCTACACTTACAGGTGAACAACCTCATTTTACCTCTATATAAGCCCCCAGTAAACCCGTATCTCAAGTACTGCATAAAGTCTTCATCTAAAATGAGTAAGTACTATATGACGAAAGATTACAAGGCTAGAAGTCATGATTTTGGAGGTGTGGTGAGGGGAAATTATAATATTCACAAAATCACAAAGGTAGACAAGATTAATACAAATCTCTTGTTCACAATCCACAATGCTAACACAAGTAGGCACTTAATGAATTTAGAAGGGGATTACTTTCAGGGGGAGAAAACAATTTTTATTCCATGTGCTAGATTCAGCTACCCAGATGGATTTTCAATATGCTATTATTCCCTGTAAGGTAAACACTAGACTCCTAGCTATGATGTAGATGTGTTTACTAGAAAGCCCTGCAATGTATGAAGTAATCTGTTGCCAAATTAGGTGAGCAATATACTGCCTATTTTCCCCAAACCACGTAATATCTAAACATTCAGCTACTGAGGAGCTTAACTTCAGCAGAGAAAAATCCAATAAAAATTACAGCAAGTACCATTTTTACATTCTCAAGGCAAAAGGATCACAGACCAGTTGTTCTTCCCTAAGGCTAGAAGGCTACAGATCTAAAATACCCAAAAGCTGTATCTGTGTTAGTATTACCATGTTACACTTTTACTTTGCAGTTAAAACACACAGAGGTGCACAAATGGCTAATGAGAACTGAGTGCCAGAACTTTACCTAGTTACATTCAGTATATGTAGGATTGAGCTTCCTCATTCAGGTGAGTAATGCAGATCAACTTCCCTGCTCAATCAGGGCCATCCTAGAGCACACAGCACAGGATTGTGTACGACAGTGTTTGAATATCTCCAGTGAGGGAGACTGCACAGCATCTCTGAGCAACCCACTCCAAGTGCTCAGTCACCTGCACAGTAAAGCAGCTCTTCCTCATATTCAGTTGGAACTTCCTGTGCCCACTGCCTCTTCTACTAATGCTTAGCACCACTCAGCAGAGCCGGGATCCATCCCCTTGACACCCTCCCTTCAGATACTGATAGACAGTCATGAGGTCCCCTCTCAGCCATCTCTTCTGGAGGCTGCAAAGTTCCCTCAGTTTGTCCTCATAAGAAATGCTCCTGTCCCCCTATTTCTATTAAGCATAACTGTTTTGAAGACGGGGCCATTCACTCTAACCAGAACTTTAGCCTGAAAACAGTCATCTTCTATTTTTGCTGCCTGGGTCAGCTATTCCTCTAATCCAAAAAATACCTCTTACTCTCCATGCCAACAAATCAAGAGAAAAACAACTGGTTTCTCTGAGGGCTTTTTCCAATATATGCTGTAGCAGCCTCTCACAGTGCTCCTTCCAATTCTATATAATGTGCACTGATCTAAGGACACACAAAATGAAAAGTCACTAAACTTACACAGGTTCTCATGTAATCTAGTGTCAATAGAGTAGATTTTACCCCACGGGCTGCAGCAGTTTTCACTCTTGGCACTTCTAATTACTAAATTTAATGCAGTCATATACAACCACTTATCCACCATCTTTCTTCTGTGAATCACTTCATAAAACCTAATACCTCAAGGATAGGAATTGGTTCCTTTCATACAACTTCTTTTATAATAGAGAAAAAAATCTCCCTTTTACAGATGGAAAATGAACGCAGGGACATTTTTTTTCCAAAAATAGAAAGCAAATAGTATAAAACATAGTATTCAGTAATGGTCTTTTAAGTTGCCATTCAATGGTTTATCCACTACATTATCTTCCCTTTCAAAAATAGACTTGTCTCTTCTAACAAAAAAAAAAAAAAAAAAAAAAAAAAAAAAAAAAAAAAAAAAAAGGCACTCAAGGCTCCTGATAGCCAGGGAAAAAGTTAAGAGGGGCATCCATGAAAGTACAGTACATGAAACGTGATCCTACTCTTTTGCCCAAGTCAGTAAATGCAGTCTGTCAGGGGGTATAATACAAGGCAGATCTCTGTCAAAAGACTAGATATCACAGGTGGAACATCTAATATCTGCAGTCTTTCCTGAGACATAAATGAAAACATTCTTCCATTCTTAACAAACCAGAGACATTCTTCAACATAAGTGATGCAGTGATGAGGTTTTTAACTAAGCAGCTGATTAAGCAATTACATAAATTTTGTTCAAGTATACACCTTGTACTAGAACATTAAAAAAGACAGCAAAAACTAGCAGTTAAGTGTGCTCTCTGGTAATTTATGGTTAGATGTAAATAAACACAAAGAAACTTCAACAGGAAGACATTCTTACAAGATATTCACCTTAATTTTTATATTTTTAATTTTAAAAACATGAAATAAGAACTAGCAAAACCATTTCATCTAAACAATTCTAACATATGAGATTGAAAACCCACTTACCCAAGCACCCTGTCTCCAAAAGCAGCCAGTACGGGATGCCTTGAAATCAGCACTAGAACAAAACAAGCCCATAATGATACTTCCCAGAAACACTCTCCCAACCTCCAGCAATTTTCAGCTTGTTCACCTTCTAAGACAGAAATTGTCATTGCGTATGCAGCAGCCCTCAGCTGATTTATCTGTTGTGAACCTGCCCAGTCTTTTTGAATCTTTATGTAATTTTAGCATCCACAACATTCCACAGCACAACTACACATTTTGTGAAGAATCATCACCTTTGCTGTCAGTGACTTTCGTCTGATACCTTCTCAATTTTAAGTATGAAACTGTCCACTATCAACCAGAAGAGACCCACAAACAGAAAAAGTGCTTTTTAGGATGAAAGTGAACATCATCATTTTTCTGGTCCTGTTTATGAATAATTTTATGCTCACCGAGGCTTTTTTTCCCCCCTAACTTTAGTTGACAAATTCTGAAACGACTAGTTTTTTCTAGTACTTTAATGTCACCTTCAACTTGTTCACTATGGGTAAGCAACACTGAATCCATTACATATGATAAGAGCATGTGTGGCAGTCACTGAAGACGCTACCACATCTTCCCCCATAAAAATCTCTCAATCAGCACTTAAGGAGCTGCAACATAGCCTACCCTAACTGGACCAAAATACATAGTTTAAACATCTGAAATATTCTCAAGCATAGTTGTAAAAATGTCTTTAAGATTTGAATAGATAAAGCATATCCTGAAATAACTATCCTCCCTCTTAAATGCTCTGTGCCATCTTCTGGGGATCAAGATGACAGTTGTGACAGGCTTGTCCCAAGTTCTAATTCAGACAGAGCACTATTTGGCCAAGTCATTGAAAAAACTGCCAGTTAGATCTAGAAAAGTAATCTCTCTAACATCTTCCAGTGGAGCAGTAAGTCTTAGACCTCCAGAAAATAAAGACTGCATTAGTAGCTCATGGCTTATGTGTGATCTGGGGTTTTGCTGGAATACCTGTGGTAGAGTGACAAGCTGTAAAAATTTAACCATCAACTTTACAACTATAGAAGCCAGCCATTGTATCGGTTTAATGACAAAGACACCACAATACATTGCCACAGAAGACACTTTGTATATACAATGAAAACACAAGAGAACTTTTTCCTCTACCTCTTGCAGATTTTAAAATGTTTGGTTTATTTGATCAATAAGAATAAAGTACCTCTCTGTCTCTAAAACTCCATGTTATTTTTCCAGATCAGTTTTGAAAGGAGTGTATGTTGCCTGGCAGCAAATGCACTGACAATAGAGCAAACTGCTAATTAGCTAAAACTCATCCAACTACCTGCATGTGCATCATGAAAACCAGCATTGCTAAAGACTAAAATAACCTCTGCCAAGCCAAAAGAAAGAAAAATCCATCCATTCTGAACAAGAGAAGGACTACTCAGAACAGCAGTGATCAAACTGGAGAGGCATTTTCCAGCCTCCATTGCCTCTGGAAAAGATAGAAAAAAGATGAAATTGGAAGGTCACCATGAGGCACAGGAACAGAACAGAGCCCTTCTCACAGGCAAAGCAATTTAGAGTAGAAATGGTAAAAGTCTTTGCAGTTAAATGCATCACACCACTCTCAAAAAAAAAAGAAAAAAAAATTGTGAGGGATTGGTAGTGCCAATAACTTGGTTTTGCTGACATAGGCCAGTATAGTACCGGCAACCTCAGGAACTAAAAGTGCTGTTCATTGTGCTATCGCAGCAACTGTTAAAAACTCTGCTGCCTTCAGCAGAAGCTGGAAGAGATAGGTAAAGTATAAAAGTCACAACTTTGTACTTTCCCTAAACATAACACAGGCAAAAAACAAGTTAGCTGTGAATTAATCACAAATGCCCATAGAAAACAAAATCCTGCTTGCTCTGAAAGCTTTTTAAAAGATGGAGCTGGGTAATAACCGAGGACTTGGGGAAGAAACCTGTGGAGCGTAACTGAGGGCTGAAGTAGGAGGGCAGGAGTGGGGCAGGTAAAAGTATAAAAATGGTGTATAAGAAGACACATAGGGAAAAGCTGTCAAAAGTAAAAACCAGTATTTTCAGAAGGAAAGGGGAAGGTACATATCTACGTTTATTACATATTTTAACTCGAGTTCCTATCAATACACAGCAGAATCCTCTTGAGGATTCACAAAGCAGACTTCCCAGATAAGGTTCTAAAAATAAAAAAGGTTTGCTATTACTTGTTAGGCTATAAAAAATAAACTTTAGTATACTGGTGGCATTACATCTGCCAGAGCCATGACACAACTGCACCAGAGAAACACAACCATGATCTGTATGTTTTACAACAAGTATGTTTCCCAGGTATAACTCATCTGATCAAGTATAAATATCTATTTTCACTAATTCTCTTTAGTTTCCTATAGAGAACTACTTAGTATGATTTGAAATGTCCCAGGGATCAGAAACAGCTTTTTTGGGACAGGCAGATTTGATACTGAACTTAGGAGAATCATCCATGCCCAACTGGACTAGTTGCAGAAGTCCAGCCGGGATACCCCCTTCACATATGGGCCACCAAAGGTGAAAAGCTAAAGGTGTGTGTCTTGTCTGTATGTATGTAAGGATGGTATGCAAGCCAGGTATCCAATATCCCTTTATTTTCAATGGAGAACTGATCAGCCCAGTCAAACAGACAAAAAGGCAATTCAGCTAACCACCACCAGAACTATTTGCTCATGGCTCCACTGACTGTAATAGGGTATTAAACATTGTGCATACACATAGACACCTAAATTTAAATGTCTTGAATCCTATTCATACCTCCACCCATACCTTCAAGAGTCAGCTGCCTAAGTCACTTCACTCAAAAGCAGTGAAGTTCACAAACCTGTTTCTAAAACAGGTTATTCCTTCAAGCCGTTTACTTTACCCCAGCAGCTGTAAAAGGAAGTGGGTATGTGGTCAAATGAATCACAGCCCTTTTCTAATAAAGAAAACTGCAAACACAGAGACTGCTAAAAGAAGTGGTTATAATGTCCACATAATATTCATGAATACTTCAGGGAAAACCACAGTTTATTGCTTTGCCTGTGGAAGGCTTGTTCTTTAGTCTGAAATTAGGGTAAGAATCTGTGATCCCATGCCTCACAAGAAATTGTCTGATGCAAAAATACATGTCCATTTCCCACCACATTCAAGCTGAACTTAAGAAAAAATAACCTTTAGGAATCTTCTTAGTAACAGAAACAGGTATGAAGGCAGAGAAATATCTTTCAAGGAAAAGCAATGTTGTTGAACTTGCTCCCCAACTAATACGGAGTTTTTTGCTGAAGAGAATATCATCTGATGGTAACATTCAAGACTCACAAAATTTCAGTCATACCTAAGGGATCATGAGGGTACTGTATATGCATTTAATTATAACATCCATTAGCTCAATGACTTTTATTGGATTGCTCACCACAAGAAGTTACTCACTTACTCTGCCCTCCTCAAGCACAGCTCCCCAGCCTTCTGGGTTTTTCAGAACGTTTTCTTTAAAAGGTGTGGGGGAGGCTTTGGTTAGCTATTGTGGGCTTCCTTGGCTTCAGCTAACAGCAAAACTTTTAACAGTTTCAACATTAACCATAAACATACCTCTGAGCTGGGAATTTATTTTGGAAACAACAACAAAAAAACCCCAAACAAGCAGCCTCCAATCTCTCCAAAATTACTAAGATACTGACCTTTATACACACACAGATATTGTCACAGCTGTTAAAACATTTTTGCAATCCATTAAAAGCCACAAAGATACTTTATCATTTTTTAGTTCAGTGCAAGTTAGGTTTCTATATAGACTGAGGCCCACAAATCTTCTACAGTCATGTTTAAATTCTTAGATTTAATGGGCAATTTCTGTTCAGCAAGTTGCTTTCAAGTAAGTCACTTCTAAGGCAAATAGTATATGATTAGATACAGATATGGGTACACACTGTTGAAGCTATCTCTGTTTTCCAGAATTTTACACCTTACTTTGTGCTACAAGAGAACCAAAACACAATGCCCAAGAAAGCTTTAACTTACGTATCATTTGTACATACCAGTACATCTTCCCTAAACCTATCCGACAGCTTCTTGTTTATGTGTTCAAGGATTATACAGGTGTTTTGAATCAATTGTTCCTTTTCTTGAGTAGGAGTAGGTGCACAACCAGAATGCATAACGCTGTCTTCCCAAGATCTTTCCTTCCTGTCCCAATTTCCATCTCTATTCCTATCCTGGTATATCCCCTCTAAGGCCAAAGCAATGCATACACAAACAAAGTCAAAGCAGTTGGGAAAACAACAGAACTTACTGCATCCATCAGCTTTACACCTCCCATGCCACTTTCACATATCTGGCTCAGAATTTGCACCTCTGCACTTCACCTCTAATGACAGACAGTGTGACAGTTCACATTTGGAAGAGAAAAGAACATTTAAAAAGTGGACAGCATTCAGTGGCTTTCTTTTCTCAGCCCCAAAGATCTTCACAACCCAGGAAGAGAGGATGTGCTGCAGGTTGTGGCGTAGCAAGCATAGAAAAGGCAGTGCTGTAGTTTGGAGAAGGGGAGGAGAGGAAGAAAGAAGGTTTGAAGTGTCACTGCAAGATGGATCGAGACCAATCTCTCACTGCAGAGAAGCAGGAGAACTAGAACAGACAGAACTGTGCTGTCTCTGCGTGTCACCTACGTGCTGAAACACAATGGCATCACACATCTGACTAGAAGAAAATAACTTCTCTGAATGATAAAGCTACACCAAAAACTTGTATTCAGATGAAAACAGGGCTGCTAAAGTCCTTTTTTAAGTGACCATTTTTCAGGATATAATCTCTTTTAAGAGATATAGTCTTTGTTTTTCAAGGCTATGGTCTCATTTTCTGCTACTTGCAATGGTTTTCAGATAAGAATCTTTCCAACTGATCTAAATCAACCTATACAATTGATATGATCCAGCCATAATTTAGCATTTCACTCTATTGACCAAATGGCAGTTCTACTACGAACATTCTTACAGATCAATAGATAGTGAATACACCAAGCCAGGCATAAAATACTCCACAATGTCACCACAAAGTATCATGGAATTTCTCTCAGTTTTTTTTGTTTGTTTGTTTGTTTTTGTATTGATAGTTTTTCATGTAGTGTAACTTTTTGGTACTGTTACATGTTACAGAGAGATCCTCTGGGGGGTATGCACGCATTCTCAGTGCAATTTTGCAGCAAAATCCTTACTCAACTTAGTGGAGTCAAGATTCCACTCTATCAATGTCCACTACAGGTATAGCTTTACAGACAGTAGAAGGTACTGTCTTTGAGGGAAAAATAACATTTATGCTTTTGATCACTGGTCAAGCAAAATCAAAACCAAAAATTTTACTGAATAATTTCAACAGACCATGTTTGATCAAACTGGCTTTTCACAGACTTTGTTAATCTACACTGAAGCTAAAGTGTGTGACAAGCCACCCCTCTCTGCACAGCAGGCTGATGTTCAATGTTTCAACAAAAAGACTGTCCAATTGTATTATTTCTTGCTATTATATAATCATTATTGATAGACATTAGGCAGATGGAAGTAATTCAAAGATGTTTTAAAACACACACATATGTTTTCTCTCAATTCCAGTCCAAACTGCACCAACTCAATTTCAGTGACTTCAGTGCAATCATGCTGAGCAGGTATGAAAAAGGACCAGATCCACTCCCCTGCAATTCTTCCCCGTCATCCTTACCATGATAAAAATACCAATATTTTGTGGGAAAGAAGTGATGGGTTCATCAAATGCTATGCTTTATCCGAGGAAACTCAGAATAACAAGATTATGGGCTTTGTTCCCGAATGTAACACGCTATAGAACAGTCTAGGCTTTTTCAGTCAAATTCCCTGGTGAATGTAAAAAAGAGAGGGAAGCACCTCCTTTTTCTACAGTGTGTTTAAAAAGACCAGAATATGTCTTTATTTTCCAATGATGTTATTGACAGTGTATCAAGACACAAGACTAACAGTATGCGGTATCAAGAAACCCTACTGTACTGTCCTGTGTCACACACCTTCTGCTTACAGCATAAAACTTACACATTAACACATTACTATTACAAATACTGTTCTCACAGCTTTTTACTGCACCGTTTGTGCAATCATGACTCTGAGAATTAAAAAAAAAAATTTAAAACAGAGCAAAACTAAACCCCCCAAAAAACCTAACCTAAAACTGTACTGAAAACAATACTTTACTGTAAAGTTGAAGTTTAGTGTGACTTGCAAGATACTCATCTGAATGATTATGGTCATCCAAAAAGTAAACAAGATGCTCCAATTCATAATTCTGTATCTCCAGTTTAAAGACAGAAAATAGAAGCTATTCATACTAACCTTTCAAAAGTATCATAAACGTATTTTTAAAAAAATATTTTCATTGCACAGAAGTTTTCTTTTTATTTTCCTGTACAAGAGATAAAATTAATCAACAATGAGATGTTTACACTGGTAAGGAAAAAAACATAAAAGGAAAATGAATGACTGAAGGCAAATTAAAAAGGAAAGCAATAATTTAAAAATATTTTGTTATTGCTCAAGTATAGCTATTGTTTTTGTTAGGGAGAAACACAGTTTTCATCCGAGCATCTCTTCACTTTTAAAAATATATTTTAAAACAAGTGTGCAGTGGAGAGCCAGCCCTCCTACCTTTCACAATGAGAACACCAAATTGCGTGAGTGGCTTATACTCCACTGCCTAACAGGGCAATATTAAAGTGCTCCTTGATTACAGGCTACTTGTCTGATATCTTAAAACTGAAAATTAAGACAGGATTAATATGAGTATACTAAATATTTAATATAAATAATTTCAGTCAAAAACTGGTCTTTAAAGTATTTAACCTTACTATTATTAATTCTTGCCCTAATGTTCATTTATGCCATGGTTATATCGTTGTTTTAAAAGACAGTGATGTTATAAATATGCACTGTATAAGGTTTATTTTTTTGAAGGAAAACTGAATTTCCACAACACTGCAGATTTTAAGACACACAAGGACAATTACGTATACAGCTGGAGCAACGTTTCAGATACGAAACCTGCTTCGAGGTAAACAAGATAACATAAAATAAAATGCTAGCAATAACCTAAACTTCAGAGAAACTAATGTCCTCCCCCTTCAGGAGTCAACGCCCTCAGGAACGATCCCAATCAGAATGGGCACCACCGCGGTTTTACTGCCCTGAACTTCGCACGTCGCTACGAGACCCAGCAGCTACAGCCTAACCCTGCGGCTGTCGGCCAGGCGAGCACCTCGGGCTGGTTCGCCCCGGGAAATTCCCAGACAGGCCGGACCACGCCAGGTTTGGGATGCACCGGGAGAGGCAGAGCCGCAGGGCTGACAGAGCTCTGCCAGGGCACGGGCGAGGAGCCGCGGCCCAGCGGAGGCGCAGACCGCCCGAGAAGACGAGCCCTGCAGCCTTGCCTGGGGTCGTGTGGAGCAGGAGAGAGGAGCCCAGCGCTGGCCCAGGGGAACGCAGCCTCCCCCTGACACCGCTTTAGCCATCGGCTCGCACCGCATCCCTCCGCCTCCCTCCCAGCCGCCTCACCCACCCGCAGAGAGGACACGCCGGCAGGGAGGGGGTTCTGCTAGGGTTTTGAGGATATTTTAAGCGGGGAGCCAGATCCTGCCCCTGGAGCGCGGGCTCTGGGAGCCGAGACGTGTCCACACACCCGGCGCTCGGGACGGGGACCTGGGGCGGGGGAAAAGGACGGTGCCTCTGCGCCGAAAACGCCTCACGAGACGCAGGCGAAAGCCAAGCGCCCTGCGGGCCCGGCAAAGGGTTAAAGAGCAACATTTCCCCCCGCCCCGGTGTGACAGGTCCCGCCGCCCCAGCCGCTGTCAGCACCTCAGCCCTCCCGGAGAGCCGGGGCGCAGGCCCCTCGCTGTGAGAAGCAGCGGGAAAAGGGGGGTGGGTGCGGGAGAGGCGAGACGGGGAGCGGAGCGCCCTCCGCGCCCCTCAAGGGCGCCGCACGCCCGGAGCAGCGGGAAGGAACAATGGGGGCGAGAACCCACCGCCCCCGCTGAGCGGAGAGGGAGAGCCGCAAGGAGGGAGAGCCCGCGCCTCTCTCTGTTCTTGCCCGGGGTGGGACGGGGCTCGGCGGCGGCGGGTCCCACGGCGAACCCCGTCCCGCCCCGGGGGAGAAGGAGGGCGGAGGGACGGAGCGGCGGAGGCAGGTCTCCGGGCAGCGCTTCGTCCCAGCCCATGGGGGAACGCTCCTCGCCGCGGCTGGGTCGCACCCCCCCTCTCCCGCCAGGCCGATTACCGCTGCCGTGGCCGCCGAGTCTTCCCGCCCGCCAGAGCCGGGCTCGCTGCTCGCTCCCTCCGTCGCCATCTTCCCGCTGTATCGGCTCCGGCGCGGAGCGCGGTGCGGAGCCGAGTGGCGGAGCCGCCGCCAGGCGCTTAACCCGCTCCCCGCCAGCAGCGATCCCGCCGGGAGCGGGGGCGCTTAACCCCTGCGGCGCCGTGCAGGCGGGGCTGCCGAGCAGAGCCGAGCCGTCCCCTGCACCGGCAGAGGCGAGCGACTCCCGGGCTTCCCCACCCACCCGCTCCCCGTCCTCCATACGGCGGCCCGGAGACGGGCGGAGGGGGAGCGGGCCCTCGCCGCGGGCGGCCGGCGCGCAATGGTGGCTGAGGGGAGTGTCCCCGCTACCGCGCTACCCGGGCCCCACGCACGCACCGCTCTCCTCCCTACCCACCCCCGGCGTTCAGCAGCCGGAGAAGGAAAGGAAAGGTTATGGATGGGACGAAAAAAATAGGGAGTTGCAGTGCGTTGGCTTACCTGATCCGTGAGACCCTTAAACCGACTGAAGTCTTTGAGGAAAGGGCAGCTATGCCTCTTCTTCCTGGGGGTCCTGACTGAAGGAGTCACCTCTCCCTCCCCCTCCCCTGTGGAGAGGTTTGGGGGAACATTCTGCTGCAAGCCATTGCTTGGCTGATTTTCAAGGCATAGTTTCAGAGCCTGGGTGAGAGTGGATACTCAGCCAGGCCCAGTGTTTAGACACCTCTCAGAGCCAGTGCTGGACCCCATCCTGAACTGGGGCTGCCCTTTGCCATTCCAGGTGGGTACTGAAGCCAAATCCTGTTCAGGATTCCTTCCAGAGGAAGGTTTTGGTGGCTGAGCTGAACCCCCTACCACAAAGGCTCAATGTTCCCCACCCAGGAGCATCCCGCTCTGCCCCTCTCCAGGGGATGCTCCTCATGGTCTTGCTCTACTGCTTTGCCCCGGCAGTGGGGACCTACACCAAAACCAAATCTAAATGTGGAACCTGTGGAACCAACTTCTCTGTTGTAAGCTGAATTTGCAACACCGTTTACTCTGCATCCACATAGAACTTCCACCAACAGCAGGCTCCTTTGAGCCTTGCCAGGCTCCTGCTTTCACAGGCCTGCCTCAAGTCTGCTGTACTAAATCCCTTGACACCAGGACCAGACTGAAATGGGCTGATGCCTTGATCAAAGACAGCAAACGTTCTTCAAAGCATACTATACTTAAGAGTGAAAGTAAAACCATGCATGAACCTTTTCCCCTTTACATTACCAGAAGGGAACTGTGATTAGTAGAATAAACTCCAATTGTAAGGTAAACACACACTGACCAGAATGAGCAGGAGGCAGCGTATAGGATCCATTACAGGGCACATAAAATCCAGTTGAACAGATGTTTTCTGGTTTAGGGTTTGTTTTTTCTTTCTCCTTAAAAATGAGCTCTCCTCCTACTCAAGTTTTACATTTTTATAACTATAGTGTGTGCTCACATCCCTTCTACCACTGAAGTTAAGAAATTACGTTGATGACACATAGCCTAAAACAACTTGTTTTTCTCGGTTCTCAGTACTCTAGTACCATTTAATTTGCTTAGGACAAATTGTTGCTTGCCTTCTTTATTGACAGCAAAGTAACATACATTACTCATTATTTATATAAATTTGGAAGAGTATTTGGTGCTTTGCCTTCAAGAAATGCAATGGAAGTAATTTGTTTCCATGAACTCTGTCACACTTACTCCTCTCTAAAATGGATTAAAGTACTGAAGTTTTTAAAATTGTTTGAGGATATCTTTTCTCATGTTGATTCCCATCTACCATTATCATTGCCATTATTCCCCTATTGCATTAGAACCATCTGCTCCCTCACAATTACTTATGTATCTCTCCGAGTTGGTACAAAGCATGAACACAACATATTGTGTAAATACTGGTTTTTAACATCATATATGTCACAGCAATAAAGTAGCAAAGACTGCACCATTTATCCCTTGCTCTGCTGAGATCATAAACTGGTTTAGTTGATATTTTATCAATTGCCAAGTGTACATTTATCAAAATAACAATGAATATTATATTAGTCATAGGTTGCCATTTCAGACTTGAGAACTGATCTCTCTTTCTTCATCTAAAGATAAATTTAGAACGATTTTCTGAGAGAGATGGGAGTGCTCAACCTCAGCCAGCAAAAAATTAATAGAATAGATGTACCAGCAACACTTCAGTTAAAAGCCTATTTCCAGACATCTAATATCCAGCACATCATCCAAGTGCTGAAGTAGTTTGACCTGCTGTTATGGTCAAAAAGGTGGCAGACATGCTTTTGAAGGAGGAGTGATCTATATTTCTTCTTTATGTCATGAAATGAATCGTCACAACATTTTGAAAACATTACTGATGTTTGTAATTGTATGAGGCTGTACTGCATGTTTGTGTTTCTTTGCTCTTTCCCCTAATGGCAGCAACAAGACTTATGGCTGGCATGAGAGCACAAAAATCCATCTTGGATATTTCCTGTTGCTACTGGGAGTAGATTCTCGTGCTGCACAGCAACCATTGCGTCATCAGTGATGGTGGTATGGTCCAAATGTCTTTGAGGTTTTGCTGCATGAAAAACACCTTCACACTGGGGATCATCTTCAAAGAAGATGGTTTTTTCCTTGATTGTTACTACTGCATCACTGGACAAGGTCTTAGTTCTTCTCTGGTTATTTGGCTTATGCTACTGACATCCTCTCTCAGAGCTGGCTCTGAACCTACAGTAATAGAGCATTTACACACATTATGAATGACTTCAAAGTGAGGGACAGCATGACTTTGTGACTGCTGTCATAGTTCACTGTTATTTCTATGCCTTCATTATACAGGGCAAAACTCTTTAATGCATGTCTAAGTCAGAGCCCTTATAGGAGAAGAAATTGCCATTGCTTTTATAGACAATTTTATCACTACAGTAAGGCAAAGGAGTTGTTTCTCTCAGAGGAAGGTGCTCAGTGTTTTACTATTAGCATGTATCTGGCAAACTGAATGCAATTAACTCTTTTTCTGCTGTTCCAGTTTTATTTGGCCTGAGTAACATAAAGAAAAGCCCAAGCCTAGGAGAAGGCCTTAAGTGTATTTCTTTCCTATGATTAGAGAGTTGGCACAAAGCAGTGGAATGTGTCCACACCTTACAGGATGCAGCTGCTGAACTGAATGGTGCTTATTCCCTCCATTAGCACACAATTGCAGCGACAGAAAATGCCTGCCTTGGCTTTATATTGACAGAGAAGCAAATTGTGTATCTCAGTTGTACAATATATTGTGGCTTTCCTGTTTTGCAACTAACCATTTGTGTGGGAAAACAAACAAACAAACAAATGTAAAATAGTATTATATTTGTCTTTTAAAACAAACAAAAAGCCTGTGTCTGAATTAAAAGCAAGGAGGAGATGTTGAAGTTCCACAATAAAGTTTTACAGAATATTAGATTTCTGAGAAAAAGTAATTAATCGCTGTATCATTAAAATCTTTCCAAAGGTCATCCCAGTGAAAACTTAAGACATTTCTTCCATCACCCTCATCTAGGATTCATCAAGCCAAGCCAAGCCAAACAACATAATTCAAATACTGCACAGATTACTCTTTAGGAAACTTTGGTTTTGGAGACCTTTATGCAATACAGAGCACTCTGGTAACTCTGAACCCTTCCTTGACTTGCATTTTCTGAAGAAGGGGTTGCTTTCTCTGGAAGATTGCACACCACTGTCCAGGTAAAATTCAATAGTAAAAGAGACAATATTCTGCAGGGCATGTTGGCTGCTTCTGGGAATCTTAAAGTAACACTGAAAAGAAAGGTGAAAAGGAGGCAAAATCAGAGCATCAAGAACAAAATAGGATCTCCTGTAGGCATTCAGAGAAGACATGCTTTAATTGATTATGCAAAAGGAGCACAATTAATTTAAAAAAGTGTTGGAATGGTTGATTTGTGAGCATAAATTTAACAGTATTGAATATTACTATAAGTTAGTGATGTGATTCACTTGACTGGAGTATTGAAAACTGTCTATAATCTTAGAAAGGGACAAGTGCACAAAAAAGGGAAAAAACTATCAAAATAGAATGTTCTGTGTGTCAGCATTACTGACATCTCAGGAAAGGTTATTTGAATGTTTATGTGCTCTGCTTTAATGTTTAAAACATAAAATGAAGTATTTAGTGCCTACTGCAGACCTCACATCATACTAAAGAACAAAATGGCAATATCCTCAAATATCTTCTACAAAGAAAGAGAAAGCTGCTATCACTGAGGCTTTGCTTTGAATGACATCATTTTGCTAATACTGTAACATCCTGTAAATGTCTAAAAATTACGGGTGACAATTCAAAAAGTTAACCTTGAGCAGGAGGATTCTAAATGAGACATTCTTTTAACACAAGAAGAAGAGAAGCTCACTCCAACTGGAATCTAAAATTTGAGTGTTTGCAGTGCCTAGGTTTTAGAAATCTGAGCCCAGAATGGAATCTGAAAACTAAAAATGGGTACGGCTTATGAATTTGAAACATTTATTTTAGAGAAGTCTTGAAGTCTATGTTATGCAAAAAGATCACACGCTGATCTTCTTGGAGTTGAAATACATAAGGTTTCCTATGAGGAAGAAAAAACCCCCGATAACTCATTTGTTGTCAAGACAAAAAAGGAGTGTGTACAGCTTTTTAAATACCAGAAAGGTATAGAATAGTTAAAATTATCAAACTGAAAATGATGAAATACTCAGAAAATTCAAAAGCTGTATCTTATTTCTCTCTTTCATTCATCTTCTCGTGGGTACCACTAAGGAATGTGAAATAAATCCAGAAGAGTTTTCTGACTGAAGCAATAAAGGTGCAGGAATCAAGAATTCTCAGAACCAGTTTCCCTAAGAAGGCATGATGACTAATGTACTTCTACAGGCATCAGCACTTCCAAGCAAAAACCCCACTTTTTTTTTCTGGACATGGGAGAAGTGCTTGCTGCTGTGATCATATTGGCTGTAGTGGCAGGAGGCAGGAGAATTCATGCTGCAACTGCCAGACGTTGGCGAGTCTGTTCCTTTACTGGCAGGATTTATGCGGCGATCTGCCATGCTGGGAAGTGCACCACCTCATTTTGGAATTTAACTCTTTGCCCACAAGTCACCACACCATGAAATTATTTTTTTTTGTGAGTATTAAATCACTTTATTGCAAAATCTCTTCTCCTTTTTTTTTCTCTTCTTTTTTTAAAATAATCCATTGATTACTAAGCCTACTGTTTTAGCTTTTGCTCATTTTCATTATAAAAAAGGCCAAGTTTGAAATTGTCTTATGCTGCTGACACCCTATGAACAAAATTGGATCCCTAAATGCCCCCCCTGTAGAGATGAAGCTGTACCACTACAAAATGGACCACTGTATCCTTGAAAAACTCACCTGGAGTTGGAATGATAGTGCACATAGCTGTCCTCCCTGCCAAAGCCCTGCTGTTGTTCTGAGAGTTCACTGTGAGCACAGCGCTGTGTATGGGATTTCAGCACATGAAACAGCTTCAAGAGGACTTTTACTCCGTAAGTGTAGAAATAAAACTGCAAGGGAAGTTAATCAACTGAGTGCCAAGAAGGATGAGTCTTATGAAGGTGGTAACTGCCTTTGCACTTAGGTAGAACATCTATGTAAGGGCTTGGTAGTGAAATGTTTTTCGCATTGAAATGCTCCACTAGGGAAAAATTCCCTTACTAATGAAACACTCCACTAGGGAAAAATTCCCTTGCTAATGAAACAAAACTGCTTCAAGAGGTTGTTAGCTCCATCACTGAACTGTAGAACCACAGCCCAGAAGAACTGGCTCCTGTGCTGATGACACAAAACAGAAATTATTGTCTTGAGGAGTTAACTCCCACTTGGAAAACAAGCATTTGCTAGAATAAAGGAGCAAATTTGCTTGCCTGTAAGAAAGTGATGCACTTACTGATGTAACTCAGCCTTTGCAATGTAACTTTATTTATACTCTCAAAGTTGAAAAAACTTACGAAAAGAGATCTCTGTGTGTGTGTGTGTGTGTGTCTGTGTGTGTTCCATAAACTGAACTAATCTGATCATATTGCCAAGACTCATAGTGACCTGAAATAAAGGTAGGCAACTCGTGTAAATCTGTGGTTCAAGTTTATGGGTAACAGAAGACCAGGTGAACGTTTTAATCGGGGGGAAAAAATCAGTAAGACAGACTGATTGTGAAATCATAAGTAAAAAATGCGAAATTGAAATTCATGTGGCACCCTGAATGTGTGCAAAATTCACTTATTTACATGTAAATGAGGCAGACAGAGGAAAAGCAATGAGCAGGAGAGAGATAACACTGACTAGTCTTTGCTGTCAAGCACAAGCATCTTTCAATGTGCAACTGCACTGAAATCTTCAAGTCAGGGATTAGGGATTCTGCCTTAGCTCTAATGTTTAAATTCTGGATATCCATAAGATTATCTTTCATTAGAATTTTGCTCAGCATGTCCCTCAAGATTGAGATGTCACTGAGATTGTATGGGATTGATCCCCAGTGTGTCATTTGCCTACCTTACTGGGAATTAAGCAGGAAATAAATTTGGAAAATGAGTATGAGGATATAGCTTTGTTGCAAAAATAAAAAGAGTTTCTAGGCTCCTGAGTTTCATCAGCTCCCAAGTTTCATCAGTAGATGATGGGGACTCTCTTGCCTCCTGTGCCTTGACAATTTCCTCTGAGGTTTCAAGACTGAGCATGAATATAAAGCCAAAGCTCTACAGAAGATCTACTGCAGCCAGAAATCTGTATGAATATGACTTTACAAAATGTCTTGGGAGGCTGAATAATCTTGCTGCAGGACAAAGGCAGAAAAAAAAAGAGAGTCAGTGGATTTGAAGTGAGGAATATTTACATAATATTTGATCTTTGTTATTTTAAAACAGTTACAAGATATGATTCATAGAAACTTAGGACTGGATTGCCAATCAGTTAGTCTAACATCTTCCAGATTCTAGAACACATATACAGTCTTGTAAATAAAATGATGGCTTTAACATCAGAATTTTGTTGCATTTTTTTCCTATTCAAATAATGTTGAATGTGTTAGCATTAAGTTATATAAATTCTGCAAAATTTTTGAAAAAATTAATTAGGTCCTGATGCTGGTGACTCTTTCTTTAAGGGCTATCAAATAACCACAATATCTTTCTGAGTCTGATGATATTTGGACTGTTATTTTAATGCAAAAACAAAGATAAAGGAAAGATCAGTGACTTGGTAAGGACCACAGAAGAGTTTGGAAACTGTAGCTGAGAAGGAAAATCTTGGAATACTTGTTTCCAGCCTCCTTCTCTTATTGAAGTGAACATCTGAGTAAATATATACATTTAATGAAATGAGATCTAGATGTCCATGTGCCAAGATAAAGAGATTGAACTGGAAATGAACTGGTACTTTAAAAAATTGCACTGTCAAAAAAGAATGCTTTTACGGCTGAGGAAGACTGCATTTCAGTGAAGTTTGTGCTACTCTGTACTGTAGATACCCTTGAGATACAACAGTATTTGTATAAAAACACAACAGAAGTCCCTTTTTAAAATTAATGGACAGTTTGTCCAAAAACCATTATATTGTGAAAAACATCAGCACAGCATCCTATCGTTGTTGATGTTTTTGTTGATGGAAAATGATTCCATCAAATTAGAAGTAGAAATGAGTCCACAGAAACACTTCTTTTGAAAACAAAATTTTATTTGCAGATAACAAGAAGATATTGGTAGTATTTGTGAAGGTAAAAGGTATGCCAGATAATAAAAAAAAAAAACATGTGCAGAGTTTTTAACCTCTGTTTATCCTTTGAAATGGCTTTTCAGACACATGACCTCTCAAGGGAGTTTTGTTTTGCAGAGATCTCTCTAGAAACAAGCAGAACAGAGCAGCAGCCTAGAACAAAGCTGCTTCTGGCTCGTGGCAGTGTGAAAGGACTGCTCCCGTCTTTATTTGAGGCCCCTTAGGAAGCCTACAGGATGCTGGTTGCTAGGCAACACCCAAAGCTATGGTGTACATAGTGTTAGGTATTAATTATCGTCACAGGCATTTTCCATGCAAGATCCTGAAAATATGCAATTAGACACATCATAGGATAAGTAATTTTTCATTCTGATGGGCAAGCATTATTAATCTGCAGAAAATTCAGAATCTGATAAATTGTTCAAAGGTGACTGACTGTGCCAAGTCTAATATTTTCTTTTTGTTGTGATGCTGTTTTGTAATTGCAACAAAGGGATTTGAACAGCAATATGGTTACAGTAAGCTGTTTAAAAGTTCTGAACTAGGATATAATATTACTTCATTTGTTTCCCTGATTAAAGTGCCTAGTTCTAAACTGCTCTTTACCAGCACTTCATTTTGAGTAGTTCAGGTCAGTAGTTGAGCAAAAAAGGAAAGCCTTAGAACATGAAAGCAATAAAATATTTAATAGCAGCTGCATGTGGTAACAGAGAAATAGAAAAAAACAACCCAAGAAATTAAATCCTGTGAAAGAAGCAAGTCTTAATCTGCTAGTGTTTATCATGAGATAAATTTATGCCTATCAGTGATGACACAGGCCTGTATTTATGGGAAAGGAGAGCTGCTCTTCCTTCTCTATCATTGCCTACCTAGCCATTCATCACAATATAATGGGATGTATAAGTGGTACATTCCACTTTTAAGGGGATGAATACTGAGAATGATTATACCCCATGAAATGAAACAGGATAAGCAAGAAGGTACTCCAGTTTGCAAAGGAAAATGGAATTCACACTAAAGCAAATAATTACCAAAGGTGAAAACATAAACAGCAGCATATTGGAAATTCCTGTGAAGTGACAGTGACAAAATGTAACCAATAGCAAAGAAAATAAATTACTGTCTCAGGATATGAACTGAGTAATAAGAAAATCAGAGAAAGAACTTATTGAACTTTTATCAATCAGTGCAAGTAAAAAGAGTGCTATATATTTTCCAGTTGAAGAAAATAAATGAGACTATAGGTGGAGAGGCTCAAGGAGGCACTAATAAGAGGTTGTGTGACTGAAAATCTTTGTACAGACAAGGATGCCTTCTCCCACATCTTGAATACACAGATATTTGTGCAGAAGGAGCATGAAATGTAGCAAAGGGGAACAGAAATGCTTTGGCTTGTGCGACCTGTAGATGCAGCACTTTAGAGAATAAAACTCCCCCGGTTTCCTGAGCTGTGTCCCTTTAGACGGATATGTGGCAGAAAACTGCCATGAATATTGACTTAGGAAATTGTGACATGGGATGCTTCAGAAACTGGAACACCAGTCAGACTGGTAATGTGCTGCTTCAAATACCCATAGAGCATCCTAGCCAGCGAATTTATCAGGTAGGCAACAAAAATGATAATGTCAGTAAATTACTGAACCTGTCTTTTTCCAGTGAAGATGTCTGGACATTCTGTTTCAATCAATGAGGGCAGAAGGCATGAAAATTTCACAGCTGCCTCCAAAACTATTCTCAGCTCCAAAACATTACTGCCCACTTGTTGAGGCCATTGACTGTTTTTCTTTTCACTGATTGCAAATGGAAAGGTATGAGGAGCAGTAATTTCATTCACAATCTTGATAGATACACAACTGAGACAAAATTACTATCCTTTGGCCATTCACAGTGATAAACGTTCTTCCTTGAATGCTAGACTAACATTTTCTGAACCCTGTTTCTCCAGCATTGGTTCTTACTAATAGTATGTGTACTTTTTAATGAAGTGCTGTGCTAGGGAAATCAGTTATTTTTAAAATTAAAAGATTGTTTCACAAAGGCATTGTGAAGGCAGAGAAATTAAGAAATTAAGTTAGTGTTCCTAGAAAAAAAACTAATGTACTGTAATTTTATCATGAATGTGAATGCATATTTTGCTGACATCCTATTGTTCAAACAGATCTAGAAATATCTTTCTATCAGCAGAGATTTTCCTTTGGTAGCCCTTCCAAAGCAAGTGGATTTGCTGTCACTGCTGAGTTCCGAGGAGCCAAGATGTACTGCATGATAGCAACCACAAATTTCAGGGGGGCTCAGGATGTGTGTCTGTACTAGAGCCCGACCAGTGCAATTTGTTTATATGACAGAATTCACACAGCAACTACAAATAAGTGACTCACATCCTCTCTTATTTGTAATACTGATTTTTGACTACAAGTTGCAATCTTATGAATCTTCATAAAAACCTCCTCCTCTTTCCTGATATGTGTTTGATCAATGTGTTTGTCCTTTCTCTCACTTTTCTGATTTGAAACATTAGATAGATGAATATGATATTTATGTGCATGGATTTTCTCTATTTTTGTTACATTTTGGGATATTACTTTAAATTACTTTGTACCATTTCTAGTAATTTGATACAGTGAAATGGGCCTGAAGTTATTTATTTACTGTTGTATATCATATTTACTTCCTTCATTTTTCATTAGAAATAGGTTGTATTTGTTTTATGATTCTTTGATCAGAACTTTTCATTAGTCAGCTATTGTATTTAGTTACATACTCTAAAATCATCCTCTCATTTCCTCTTCAGTGTCTGTCTGTGATAGTGTTATGCTTAATTCAGTTGTCTTCAGCAGTGTTTTCTCTCAGACCCAGGTCTGTAAAGAAACTTGTTGCCTGATTGCCCAACAAGCTAGAAGCTGGCTTTGAAGGTGCCCAAATCCAGCAGCAAAATCCCCTTGGGTTAGGAATTTACACTTATGAACTTGATTATTTTGCGAAAGAGAGAGCAGGGATGGGGCTTTTTAAAATTCTGAAGCCTCCGTCCCATTTTGTTGATATGAAGGTCAGAGAACGTGAACACATACTCTTCTAGATGTAGAGAGATATCACCTTCTTTTATATCCTTGAAGTTTGTCAGAGTTAATGTAATAAAATCTTGTATTTAGTGGAGACCAGATTCTTGGCTGTTGTACAAAATAAACAACCAAAAGAATGAACTGCCAGTGCATGCCAGCTGCATGCCTGCTGACCCTGACCTGCAATTTGCTTTAGCCCAGAACAGTATTTTTCAGTGACCTATTAGAAAACAAAACAAAAACAACACAACAACAACAAAAAAAACCCAAAAAAAACCCCAAAAAAAACAAAGAAAAAAACCCTATCAAACATTTCAATTCAGTGTTCTGCAGTACTGGGAAATAAGAACTTAAACCACTTTTCCCCTGTAGTTCACCTTTCCTTACAGCTTTACTGAAGGTTAACTTGTTATTTAACAAAAAGAAACATTCTTGCACAGCTTAGCAGCAATATTACAACAGGAAAGATATCATTTGTTCCAAGAGCTGAGAAGAACACAAATGCAAATGATAAATCCTACTGCCCTGAAAATCCTGAAATAAATATTTTTTCTTCTCATCAGAAATGTTGCTTTGAGATAAGGCCTTGTAAAGTCCTTAAGTGTTTTTCTAGTGGATGTACCTTTAATGAAAGATCCAGGAGCATTGGTGGCAGGAGTAAAGATGGGCTCAGGTTCAAAATCAAATAACCTTCTGTGAGGTTTCAAGTTTATTTTAGGTTTATATTAACTGAAGTGATAGAATCATGACATTCAGTAGCTGTACCTCAGTTTCTGTCCCTGCAAACTCATTAGCCTTCCCCCCCCTCCACATGCATGTTACTGAAAAGTGGAGCACAGTGACCATTAAGGAATTCATTCGCATTCATACTTACCCACCATCATTACAAAACTTTACATTTTTCTAGTTGTCATCCATTGGCATGGAAGCATTTTCTACTTGCTTTAATTTCCTTTGCAAAGGCTTAGCTCAAGATAATCTAGAATTCAAATACTTTTATTGAAAACATTATTTAAAAGCAGAGAAAGTCACACATAATTAAATATACTGTCTGAAAAACATCCATGTTTTCATACTCAGTCATAGCTAAGCTACATCAGGGCATTTTGTACTATTTGTACTGGAAGAACAGTAAATAACTTCTCGGGCAAGTTTTGTTTTCATTTACTAGCTGTCCCATTCAGTGACAAATTCTTCTTGAATTCCCTCCTTGTTTGGAAACAGAGCCCTCCTTCATTATATACACTCATAATCCAAGATCCAAGAGAACAAGAAAATCATTATAGTGCCTACTGAAAGCTAAAAAGACAGATTGGTGTAGACAATTGTGAAGTGTTTGCGGTACAGAGAATTAGAAAAGCTCATTTGTCTGATTTACAGCTGGCTGCTTAAAAGGTAGATCAGAACATGAGATCTGCCCTATGCTATACCTGTGGTAGGGTAAATAATAGCCAGGACCTCAAATAAAGAGAAACAGCAATAATGGATTTTCTGAAGACTTTCTTGGCCTTATTTCTTTTCTCCTTCTTTTTCTTGTTAAGCCCCTGGTTTAGTTGTTAGGATGCTATACTTCTGTTTCTGTAAAACTAGCAAGCTCTGACTTTTAAACTTCCATATCTCCTAGATTTTTGTTTCTGAGTGCTGTACTGAAATTTTCTTGCTTTTCCACCTATTTTCCTAATTAGTGTTTACTTATGCTCTGTTTTCCCAACATAATGGCACATTAATAAGCAGGAACACAGTACAGTTTGTCAGACTGTTCTAAATATTCTGGCCATTTTAGAAACTTGTTGGTCTCATTGGCTGCACATAAATATAAAGACCTACATGATGCAGGAATGGAAGAGACGCAGTTGAAAATAATACGCTCACTGACGTAAGTAAACCATGACTGATAGGAAATGAACCTACACTAGTAGTGCCCAGATCACTATAGAAACAGAATAATCTTGTGGCAAAATTCAAAATGCTAATCAACTGAAGAGAGGCACAAAGTCTGTGTGTGCAACAGAGAAGGAAAGCAGCTACCAATGCACCTGCTAATAAGGTAGTAAGGAATCCCATCACTTAAAATGCCATACCAATGTTTGTGATTCCAATTACTACACATGGGTAGAACCAAAGAATATTAAGCTTTTCATGTTGGAATTACTCACCCTTCTATATTTGTTTCAGCTCAACTGCCACAAAGCAAGTATTGTAAACCTCATGTGATCGTCTGGAGAAGTTTGTGTGGTTCCCCTGTGTATAATATCTGAGTTAAATCCTATGCTCCACTTTGAATGAGGGACTACTCAGCCTCCTATTCTTCCCTGTCACATGACATAATGGGAAAAATCCTGCATCCTGTATGAAAATGAAAAGATCTTCTCTCTAAACTTCTGTGGTGATCCATTCAAAGGCAATATCGAGTGAAAGAAATGGTTACTTGTCAAGACAGATTTTTCAAATATGAAAAGGACAATGGATGTTTTTCCCAAGAGTTTTGTTCATTTCATCTGGCTGATCATAAAATCACCAGAAACACAAAGTAGATATCCAAGAGGTTCCTTCAGAGGAAGCTCAATCAGAACAATGTAGAAGAAAGTGAGTGGGCTGAATAGAGGTGAAGCCACATTTTAGAAAAAGAAGAGGGATCTAAGCTTAGGAAGACCTTACTCTGAGGAAAAACTGAAGAACAGAAATACCTGCTAGTATTTTGTTGTTTTAAGTGATAAGTAAATCGTAAAACAGGGTTCCAATCAGAATGAACTCCTAGAAAAGGAGAGCAACTGTAAAGTCAAAGATAGCCACCAATAGCTTTGGAGCCTTAGGGCATATGTACTAATATGTCTTTATAAGAAGGTTTAGCAGGTACAAAGGAATTGTTTCAGAGAAGTTAAAGAAAGACACTGTGCTGGACCATACTTGCTCTGAGTTAACCTGGATATTTTCCACTTAAATTTCTAGTGTAAGCACATTGACTTCTTCAGTAATGGAACACTATGAAATTAAGAATTAATGCTGGAAAATCATCATTAATTTCTATTGAAATAAAATTTTTCAGTATGTTGAGAGACACATCTTCACTATCTCCTAATAATAACAAATTTCAGTGTTGGGTAAAATTGCATATTTAAATAAAGAGAAGAGCAAAGACCCTTTGTTAGTTAGATGCACTGGAGACAGTGAAGGGACCATTATCAGCTGCTACACAAACAGCCTGTTAGTACACAGACTGGTATATGAAGTAGAACGTTGCTCATGCTTTCATCTTACTCTTCCATCCTCTTCTATGCTCATCTGGGTTCCAAATTTAATGAGAGTTAGATCTTTTCAAAGGCAGAGAATGCTCATGTGCCTCTATCATTCACATGTGGCTGAGCTTTCCAGGTGGCCAGAAGGAGTTCACAGAGGTTTGAACAAACAACTCGAGACACAACTGCTCTTCCTTCACTTTGCGATAAAGGTGGATCTCAGCCAAGTTCTGGCCAAATGTGAAGATAGTACAGGTAGGGAAAAAAAATTCCCTTTATGTAATCTAATTTGATATAATAACAATTATAATAATATAATAATAATTATTTCTAAGGCACTGCATAGAATATTATCATTTTGGAGATAACGTGTGTTTATTTCATTATAGTCTGAGTTGTCTTCAAAAGAGATGGGGTAATCTTTTGTATAGGTAGTCTGTACAATTAGCTGTCTTTTTATTCCTTGTGTAGAAAAGCCACAAGAGTATATTTACTTGATGACATTACCAAGGAAGTCAGCAATGTCCACTCAACTGCTTTGTCACTTTATTGATCTATTTACTTTTTAAATGAATTGTTGGGAGGGCTTGTTGAAAGGCACAAAGACTTCCCAGCACAAAGATGTCATTTATGTACCATGCTGAGGGAAAATATTTCAACATGGAAAAAAATAATGGCTCATGGTATTATGACTTGACTTCCAATTACACAGCATGGAGCTCATTGCTCGAACTGAATCAGAAAAGATGCTGCCTGCCCACATCATCCTGTGATACTACTAAATCTAATAAGAATAATTGCGAGTCTAGGAATGCTTCCAAGTAATTTTGCTTAATGATCTTAAACTCTAAGGAAGGGATGTCCACCTATTGCTTAATTACTTAATCTTTTAAAGGACATGTGCATAATGCTGCAGCTTATCTGCCCATGAGTACAACTCAGCAGGAATTTAACTCTCTAATTGTTCTGTGCTGCTTTCCCTTTTGGCTTACGAATCCAAGCAAGGGCTGTTACAGCCTGCTAGGACACTGGACCTTTTCAGAGAAGGAATCACAAGCACATTCTGCAATTCTTCTGCCCTTGCAGATTACCTTCACTGGCAAAACCAAACAGTACACAAAATGTAAAGCACTTCACCTGCATGCAGCTAGACTTGTCCCAATCCTGTGTCTTCACCAATGGCTGAGGTGAACAGATGTCCAGCCTCATTGCACTGAGATCAGCATGCAGAAGCACTGATTTTGACCTACCTGTTCTGTAATCATGCTTGCAAGCCTAACAACATTATCAAATTTTTGCATGTGCACTTATCTGTATTTATATATCTACACACAAACTTGCAGGTTCTACATGTATACCTTGAAAATGAAAAAAACTTGTTCTTGATGACAGGGCTGGGAAGACAGGTTTTGCTGATTTTTCTGTATCACACATCATACAGACAAGTGATCCAGGCATATATATTTGTGTATTTTGTATGTTGATATAAACACACTGTGTATTAAAGATCAAATATTCATAAACTGGTATAGGCTTGGATATGAATCCTTCTAAATTCCCTCCTCTGATGTTCAGGTGGTGATGCAGATTCTGTGTGAATGAACACATTATGGGGCTATTCCAGCATGAAGGGAGGTATGTTGTCTTGCTTTCTCTGATGTTTTTGAAAAACTTCAATTTCAATCAGATAAGGTGTAGGGGAAGGCTGAGAATTCTGCAAAACTGGAAAATCATTTCCTATTATGTTCTTCCATACTCTTGATTCAGATGCATGGAAATTAGGAAGCAATGTAGTTATACAAATTAAGACAACAGAGATTCAACCCATAAAATCAAAATGAAAATGCAATGAGCCAGGTAAAATTTAGTCACACAACATAAAAGGTATGCAATGTAGTCCCAGACTGACTTGTCTGAACAGGGAAAATAAAAAGCGATTGTTTCACTTGACATTTCTGGGATCCCTTGGAGTCAGCATGGTTGGAGCTGTTCCTGAAGTTGTTACTGGGGTTTGTCAGTCCAGTCTGCTGATTTCCCAGCTGGATGCTGCTAAAGGAATCCTGTTGAATTCTCTCTGCCCTTGCTTTAGAGGAAGTGCCAGTAAGGTTTCTTGTCTTTAATCAGCATCTATATTTCAGTGTAGACATTTGTTGTATTTGAGATCTCTAACCATCTGCTTTATGGGGCTCAAATTGATCAGGGAGTACCAAAAATAACGAGAAATTACTGGGACAGGGTGGGGGGAAATGCCTGCCAGGCTGCTAAAAGAAGAAACAAAGGGTGTAATTTTGTAAACTTCACATCCTTGCAAAGATAGGCTAGAAAATAAAGTGAGTATGCCTCAAAACAGACAAAACTCAGTCTACTGTATCTTCACAGTTGCTTAGGGATGATTCTTTGGCTTTGCTACAGGAGCCCTGAAGCAGAGAACAAGAATTTAGGGAGCCAATAGCTTATTTGCAAATGAAAGTGAGGGCTGAGGCAGACCCCTTCTGCATTTTTTTGTATTTATGGAAGGATAGTAAAGCGAACCTGCCACCAACACTGCTATTCACCACTGTATAATATTGCATTAAATGTCTCATTAAAGCAACTGACTTTTTCCTGTAAGCTTGAAAAGAGGAAGTTTATTTGCCACAGGAGCCAGAAAAGCCAAAGACTATGTTGTGCCTTCAGGGGTAGCTCAGGGTAAAGTGTACTGGATAATCTTCTCCTTCCAGGAGCATCCCTTGGAAGTGGTTGGTCTCTGACACACTGTGCTCTTCTTCTTCCCTTTGAATACAGGACAGGAAAAATTATCACAAATATCTGAATCTGGTAGCTGCTCTGGTCTCACCCACTGGGAAGGAAATAAGGAGATCTTGCTGTTGCACAACAGCTGGAGCCCAAGCTGAGAAGTCCTACTGAGTTTGGGAAGAAGTCTTTTCCTGTGGTGTGGATGAGAGCTAGGACAAGTTATGACAAAACAGTATAATATATGCTAATGAAGATGTCCTGCAACATTTCAAGTTACATTCATATTTTCACCTGAAACAAAGAATCTAATTTTCCATTATAAGTGAACCCTAAGGATAATTTCACTCTTTTTACTGCTGAATAACTGCATCTCCCTTTTCCTTTAGTATTTCTTTTCCTTCTTTTTGTATTTTATTTCCTGCTGTCTATTCATGATCTAAGCAGAACTCTGACATGTGAATTGAAGGGATGATTTTTCTGTTCCTTATTCTCCTGTCTTCTTCTAGAGCTGAGGAACCATATTATAGGATTTGCAGTTAGAAACTAGAACATCCCTTTGACTGTGAATGCATAGCATAAACCTGGCACTCCTGCTTGCATTTCATTTCTACTGTGACTGAAGAAAATTTCTGCACTTACTGTGAATGTCATGGATGTCAAGGGAGCTCTTTAGTGCTCTTTTTAAGAAAATATCTTGTGTAACAAGTGAAAATAGTCAAATGGTCACCAAAATATTACTCTAAGATTTATTGCAATATACAAAAGGAAGAACACATTTCAAAAATAAAAACTATCACTTGGCTTGCAGAGAAACAGATGGGCATGAATTACACAACTAACTAGAATGAAAAATAGACCCCAAAGTGAATTAAATGCTGGTGGGATGAAAACGAAGCTTTTTTTTTTTTGCTGAAGTGAGAAAACAGTCCTACTTATAATGGAAAATTATTCACTCTGTACTGCAGTGTAAGACAAAATCCATCACACTGGAAAAATATATTACTAGATTGCAAAAATACATGGTCTCCCCAGTAGAATGGACTGTCTCAGTGAAGGGAGAGCTACAAATAAAATTTAAACTTCAGCAGTTTTGGACAAAAAAAGGAACGCTTTCACTATTCCCATATTTAAATCTTTTGCTGACATATAGAACAAGTAAAACAAATTCTTTCACTGCGTGCTATAGTTAGAAATATTTTTTAATTGTAAACTTGCTATGAGATTTAATTACATTTTTGTCTCAATAGATCTTTCTGTTATCATTAACTACAGTTGAGTTTTCAAAGTGTCAAAGGTTCCTATAGAATCTATCACTTCAGCTTTCAAAGGGCAAGTGCTGTAATAAAACTGAAATTGCTAAATATCAGTTAATTCTCACAGTAATTATTTAAGTATTATTTATATCACTGTAACCCAGAGAGATCTCAGATGAGACTGAAGTAGATATTGTGCTAGATATTGTCTAAGATTAAGTTTAATATTTTAAACCATATTAATCTAGCTCAATAGAGAATGGGCTACTCTATAAAGCATCTGCTATGCTGCAATAATCAGACTTTTTGTAAGAGTACAGAGAAAGATCTAATTGTTCAATGTGCTTGGGGCATATAAGCTGCTCTGAGTTTGCAGTGAACTGCAGGAAAATGTCTTTATTCTTCCTGGGCAGGCAGCTGGTGTGGTGCTGACCAGCAAGTTGTCAGCTGTACTTTGCTACTCATTGGTGAGCACGCTTGATTTTTAGAAACCTGCAATATTGATGTTAGGGCTCTCATACATTGATGTTACTTGACTCGGGGATGACACAGATTATTACTGACATAAATTTTAAAGAACAGCATAAATTAACAAGAGTCTTTGTCCAAAGGGGTTATATAGTCTAAATAAAGATAAACAGATGTACTAGGAGAAATTAAATATCTTCTTTATTTACCAGATGAGGAACATGAAGATTAAGAATTAAAATCTCTTTCTATGCAGGTCAGTGGGAATTTTGCCAGTAACAGCAACTGGATTAGGCTTTTACCCACATGGATGGTACTGCAGTGGTACAGTAGAGACAGGAACTGAGTGCAGGTTTTCTGAATTCTGCAACAGCAAAGGGAGTGTGAGAATACTTGTTTTGATTGGAATTTGGTAGGCACGTGAGCTCTGTACTCTACACCACAAAATTACATTTATACATCAGTGTATTCATCCATTCCCATCCCAGAATTGATATCTTGAACTTGGAAAAGTGCCTTGGAGAAGATGTGTTTGCTACAGGAGGATCAGACTACCATTTTAATGATCACTCCAGCAAGTTCATCAGGGTAGAAACTGCAATGCATTTTTTACCATCTGGTTCAAATCAATCTTTGTGTGGCACCATGCCTACCACACACAGGTTCCCTGCTATAAAATGACACGTTGCTGCACAATGGCTACTCATTATTTCAGTCACTGTGTCCTCACAATGTCATGCAGTGCCTGAGGGAGTCTCATAAATGTATGTGCAACAGAGAGGAGCATGGTGTTTGTAGAGGTTTTCACCTCATTGCAGCTGACTGTGGTGGATTTATACATTCTAAAATCATTTGAGCATCACAGAAGCCATTTTTTTAGCAGAAGAATGACCACCGACAGCTCAGGATGAGGAATGAAGAACAGCAGGACATTGTGCTGATAGAAGGAGGGGTGATGCTAGTGGAGTCACACTATTCACTTTTTCTGGACAGACTTTTTATTTTTACAGGGGACCATATTGCTAATGCAAAAAGTTAAAGAAAAGAAAAGAAGTTCCATTACAAAGATGTACACTATACACTGTGTTTGTCTGTGAGTGCTACAAGCGTTACAGACGTTAGAATTTTATCTTAGAGCCCCTTAGTTGAGATTCCAGTAAAATCATCACCCAACTCAAATATGCAAAATCTAATCTTCGTTGAATTTCAAATACTGCAGACTGAGAAACTGAAAGAGAGACCTCAAAATTGTAGAGAAGTGACCTACATGTTAAACAAAAGACTAAATGCAATGCATGCTTTGTGGGAAGGGGAAGCCTAAATAGGAACAACACATAATATCCAGAGAACTGTCGTTTTTGCTAGTAGAGTTGTACATCTAATCAGTCTATAGATAGTGATTCTCAGAAATATTTGAAACTTCCAGCATAGTGATTTCAAACTTTTATTTCCACAAGGGCTGTTAATGGCCCCTTATACATGGCATTTAAAAGGTGTATAAAACTATGCTCTGAATACACCCAGTAAAAAAATTGTATCCCACAAGACAAAAAACCCCCTCCAAGATCACAATACTTAAAGTTTCTTGTAAGGGACCCACTCTGGCCTCAGATGTCATGTTGTAAAATGTCTGCTGAAATAACTGGGATTAGGGTAGTATGAAACAGAGGTAAGTGAAATTGTATTAAAGCAATACTAGAGGTTTTGTTCATATAAGTGAATTTCAGATGCAGGAAATGTTCATGGATTTTTCTCTCTCCCCAGATAAAATTATTTTAATAAGATAAATTAACCAAGCACTGATTATACCTAGGCCTTGCAGGGCTGTGCACAAAGCTGTTTATTGTATTCAGAAAAGGGCAGGATATTTTGGTAGGCCAGACATGTTTGCTTTATTCCCCCCAGTACTCTTTTCTCTGGAGCTCTTTCCCCCTGGTCTCACTGCCCTCTTTGTTCATCTCAGCTGCCAGATGCTTCTTCCAGAGCCCTTCCTGGACTTGCAGAGCACCCTGAGGTGGTGGCCCTCACATCTGTCACCATCTGGTGCCTCTCTTGCTCCACTGTGGCCATGACTCTGATTGTAGCACACATCCCACGTGCTTATAGCTTACAGTTCATGTGAATATGGGGGTTCTGGACAAAAATTCCTGCCTTCAAGTCATGCTTGTCTTAACCTTTTAGCATACGTTACTTTATCAAGATGATGTCACAGTGCAGGTCAGGTTTATTCTGGGGTAAATACATAGAAAAGAGTTCACAAAATCAGCTCTTGCTAATTGTCCTACAGAGATGATTTCACAGTAATTACATATGTGTAGCAGATCCTGACTGCCATTAAGACATTGCTATGGAATACATTTTTCTATTTTACTCTCAGCAAGTGGTCAGCTGCAAGGGGCATATTTTCCTTTGTGTTCTGGCTTACTTTTCCAGTAAGAACAGAACCTTGCTCAGAGGAAGAGAAGCCTTTTGTTTCAATACTTTAAGTAGTTACAATAATAATTTACAAAGGCTGCAGAAAACTCTGTACTCCAATTATAGTGTTGGTCTCAGATGTAAATCAAAGACTTCTGAGATAGCTATTGAAATCCAGGCGCAACCACCCCCATCCTGGAGTATTTAGGTCATTTGACTACATGATTGTGATACAATTGCTACATGGGATGGCACTTTATTCTGAAAAAGACCAAAACCAACAACACCCTTGGATCTACTACAGGGCTTCTTGCAGAAAAAAAGTGCCCAGAAATGTATGGTTGTCTGAATAAATTTCTTAAGATTATGAAATCACCTTACAGATGCCAAGCACTATGTAAATATTGCAACAAAAAATATGAATCCCCAGAAAGATTTAGCATGTGTAGAAGTAGGCAGTGACAGTTCATGGTGGGAACAGTTATATCCTTCCCATTTAGAAAGTAGAGATATTGGGAACATCTGAGCAAAGAATCTGTGCAGTCAGTGAAACACAGCCCGTCTGGTCTGTTATTTGAAATGCTGTTTTGAAATCTTGTGAAGATGAAACTCCAGGGAAACTAAGTACATAGCACCCACTCCATAGGCTTCCTAAGTGTTTTCATATTCAACAAAGCCACTTTTGTTTCTCTGTTTTTTTGACTTACAACAGCCTTTCCCTAAGCATCTAAAGTATTGTGGGAGGAGCAGAACTCAGGCAGGAGGAGCAGAACTCAGGCAGATGTTATCTCCAACTGAAGGAACAGAGGAGGAGGAAAAGTATTGTTATGCAGGTTCCTCTCAGGGACTAGTCTATTAACAAGAGCCTGAAATTCAAATTTCCAATTAGCATTCCACCAATACCTGAATATGAAAAATAGCTGTATATCAGCTTAATAAATGACATTTCCATTCTTATTACTTCACAGTGTTAAATTTCAGGTAGCCAGCTTAATGTAAGAAAATCTGCTAGCAGCCATTCAATAGTTCTTGTAGAAAATACAGTTAAATTTGCTGTTTGCACTATATATGCATGCAAAAATGCATTACTCACATTTTATGTGTTTGGTTCATTGATATACTTCACTTTTCCATTATGTTCTTATGTCCCAAAATATTTCAAACACGTCAGTTTGTAAATGTAAATATAAATAAAAGGTACATGCCTACTACATTTGCAATGCATATGGAAAGTTAAATTTTGAAGCACCAAACAGGAGAAAAACCCCTAGCACACACTGGTAGCCAAATGAGTTGTGCAAATACATTAAGGGTAAACCTCAAAACTAAAAAACTTTCCCTTCCCTCATAAACTTCCCCAGGTAAAGATCTAGTTGCAATTTTCTAGTGTGTGTAGCATTTGATTGGGCATTTGACCAGGCATCTTGGCATTTGACCTGGCAACTGCACTGGATTTGGTCCTGAAGGTGACAGGCAAAACACACTCGCCTGGAAAAGGCAGGTGTCTGCAGTCAGGGATACATCCCAGTGCCACTCTCCTTCTGGCTTCACATCTCCCTTGACTGTTGAGGTTTCAGAAGGCTGAGCTGTGGCAACTTTAGAGCAGACTTTGTCACCCACAGTTCATGTGGGAGGGCACCAAAAAGTCAGCACTATTTGAAAGCTGGACCTTTTGTCTGCAGCCAGTGCCAGTGCAGAAGTGGTTCTGGGCAGTGTTCATCAGAAACATTTTCAAGGGAAAGAAACCCAACATTCCTGTCCTGCTTTCTCTTATTCAGGGAGGTAAAATACCCAACCCAATCAACCAGCAAATGTAGAAATAGAAAAAACAGCAGTTCTTTAAAGAAGACCACCATGGCTGTTAATTAGGAGTTTTGCACAGAAATGCACTAATTAAGTACATACATTCTGACTTCCTATTTTCTCTTCTGAGCACAGAGAAGACAACCCCAAATATATTCTCTGCTGACAATTGTGAATGTATAAGAAGGCTTTTACCATCTCTTTTTTCTTAGAGAACCTAGTGCAGACATGTGGAATTAATGAAAAACCACAGTAAGATGCCATTCCCTGCCATTTGTCCTCATCAGTCAGCAGGTGGTGTGTTGTACACCCAGCACTATGGCACAAAGGTAGACAAACTCAAAACAGGTCTCCAGACCATAGGGTGTCAGAGCAACATTTCTCAGGTACAAATCAAGAGCTGCACAAGGAAAACCCCTGACTTATGTGTGCCTGAGTCCAGAGTGAGCATAGGAATTACAGTTCATTAAAATAAATTTTTATGAAGATAAACTCATAAGTATTCATAGGTTTTGGGTCCCCTTCCTTGCTGCCAGTGCCCAGGACAGCTCATGGTTTGTGTTGTGCGGCAGGGCAGGAGCACTTGCACTGTTACACACACAGAGCCCACAGCAGCTCTGTCCCTGCCTGCCCAGATTCATCAGAGCTTTTCTTGGCTCTGAGATGTGGTGAATGTTGTTCGTATTCTATTCAGGTTCTTACAACTTGTCCATCACATTGCTTTCTGGGAGTCCATTACAGCAAAGCTTATTTTACAGTCTGTCAGATGCTGGGTTTTATGCACATGTTATAGAAATGTATTTTTTTGGTTTGCTCAGTTTGTATGTGAATGATCCCATGTGCAATAAAAGATTCCTAGTGCATGCTCAACTTGTAACCACATTAAAGAAACACATGTCTGCAGCAGTCAGGATGTGTTGTGGTTATTCTGTCTTCTGAGGTTTTTGTGGTTTAGGTTTCAGTGAATTTCTCAAGGTTTTACTCTGGGGTTTAGGAGGATTTGTTGTTGTTGTCTATTTTGCACATGAAGGAATTTTTAACTATTGAAACCTTTTGTCCATAGAGTCTTTCTGTGGAATAAAATCGTATTGCACTGACCAAAAATTTCCCTGCTGGATGCAAGAAGATGGATTAGATGGTTTCTTGAGATCCTTGCAGCATTTCATTTCTGCAGCTCTGTGTTTTTACTGGTGCTGGGGTGTGGGAGCCATACGGGAGGTGTTGATCTGTGCTGAATGATTGCCTGTAAATTAGAGTTTGTATTTTGCCATCTGGCTGCCTGATAATTAGTCCATCTTTTTATCAAATGAATGGCACATGTCTTCCTTTCCTAAATACATATGCAAAATTATATATTTCGGAAAAGGTTGTTTTCAACTTCAAAAAAACAGCCAGAAAGCAGTGTTTTTCTGTAATCACGTGTATGTCCTCAGACAAACCTCACCCACTTATGGGCCTAGACAATCCCCTGCATCACTCTGGGGTATTATGCAATCCAAGCATAGGATTTCTGGTAACATGGTGTTCTGAATTTGCTACATACCTATATAAGCTGAGGTCCGGATGATATACTATTTTACTATACAGCTGCAATATGTAGCTATATTTTCCTACAATTGTTACATAAAAGATGTACTGTTTGGCAGCATGTTCATTCTGCTATATCCTTGTCACTGCTCCAAGTATATTTCAATGACATCCATTCCTGGTGGGACTCAATGGGTTGGGACTATCAGAAGCAGCAGGCTGAGCAGCAAGATAGCCTAAAGGGGACAAGGGGAGCACCAGGTACCCAACCTCAGCTCCTGAGGTACTAATGCTAGAGAAATCTGTGGTTCGTTATAGTGTGTGAAATCAGGAAATCAAGAATTCAATGCAAATCTACCCCAAGCCCTGGGGAAAGAATGTAAAATTTATGAAACCTTTTTCATTTCTTTAATCAGGAAACCCTGGGAAAAGGTTGTTCAGAGAAGAGGGAAGGCATTTTCTCACTCTGTGAGATATCAGCTATTCAGTTTGGTACTTAAGAACTATAATTCATGAGTCACTAGCTATGTATTAAATGCACAGGGAAAATCTTATTCATATCTATTTGGAGAAAGATTTTTTTTTTTATTTACAGTATTGAAAAGATGTATTTTTTAGAAGTTACAATTTTATTCTTTCTAGCTTTTCAAGAATGCAACATATTCAAAATTAAAAGTGTGTGTTACCTTGTAAATTATAACAAATGATTTTTTCCTACCAAGAAAAAATTTCTATCATAAGATATATTCATGTATGGAACTTTCTATGGGTTGGCAACTGCCAAACTGCCTAAAAATGCAGTGATCTGAGGGACCACTTCTGCTCAGTCATTGTGATTTTGGTAGTGTAAACATCATCTGCTAGAAATTGGTTTGATGCAACCATATCTGCCATTAAAAGGAATTAAATAAAAATGTACCAAAAATTACCATTTAGTGCATAAGTACATCTTATGCACTGAATGGGCTATAAACAACCTAAGCAGTGTTCAAGTGGATGATATTAAATGTATATAAAAAAAATACCATTTTCCTGTATTGTCGAATCCTATCTAGTAGAAATGAACATGTATTAATTTACTCGTAAATCTGAATGTACATCCTCTTTCATTTAGAATACCTTTGCTTTTCTATTGCCATTTTCATTACCATCTTTTGAAATCTAAAATATTTGTACCAGGAGATTCCATTTTATTTCCTTTTAATGATCATGATCGTGTGGATCAGTGTAAACCCTTCTCTTTGTAATATGTATATACTAAATTAGTAACAGTCTTCCTTTTGTCATTGAAATCACTGGCAATAAGTGATGGCCAGAAAGCGGAATAACCTTTCTGAAGGGTTTTCCTTCTACACGGTGCAAAACAGGGGTGCATGTAGATAACAGAACACTTTGCTTTGGGCAAGCACTGTAAGATCAGTCTTTGGCTCATTTCAGGTTGATGCCTGTTATGCTGATTAAACTGTGTCTCCATTTCTTCATTCTGCTGCAGCCTATTGTATCCACTGTTGTCTCCCATTAACTGTGCAGATGGTGAGGTTTTGGGATCAGGCACACTTTCTGTTATAGATGTGTACAGAGCATGCCAAATAGGCATGGAATTAATCTCCAGCTGGAATTTTAGTGCTACCGCAACACAAACAATATTCTTTGAAACAGATTTACCTCGAATAAAAATAATGGATATTTTCTTCCCAAGTTAGGAGAAATAAAAACAATTTGTTCTTTTCCTTCTGTTCAGAAATGCACAGAGACACATACATAAACAAATAAAATAGTCTAGATGAGGGTGATATGTTCATCTTTCATAGATTCTATACTTGATTAGCCTATGTAATCAAATAGGAACGGATAAACCATAAAAGCAGATATATCATAAAAGTAGATATATCAGAAAAACAGAGCTTAGGATGCTACAAAAATAAACAAGAACTCTTATGTCCCCGAATACTTATATTCCTATGATCCCCACTGCCTTCACCACAACTTCATTTCTTTCCACTGCTGTTGTAGGCCTCTTGTGACAGAATTTAAGTGCTGTGCCTAGGACATGAAATGAGATTTCCTGGAAACCCAGTCAAGTACCCAATCCTACTAATACAGGTCCTTGTGCTCTGGTCTTCTGAGTAACAGCATGTCCAGTCAGTGAACCTGAATATGTGATATGGGAACAAAATGGCATGTTTTTTGCCTTTTGTTTAAGGCTTTCACAGTACACTCTGTATGCTGCTGTGAAACCTTTGCTCCCAGTTTGTTTGCCTGAACATCTGCTCTTGACCAGCTACCAGCAGGTTCTGGGCATGGGGTACTTATTTTGCTGACTTCAGGCTTTGACATGTCACTTTAGATGAGTATTTATTTATTTATTCTACAGAGATAAAAGCTTCTCTTTTTTTCCAGAGTGAGAAGTTATACTTGCAAGAAACTGTTTTGATGGCTATGTCTTCAAATACCAAACACAGGGTTGGACAGATGTAAATCCTTGGGTCCAAGTCTCCAAGAAGTCGTGAAAGAAAATTGGATCACTGCTTGCTCGTGACATATTATATATTAATTCCCTGCTTCAGGGCATTCACTGGCTGCCTTTGGGCCAAGAGGGATTATTTTTGTCTTTTTCTTTCTTGATGTACAAATTGCCTCATAGGATTTTTTGTTTAGTTTAACTTTTGTTCTGTTCCTCTAATGACCAGCCAATTGGAAATAGGCCACATGTCTAGACAGGATGCAAAGGCACAGTGCTGAAATGCTCCTGGTGCCATTTGATGTAAGCTTATAGTTAGCCAGATTTAGGGTCAGGAAGAACTTTTCCCCTAATCCAAGTGGAACTGTTACAGGGTTTTTTGCTTGTTATGTTGTGTTCTTCTAAATTGAAGGGCACAATCTTTGTCCTAGGTACCTTATGGAAATTAAAAAAAAATCCTGCTATACAGTATAAGCAATATCTTTTATTCATTCTCCTTACTTTCTGTAGGCCATTATAGATTTTTAAAAAATTGTTTGTTGTAGTTCTTGTTTGCCCCAAATAAAGCTTGAGGACTATTATGGCAGGAAGCAGGGGGTTTAGGCCATTCAAGACTCTGCAGATACCTGTTAGTACAGGAAAATAGATTTGTTGACCTGGGTTGTCATTTCAGGCTGATGTCCATATAGAAGTTGAATCCTACTTGCAGCATCATCATCACGATTCATCTTAGATCAATTTGTTGCAGAAGTGTGCAGCAGAGCACAATTCAGGCTCATCATATAGAGATGCAAAATGGCAATCAGTTTTTCAAGCCATGCAAATATAACTCAAACAGCTGATCACATTTCTGTCACCTTATTACTTAGAGTTACTGAATAACATTTCTCTAAATGATAATTCAAAAGCAGTATGTCAGATAACACATTCAAATAGCTAAGAAAGAAATATTTGAGGGCACGTTGAGGTTTGTTGAAATCTTACATTTAATCCAGGCAATTCCTCTAAAATATGTTTTCTGAATTTTGCAAGATTTGTCTAGCAAATAGAATGGACTTCAATAATTTGCTAAGAGACAAAAAATGCGTGAAATGTGAGATCCTTGTCCTGTTCAAAATAAGTTTATCTAGTTTGTAATCAGAATACTGTAATTTGAATACTGTGAAAATATGAGGTTTCTTTATATTTCAAAAATAAAGGTATGAATCCTTTATTATGAAAAAAAATTATGTATGCCACCAATAGCACTATCTTAGTCTTGTGTGAGCAGTGATATGGAACATAAAAGCAGTCTCACTTTGTCTCTTAATACTACACTGCAGAAAGGCATGTTAGATCAGGGAGCTGAACCTTTGACTCTAGTGCCCTGCTTGACATCAACAGAAGTGGTTGGCAGTAACAGCAATGAGCCATATGCTTCTAGAAACATGCTTTAGATTAGAAACCATAGAAAATTTCTATTGAAGCCTATCACCTATGGCAAGAACTAGTAGGCTGGCTGGCAGACAGTGGCAACCTCTACCCCCTTTCCCATGAGATCAATACAGTGTGAGATCTGGAGATATTTTTCCTCCTTTAGATGCTGTGACATCCCCATCCCCAGCTCTGCTATGGCAGAAGTCTGCCTTTCAGAATACCAATGCCACTACCTGCCATCTTTCAGTAAACCATCTCTGCATGCAATGCATCTTCTTTTCAGTTCCTGATTTTTCTCAAATGGATGGCAACTGCGGAACTGCCTCTTCCACAGTGTGTAACAGTTTTTGGTGCTTCATGCTGTGCTAATATGGGGCAATAAATCTGTATTTGCCCTGTAAATCCATGCCTGGCTGATGGTAGACATCATCCACAGTATTTTAGGATGCCTGTAACCATGACTAGTTTCTGGCTTCACAATGGCTGCTAGGAATATCATTTATGGAAGTACGTCATTAACCCTAAAAACCATTTCTTAGAAGAAATAATTCCCTATTATGTAAGCAAGAGTTTACACTGGCTTATGAACTGATTTTTAATGATTCACAGCTCCTGCACATTCAGACACAAAGCCAGAGATCAGACTTATTTTGTGGGAACAACAACTTTTACACATTCTGCGATGTTCTAATTTAATTGAGAAAAAAATAGCCACTAGGTGCACCCCTCCTTGCTTCCTTGCTTCTCCCTGAACCAGGTCATAGAGCTCCAGAAGCAGCACAGTGAGACTGAGCACCAAATAGGTCTGTGACCTGCTTCAGGCTGTAAACCAAAGTACTGTTTTCAGCACACACAGTCTCAGATGACCTGCTTTGCTCCTAGGCCAGGATTGCTCGGAAACTGGAGACTCATGAGCCTAGGTAGCACAGGCAGAAGCTTGGGCCTGATGCTGCCCACCCACTCTGTTGCTGAAACCTTTCACAGCTTCTTTTCCAGACATGGATATATCAAGCTGTTCTCTGCTTGGAGACTGTCCTTGTAACCTTCATACCTGAGTTCAGCCTTCCCGTGAACAAACCATAGATGAATAAACCTGACCTTCCACTGTAAACACTGTCCAGTACAAGGCTAATTTGTGTTAGTATAAGGGCATCCAGGGTTCACATATATGAAATACTAAATTTCTTTCCCTTTAAAAAATCACTTTCTATCCAGATTTGGACAAGGATGAACAAGAGTTAATACACTGCCCAACTTTTTATTATGATTTTTATTTTGTTTAAACTTAGGACACCTGAAGATAAATTGTCAGGTTGCAACAGTTTAGTCCCCCAGAAATCTGAAATCTAGCTAAAGGAAATTAAAAACCTCAACCTACATTCTTTATTTCTCTCCACACTTTCTAAGGTATCATTTAAAAACTGCCTAGGGCAAACCTAAGAAAAGTAGACAGCAAATGACATGGGTTTCTTTTTCTTCTGATTAAAGTCAAGTTTGAAAAAAAGTTTCATTCATTGTGTTAAGAGCAGGAGCTGGACATTAGAGTGTGTATTCATCAGGAACATCTATTTGTCTGAATTGCTACCCAGCAACACTAAAGGAAATTTATTCTAATCCCTGTGATGCAACACTTGGGGTTTTCTAACACTCTGTATTTATGATGATCATGTTATTCATCACATAAAGCAGGGAAAACAAAGAGTCATTCTGATCTCCCTGGCAGTGATATATATCCACAAAGGCAAATGGAATTATTGCAGATTTATGCTCTGGTGAGTGCAGGATTTGTTCTAGCAGCTCTATAAATTCTCTGGCATTCAGATAGCAACACATCTATACACAGTGTAAATCCTGAACCATCTGGTTTCTCCAGGAGTGCAGGACCTTTTTAGGGAGTTCTTTTTGGCTCTAATTAAATATGGCTAGTTATTTCTTTCCCCATTCCTGCCATTTACCACAATGATACCTTTCTTACTAACTTTAATTATTTCATGAGTTGTACAGCACTTGACTGATTGCTACTTCAATAAATTGAAGAGACTGTATAAAAGGTTGAACTGATTGCAGTTCATGTGAAGAAAAGGAAGCAAAGCTGTAAGACCTTCATTCAGCAGGACAGGAGAAAGATTTGTGGCAGTCAGGGCTGGCAAACGAAGTTCTTTGGAAGTAAAGGTGAAACACAAGCTAACATTGAAATTCTTGATTGTAAACCACCAGAGGAGTAATACAGTATAACAATAATTGCTGGTAATAGGCACTTACTTTTAGGGAAAACATAGGTCACATACTGCCTAAATTTCAAATGCTATTCCATTTTGTACAAATACATTGATCTTGGTTACCCTGTGAAACATTGCAGTCTTGTATGCTGTACAAATAGGAGCAGCGATTAGCCCAAAGACATTGGCATATCTCCTACAACAGTTTTCCTTTGTGCAACAACTTTCACCAGTCTTTTATAGCATCTGTACAATACATATACTATAGAATGGCAAATACAAGTTAAAACACCCTATTGAGGACAAGAGTAACATGAAGCAGTTCAGAGCTTCTGTTCCTTCCCTTAATCATTTGTCACTAGAATATTATTCTAAATCTCACAAATACAAGCCTTTATTTTGAAAGTATATTTCAGTGAGCTCCAGCAGTGCTACGTGTCCCAGCCAGTGCGTGCTGGACCTTTCTTTCAAGCCATCCATACTGCTAGAAAGCCCAGCTGTTGAGACATCTGGGAACTTGCAGCCTGAGTGTGAGACTTCCCTGTGTCCTCCCTGCTGTGTATCCTTCCAACAGCCCCCATTCATTCACAGCACTGGCATAATCCAATTGGTTTTGGCTTTGTCCTCTAATTTTACTTTGCAACAGAACTGTGTTGGTAGCAAGTAAGTGAAGATTTTGTTTATTTGTTTAACTTAATGTGCATTAAAAAGTTTGAAAGGAATCCACTGTTCCAGTACACCAAATTCGTCCAGAGTATATGAATGTTTTCCACAGTGGTATGCATTGCTAGTCTAGAAATATTCAATAGAGATTGTACTGGATTGTACTAGGAAATATGTTGATTAGATGAAAGTGTAACTTTGTCTTTGAAGTTAAACACATGAAGTCACAGTCTGCCCACTACTGCTTAAAGCTTCATCTCTCGTCTTTAGAGACCTATCTATCCATTTTTCAAAGTAAATACACTATATATGCTGCTACAGCTTCATTTGTACTTCTAGAGTACTTGTGCCTTTGCTGAATAAAGGTTTCCTCCTCTACCACTCCTTTACGCTATTGATACACAATTGATAAGTCAGCAGTTCTCAACTGCACTGTGTGTTTATGTCTCAGTGTACAGCATCCTCTTGGGAAGCAAATGGGACTCCACTGGATCAACATAAAAGACTACAAAAACCCCATGCTCTGTCATCTAGAGGCACTTCCCCTAAGTCCTGTCTCTCTCACCTCTGTAAAGCTGTAGCACAGATTAGCCATGACATATGGGAGAGAGCAGCTCCTAGTTTCATGGAGGTACATTTTTATTCATTTGGGTTTGTGTAAATGGTATAGATTGGGCAATGTTAAAGAGGGGTGTTTGAAAGCACTCCAAAAAAGGCTCTGACAAACGATGAGCTATGCTTTTTATTGCTTAGCTGTTTTGAAGTGCTTTATGTTTATGTTGCCTTGGCTTTTCCAAAACATCTTCATCTTGCTAGAATTTAAAATTTCATAGCTTTGTTTATATACTGTATTTCTGCCTTTGAATGTAAATCTGATTCTGTCCATCTCAAGTTACTATTAGGTCAGATTTTATGCAAAAGAGTTTTCATCTTCTGATTTACTTTGCAGATATGATGAGCCAGGAAAGTTAGAAATATTTTGAAATAAGAACAAGAACCTTTTCCTTTGCTAGGACTGTGGTAAGATGTATTGAGCTGACTTCAGTTGAAGGAAAACTTCAGAAGATCCCTTCTCTAACATACTCACAGATTCTCAGCTCTGATCTGTTGGCGTAATGTTACAGACAGTTGCAGCCTAACCTGGTAGTCAGTATCACTTGGGTTAGGGGAAACACTACATTTAAGAACTTTTTTTAAACCAGATAAGACTCCATCAGAGAGCAAGGAAGCAACTACTTGCATAATCATAACATGAATACTTTAGTCCGAATTTGCTAGAGAACAAATCATTCAAGCAACTGGGCTTTTTGAGACAATGTGAGTTGCTCTAGGCCCTGCGGTATTAATTCAGTTGGAGGCAAGAAGAAGATACAAAAGCAGAGAAAGCTGAAGTGCCCAGCTGGACTGGGCTACAAATAGTTTTGCTCCACAGCAAAGTAGCAGGAGCACATCTGATCTCATAGAGCTAAATGTGTTTTTTGCAGGTTTTTTCCTCCAGATTTCAGTATGAATAAATAACTGAATTACCTTCACAAAAATTGATCTAAAGAAGTCGGAAGACCCCCCAATAGTCCTGTAACACAATTTAGCTTTTAGTATGGAACAATTCTCTTGTTTCTTAAGAGACACATAATATGTGCCTTGAAATAAGGTTACCTGCATCAATACATTTATTCACATCAAGAATACATGTTTTCTATGTAAGACTTAAAGGGGGTTTTAAGACTATGTAGGTGTGTTTTCCACTTGAAGAAAGTGGTCTCAAGAGAACAAACTAATAGAAAGCAAGTGTTGAAGATCCTAGTATCCTGAAGCTTATTGCTTTGCTAATGAAATATTCAGTCCATGCTTTTTGCTAAATCTCTCTTTATTTAACCCCTCTTTACATAAGTGCTCATCATATTCAGTAATTATAACTAGTGCAATTGGCTGGTCTCTAATTAGGAGAGTGATGCATGTGCTACTGATGCATGAACTACAGGATAATGTAGAGCTCTCTGAAAATCTGCCCAGGGTTCAGCAGATTGTGTTATAGTCCTTAGGCAATAGCTTTAGATAGCCTGTGTAATATAATGATATCAAACCACCGTATCATTACATACACATTTGTAATTAATAAGAACAAAACAAGCATTCACTGAACAAATCAGTGAAGTTATGCACTGGCAAAACACCAAATGTATCAGGTTATAAGTTTTTTACAATACTGAATATTCAGTGTGTAAAATGAATGTGCAAAAGAGCTGAAAAGAGTAAAGAAATGAAATATTTCTAACATTGATATCTCCCTTTGTATTAAGACAAGTTAATGTAAGTTACATAACAATTCTTGGGGAATAGCTATTTCATTATCTCACCAATTAGTTGAATCTTATCAAGGAAGAAATAATTGCATGTTAAAAGAAACTAGCAGAGGTTGCACATTAATGTTACATCTTAAATGAGGAAATGCCTCATTTCACTTCTACTCTCCAAAGGGCTAAAACCAGAACCCTAAGGCCATACTTTGGGGTGGAAATTAATACAAAACATTTGTGTTTCATTACTGGAATTCTACTTCCAGTGGTGTCTGAGATGAGTTTCTCATAGAAGTGAATTTTGTTCATCAGGCTGGCAGCAGTTGAAACAGGTTGTAGGTTTTATTTCTTCTTTCAGGATTATGATTTTCATAGAATCATAGAATGGTTTAGGTTGGAAAATGCCTCTAAGATCATTGCGTCCAACCATTAATCTTGTACTGCTCAGACCCCTGTAGTTTAATTCTGGGCTATTTTATGGGTATCACTCTCCACATGTTTTTTCCTAAGAGTCCTCCCCTTTACAAATCAAGGAATTACTTTGGCACATCAGCTTCATTTCCCTTAATAACTTTCTTCATTTTGAGATTCACAGACAGAATTGGGTATTGTTACCAAGGGCCCAATTCCCATTCCTGGTTTACACAGATGGGGCTTGTCCAGCCAGCTGGTGAGGCAGCCAATGAGCTCTTAGCAGCTGGGGAAAATTACTTATAACTTTTCCAAAGAACCCTTGTTGGTCCTGGTAATTCCTTACTTGGTCTTCCCATCTGAAAGATGCAATGTGCCTTGTTTGTTATAACTGTTCATGTTTTCATCATTCATTTACTGTAAGATTAATCCTTTTCTTTCTTTTTTGGTTTTTTTTTGTCTTGACTTTAAGGATGACTGGTAGTGATGAGTTCCACTAGTGCTTGTGGTGTCAATGACCCAGTTTTGAACCCTTCTTCCTCCTGTTTATAGATCTAATAAGACAAGCTGAGCAGAACTGAATGCAGCATTCCAGGAAAGATTGATTTACACAATATTAGATTACTTTCAGTTGTGTTTTCTACTCTGTTCTTAGGACCTCACACTGGATTGCAATGACTCCACTGACCTGTCCTCCATGGTGCCAAATGCTTTTTTCAGTGCTGGTACAATTAAATTTATACTCAGCCACACTGTGAGAGTAGCTAAGTACCTTTCATTACACATATATTGCATTTCACTTCTTAGCATTTAAAAAATATCATGGCTCCTAACTGTGGGGTTTTTTTTCCTAATATTACCTAACTTTAGAACACAAGTTTTGCTGTCTCATTTTGAAAAAAGAAAATTTTTAACTGTTTCATCTTATGCCTCTCATCTGATTTTTGTTTCAGAAAAATACTCTTTCTCTTGTATCAAACCATAATGTTACGACCATATGGCTTATTTAGGAGGGATTTCATTAGAGAATATGTGAATCCCCATGCTGATTATAAAAACAGGGTTTTTAGCATTTACTTCAGAGTCTGCATGCAGGGAATTCTACTGTATTAGAAAGTTATGGGGTTTGTATGCATCAGTTTTTCCTTTACAGAATATTTATATTGCCAGTACTGAAACATGTTACATACATTCAATATTTTGCAGCTTGAAATATTTTATTCAACTCACCTGGCATGGAAGGAGAGCTTACCCACAGATAATCTATTATGCTTTCTTTCAAATGTTTCCTACACCCCAGCCCTCCATATAATTGAAGTGCCACAGTAGCTGATTCTACTGTAAAGTTCAACAATCATTTTAAATTCCTGGCACTACTCCCAGTGGAGCTATGCTAATTTGCAGCAGCTAAAAATATGGCCCAATAGAGCTGTTTTGCTGCATTTCCCCTCCTCCCCAAACAAAACAAAGCATTTAAATGCTTAGAGAACACATTTGTCACATCTATGATGCTATTTAATAACATACTGACAGAGAATAGTATGATATCTGGAATACTGTGATGATTGCCTTTAATATGTTTCAATAATAGCTTACAGTGAACTGAAATAGTAGTTTTATATAAAGCATATTAATAATACTTCCCAAACTAAATTTAAAAGTGTTCCAGCATATTAATTATACTTCCCAAACTAAATTTAAAAGTATTCCATTACTCCTCTTTTTCTTCTGTTTCAGAGCTAATAGTAGCAAGCCTCAGGTATACCATTTTAGCACATACTAATTACTGGTTTTTCAAAGTCAAAATAATGCTAATAAACTGGAAAGTTTCACCTACTGGAAATCACCTTGTTAGGAATGGTTAATCATTATGTTAGGAGTAAAGCAGCATCCTAGTCTATCATACAGAAAGGAAACCTGGGTGAGGAAGAAGTCCTTATCTCTCCATCACCCATCTCTATATAGGTCAGTCCACATCTCTCTGAGGATTCACTGTGTTGAACAGATGCTGCCCATGTGTGGGGTCTGCCTAATCAGAGGATGCATATTTAAATACCTTTGAATCTATAGATGAGCATAAAACTCACAAACGGAAATAAAATTATTAATGAGAACCAGGAGAAAAATTAGGACTAAAAAAACCTTCAGAACAAAAAGAGATATATACACTTTTGGTTTTAAAAAATAGACAAGAATATATAGAATTAATTGAGTTATTTTGGGGAATAAACTATTCCCAATGCAGACCATTCCTATTCATTAGTTCAATCTGTGTATATTCTTCCCACTGCTGGTCTTGTGATATAAACAGATTCATGAGTTCTCTCCTGAAGAGGACAGTATTCTTGAACGGGGACTGGGTAAATGTCATGTTGATATGAAATTATCATGGACTAGAAAAAGCAGTGTTTAGCTTAAAAAGATGGAATTTTGAAGTGGGATGAATGTTAAATACCACAAAGTATACTATAAAGGAAAAACAGCACAAATACAAAAAAATTTATTCTATGTGAATTGCTATCACCTGATTCAAAATCATTCTGAACTTCACTCTACCTAGGTCTTGGTGATAAACCACAGGAAATTCCCAAAGCTGAATGAAAAGCAGAAGGTCTGAATGCCTTTATGTAACAGTTTTGCAGTTGGAAGCAGCGTCATGGAATAAAATGAATCATTCATCCTACATGGAGAAAGAAGCAGGGGTAAATTCAGGTTTTCAGGCTAAGAACTTTAGGCATCTGTGTCATTAGAGGTAGAGGCGGAAACTGCGTCATGGGCTTCTGAGTTGGTGGTAAGGCTATATTAAAGGAGAGGAAAAGCTAATTTCTACATTTTTGGTTGCAAAGTCCCCGCCTCAAGGACAACAATATGTTTAAATCCTGTCCCTACGTCAATTGATGTAGCACAAAGCATTAGACAGAGAGAAGGGATTTAGCCTATGTAGTACATACCAAGAATTGCCTAAACCACACATTGCAAAACAGACTGAAGAGGTTCTCCACAAACCGTTCCATCCCAGTTAGGTTAGATACTTGCTCCCATTTTTTTTTTTTTGGTTTTATTTTTGGTTTTTTTTTTTTTTTTTTTGGTTTTTTTTGTTTTGTTTTGTTTTTTGCACCATTCATCATGAACCTGTTTCCTCTGGCTGGTGAATAAGTCAGTGCCCTTTCTCACAGCAGTACTTCGCAATCTTCATCTCGTGAGAGATTTTGCCTGATTACTGGTAAGACCTACAACGTGAAGAACCGACATTCTGAGAAAACAACATTAGTCTAAACCTGATCGATTGTTGCATAGCTATTTGGAAAACATGCATGTTGACATAGCAAGGGCCTGAAGCTCAACAGTGGTGTGCTCCAAAAAATCACAATGATCTTTGTATCTTTTTGACTTTCCCATAGGATTGTGGGATAACTACTGCTCTAATTAGGCAGTCTCAGCGCCCTGCCCACCCTCACAGCAGCTGGTACCTCCGTTTGTATTCAGTGACTGTTCTTACCCCACTCCCTACTTTTTCATGCAGACTTTAGAAAACTTCCCAACAAACTGAATTCTCTATTCTTTGAGTTTTCAGCTGCTCTTATAGTTTCATCCTTTTCCTCCACTATTGTATATGATGGTTTGTGAAAATGCCTTGCCTGATCTTATATTTCTTTATGATATCACGGACAAACTAAACCCATCTGCATTTTGATCACATTGTTTGGCCACTAACAGACTTCTTCAGGCTCTGGAGAAGTTTAACTACCACTGATTTTACGGGGTTCCTCTTTTATTGTTTAAAAAACTTCTACAAATGCCGCCAGGAATGAAAACAAGGTACAGTGAAAACTGATGTAGAGGTGAAAAGCTCATTTCCATTCAGGAATGAATATTAAGATCTTAATGAAATTAAGATATTAATGAGTTTTACCTCATACTTAGTCCTAGATCCAACTGCCACAGTGTCTCCTGAAACCTCCTAGAAGAGTGTTCCAATGTTATTGGATGTTTTTATCAAGGTCTCATAGAAGATGATGTTCAATTGTAGAAGAAAGATACCACCAAGGTGGGTGAGGCAGTTAATTATGAGATTAGAGACAAATTCTTCACTGCCTAGCAAAATGTACTCTAATTCAAGCAAGTGCTGGGTAGTATGTTTGGATAAAAAGAGGGCCAGCTGTTCTCACAGGTGAGAGACCTGTTGAAGCATTCACTAGAAAGACCCAGGTGTCCTTACTGACCTGTTTCAATGTTCTGGCCATAGCACTCAGTAAGATGCTTGCATGTGCTCCAAGGGTAATGTGAGAATAAGCTGGGAAGGCACTTTGTCTCTGAACACAGCAGTGCTAAAACCATTGCTAGAATCCTGTTTCTGTCTCTTGACAGTCCCATTTAAGCAACAGTGTGGAAAGTGCAGCGTGTACAAAAGGGGCCACAAATAATTCAGGTCACAAAAGACACAATTTACAATGTAGACACTGAGAAGTACTCCTGGGTTTTTTTTAAGATCTGATCCATGAACAAAGCTTTTGTTCACATGATGTCTTGCAGGCAAAGGCAAGACAATCCAGTAGCTGGGACTGATGATAAAGAGGAGGAAATACAACTTTGAGCCCTAAAATGACACATGATTTTTTCTTAGCTGTGAAGGTAGGTAAAAATGGGATCAGCTTATCAGGAGGCTGTAAATTCATGCCAACTTTAGGTCTTCAAGAAATTATTACGTGTCTTCCTATGAAATGTGCTTTAATCCAGTTCCTGAGCAAATGTCTGCAGACAGAGGTCAGACCAACTGATCATAATGGTCCTTACTGGCCATCACATGATGAAAGAAATCTGTGATGAACAGAACTAAGATTTAATTAATCAGATTCTAAACAAAAAGCTTTTTTTTCATGCTGAGTTTTGCCTCTCTCTTTTGTTCATGAGAGTGATTATCAATTCCACAGAGGTTACAGTAAATGTGACTAAGGGCTCAGAAATCATAGTTAAAACTGAAGTATCATTTTACCAAAAATACTTAGTGTGGAGTCTGTGGTGGAATTATGTCATTTGGAACAAGTAATGCCTATAATCCACTTACTCCCTTCATTTTTTGTTTCGTTTACTATTAATTCAAATTTTAATAGTATTGGAAAAATACAGCTGCTTCTTGTTGGAAAGATAGTTATTTTCTCTGTATTTACAGGAATAATTGATTCATTTGGTTGTAATCCATAAATCTAGCTTTTAAAAATAAAATTATATCATGAACCATGTTTGTCTTTGAGGTTTTCAGTGAAATTTGTCATTAGCCCTTTTTCCCATCCTATGGTTTTGTTTGAAATGTGATTAAGACTACTCTTAAGATTTAGGCAAGTACTAATCTTCATACAAATTGTTCAGTTCCATTGTGGAAGTTTTTCACATTATATTCTGTGTGATCGGGAGCAGAACTTTTACTGACTTGATGCAGTGACTATCAAGGGACAACATTAAAGCCTAAAACAAGAGAGGAAACACATATATATTTATATATCATAGTAAGGGAGGTTTTAAAAAAGTTATTGAAGACTTTTTAGTTCAATATAAAATTATCTGATGACATGTAAAAGTAATATCATCAGGATTTTTGGATAGTTATCTACATGTAGGTGGCAAACCATGAATCAGTTAAATAATTGAGAGAAAACTTACGTATGCAAAATTCTCACACCCCCAGCAGCACATATGTTGCTGAGAAATGTCACATATATTATGGGGTGGGGAAGGTACAATATTTAAGGGGATTTTTAGAAATGCTATTTTTCATATCCTTCTCCTTATAAATTGATATTATTTATCTGTAACAGTACTACATAAAATACGTGAAAATAACCTACTTTATGCCTTCTGACCACATTATCGTGAGATCTAGGGAGACAACTAGCTATGGGTTCCATTGGTAGCCTGCAGATTCCTGGTACTCAAAAGGCTGAAGCTGTTATTTCTGTGCCTATAATGTCATGATATAATATACTTAATTAATGGAATTTTTAGAATGATTTTATGTATAAAAAACTTGCCACTAAGACGATGAAGTTTTCTGAATATCTTTTTTCTGTATATTTGTATGGAAGTACATTTGTTCTGGAAAGAGATGCTGTTAGCTAATATCGGAAACAAACCAAAATATGTGTGACTATATGATTGTCATATTTCCTAAAGTCCAATGTAAGCCAATATAATTTATTTTTACAGGTGTGCATCTTTGGAATGACACCTTGAAACACTTTTAAAAATGATCTATACATCCACTCTAAACAAAACAAACACAAACAAGATGAATCTCTTTTTTGTGGCAGCTACTGAGAGTTTACAACTTAGTTCCTCTACAGAGCAGAATTAAACTGATATCTTTCTAAGAGATTCATTAAAGCATAATTCAGTCAAAAATATTGACAATTCCATTGAGAAGATGGATGCCTAAATGGTTAGGACCTGTCCCAGGATATCATAGAATCATAGCATATTTTGGGTTGGGAGGGACCTTTAAAGGTCATCAAGCCCAACCTCCTTGCAATGAAGAGATATCTTCAATGAGATCAGTTGCTCAGGGCCTCGTCCAGACTCACCTTGAATGATTCATGGGATGGGACATCCACTGCCTCTTTGGGCAATAAGCTCCAGTACTATACTACCCTTGTAAAAAATCGTCTTTATATCCAAGATAAAACCATTTAGTATGGTACCATTTTAGTATAAAACCATTACCCTTACTCTATCACAACAGGCCCTGCTAAAAATTTGTCCCTATCTTTCTTACAGGTGCCCTTTAGGTACTGGAAGGCTGCAATAAGGTCTCCCCAGAGCCTTCTCTTCTCTGGAATGAACAACCCCAACTCTCTCAGTTTTAGCTTGTAGGAGGGGTGTTTCATCCCTCTAATCATTGTGGTGGCTTCCCCTGGACTCACTCCAACAGACTGTCCTTCTTGAGATGGGGCCCCAGAACCGGATGCAGCACTCCAGGTGGGAACTCACCAGAGGGAGCAGTGGGGCAGAATCCCCTCCCTTGACCTGCTGGCCACACTGCTTTTGATGCAGCCCAGGATACAATTGGCTTTCTGGGCTGGGAGGGCACTTTGCCTGCTCATGTCCAGCCTCTCATGCACCCAAGTCCTTCACAGGGCTGTCTGGATCTGCTTATCCCCCAGCCTGTGATGGTACAGAATGCAGCACCTTGCACCTGATGTTATTAAACCTAATGAGAATCCAATGGGACAATTTCTTGAGCTTGTCCAGGTCCCTCCGGACGGCATCCCATCCTTCAGGTGTGTCAACTGTATTACTTAGCTTGGTGTGGTCTGCAAATGTGCTAAAGGTGCACTCAATCCCTTAATCTATGTAAGTGATAAACACATTAAACTACACTGTCCCATGAGAGCACTGCTGGCTCCTGATGGTTGTTCCCACTACCCTGATGGCCCCCTGCCCCAGTAAAAGCCCCTGTTCTGGTCTCTGTTGCTTTGCCGTGGTATGGAATGGCCATGGAGTAGCTTCTCTCAAAGAGTGACAAAGCTTCAGATCTAGATCTACATGCACTCAGTGAAAGTTCTTCAGCACAGATGATCTTGAATCAATTAAAAGCCTTAACTTGCCACCTCCCACTTCCCAGGGCCCATATTTTACTGACTGTACTGCTAAAATCTTTCTCTGTCTTCTGTTTAAAATTGATACATCTTTCTGAACCATTTGCATTTGAAAAATTGCCATTTATGCAGAAATGTCCCAGCCGTTTCTAATATAAACTTGATTCATAGCCTCTACCAAAAGCAATAAAGAAATTCCTCTACACTGCATTAAGTATCTCCCATCTACACATATCCTCCATACAAGCTCTGTTCCAAGACCTCCACTAACATCTTGATACTTGCCCAGGTGTATGAAAATTTTGCTGTGCCCATTCTCTTTGCAGACAGAACAGTCATTTCACCTCTTTTTGCAAAAAATGCAGGGAACTAAATTAATTGATGATTGTAAGATTAAAAAAAAAAAAGAAGAAGGGTTCAGAGATGGAAAGCAACACTTTCCTTTCTATTATTTTTTTCAAATTATATCACAGCAGTATTTTTAAAATATCTCAAATAATGATTGAAAACTATTTATATCCCAGCTTTCCCATCACAAGGGAATGCTATATGAAAACACCATAATCAATATTAATTAGTGCTACCTCACTGCAGATAAAAACAAACAAAGGACAACTGTGCTAGGGAAAATTAATATAAAAAGCCTCCAGTGGCAAAATGAAAAACTTGTAAAATCTAAGCCAGTCGAATTCAATAGGTGACTTTGCTCCTCTGCACAGGTCTTGGTGGAAGGTTCCAGAATGTGGACTCTGCTGGTGAGGGCACCTTTCCCCCCTCCTTGCCTCCCATGTGTCTCACTGTGTTCTCAGCAATCACAGCAGCAGTGCTGGGGATTTGGGAAACTGGTACAAGCAAGAGCAGCCTGAGGCTACTGTGTTGAAACTGGAAAGTAGATCACCATGCAGCTGGTCTAGGACCAGCCAGTACTGACATGGCTTGCAGCCATCACTGCAAACTGTTCCTCAGTTATACTTTTGCCCTTCAGGTACCAGAAGAGGATTTATGCCATTAGCTCCTATTCTAAGATAATCAAGCTGCTTAATAGATAAACTTTCCAGCTCCAGACATTAGGATTATTAAAAATATTGTTTTATAATTAGAGACATTTGAAAGCAACAGTTTCTACACAAACTACATGCAAAATCCTCTTTCCTTCAGATATTAAAAACATCACTTAAAAGCCCCTTTGCATATCCTTTAAAGCTATGAAAACTATCTGTTAATAATATTAAATACTATCCAAAGTATTTACTGCAGTAAATACAACTATTATAATATAAGATCCCTCCACCTTAAGCAGCCTTCTTTGCATCTTTATGGTACTTTAGCTCCCACTATTTGTCTAATAGCAAGTATATAGGATCTGATTAAATGCCACAAATAAGGCTTCTGTGGAAAAGTCAGTATAATCTCACATTGCCTAAGGGATGAACAGTTAATACAAGTGGGGTATCGCTTTGCCCTTGAGTAAATCATTACATTCTTTCAGTGTCCTACATAAGTATAGATGCATAGTTATGACTGGAGAGTGTTGTAAAATAACCTCTTTTAAACTTCAAACACTGCAAAAGCTACAACCACATTTTCCCTTTTGGGAGAGTCTCTTTACTGTGCTATGTGTGCTAATGTGTGCTATGTGTGCTAATCCTGGACCACCACCTTCTGCATTCTCTTTCAACTTCCATCTAACTTGAACAGCAACATGCTGGCAGGGCTCAGGACTTCATTATCCAATTTCTATATGGAATCAATTCTGACAGATCTTTAACTGAAAGATCCTCAGAAAAAAAAAAATAGGATCTGTGCACTGTCAAACTAGTGGTTCTAGCACTTGCTGTGGCTAATGTATGGACTACAATGGACCAGATTTTGATGGAGGCGTGTAGAAATTAATGATATCCAACTCCTATTAACCCATCTAAAAGTGAAGATCCAGTTGGAAATAAGACTGCAGTCTCCCTAAGAAATCACTGCAGAGAGACAGGCATCTGCAGAGGACACTAAAGTAGATATCTGAGAAAGATGGTAACTGATCCCTGGAGGGACCATATGCCATAACTGCACACAAAGAGACCTGAAACCATTAGTCAGGACTGAGCATCTATCTTCCAGATGGTTTAATGTGGGTGAGATGAATCCAACCCTTGCCTTCCAATTCAGATGTTGAAATTACTAAAAAAAAACAAACACATCAGTGCAACTACAAAAAAGACTCTCAGATAGTACCTTTATCTCCTTTTTCTGACTAGGATGCTGAGGAACTGGCATTATAGAATGATCCTGGATGTTATCCAGGGAGATGCCAAGGACTGACCCACAGGAAATCCCAGGCATGGGCTGCATCTGAACGGACTCTTCTCTGATCTCTTGGGAGAATAGGTGCCAAACTAGGAATAAATTACAGGATAGAAGGCAGCAATCACTCAGCCTGGTAGGATAAATATTTGGTTCCTCAACCTAAATAGCTTCCTGTCTGCCTCCTGACAGTGGGTGGTGGCTCTGATGATATGATTGTGGTGGGGTTGTTATTCAGCTCTGTTTTTAAGCCAGGCCACTGTGCAGATAGGAATTCAAGATATGAAGGGGTAAAAAGAGCCTAAATAAGAGTAATGGTGACTTAACCATGCTTAAGTCTCTATCCTGTTGGTTAAGACCCAATTCCATCCTGCTCCCAGGAGTCTCATGCCCTGCCAGTGACGATGTATGCAAAAAAAATGGGAGGAAGCATAGCTGGGATAGATGACCTAAACTGACCAAAGGTTTATTCCAATAGAATGTCATGTCCAGTATATGGGGGTACTGGGAAAGGGGACCAAAGTGGGTTTAGGTAGAGGGGTCTGACATTGGTCAGTGGGTGGTGACTAATTGTATTGTGCATCACTTGTTTTTCCCTTTTTATTACCATCATTTACCATTATTACTGTATTTTATTTTCAACTATCAAACTGTTCTTATCTCAACCTACAAGTTTTGCTTTGATTCTCCTCCTCATTCCACCAGGGTCAGGTGGGAGAGAGGGGTCTTGAGAAAGTGACTCTGTGGTGCCTAATTTTCAGCTAGGCTTAAACTATGACAATCATAAATAATCTTTACCATTTTTTCCCCCTGTGAGCCTCACCTTCCCCTTATAACAGAATCATAGAATCACAGAATATCCTGGGTTGGAAGGGACACAAAATGATAATTGAAACCCAGCTCCTGGTTCTATAGAGAACAACCCCAAAGATCAAACTGTATGTTTGAGAGAAGTGTTAAACTTCATACGGTTGGCAATTTCCCATCTAATCTGTCAAGGTCTCTCTGCAGGTCCTTATGTAACTCTATTTACCATAACCCTACTATTATTGTTGCTGTTGTTGTTTTTACTCTGTTATAAAGTACCTAACCTCTCCAGGTTCTATCCTGTTCTCTTGATGGATTGCAGAGCTTTTACCCAGGGACCCACTATGAACCAGCTCATCCAAGGTAATCTGACCTATTGAACCCATCTTACTAAACATTACAGATTTGGCTGACAAAGCAGCTCAGGTGGAATTATATTTTCAAGACCTAAATACCACAAATGTTTTACCCTCTGCCAGCAGAACCAACAGAGATTTGCTCTGACTCTATAGCCCTTTGAAAAGCTAATTTGTGGGGTAAGCCACAAGGTTACTTTCAGACCACATATCACCTTATTCAAAATAGGAAGTACCCTTTGGTCTGAAGGAAAGAGAAGGTTTCCAGGCACAGGGAAGAAACAACTGAAATGGAACAGTGGTCTTTTAACTCATATGGTGCTTGAGCAGGATTATAATGCTCTCAGGGCTATGTCCTGAATCCCTCCTTCAAACACTTCAGTATAATCAGCTTTTCAGGCCTTTCAGCTCCATGCCAAATGGCAATACTGCCAACACTGCCCACATGAGCCAAATCATCTCCAAATAAGACATAACAATTTTGTCATCACATTGCTCCAACAACATGGTGTCAGTAAGGAAATCTGGTTTCTTCATCCTGGATTGCAAGAGAGTCTATCACCAGTCTCCTGTTAGAGGCAAACAAGTCACAAGGGGAAAAAAAAAAGAAAAATGGCAAAATAAGCTTTTCATGTTACCAAAGACAAACAGCCTTGTCTCAGGAGATTGTGGTGTTTCTGGATACAGTGGTATTACCAGAAGTTTACCACGTGGCATTATGATACCCTGGAACATACTACTCTTGCTCAGAGGGTGCAAGGGGACAGCCTTTATCCTAAAGACCTCAGTACAGAGATAACCTAGATTGTTTCCTGAGATGCAGTAATTGATTATGTTGACACTTGCAGTCCCTCCAGGGACTTCACAGTTCAGGAAACACTGTGGTGGTGTAAGCTGAGCTGGTAGACTTTCCCCTGGAGTATTCACAAGTAGCAAAGAGGTGAAGAGATAAGGAGTGGGTTTCTCAGCTATAACTGGGAAAAATTCTGGTCTTGAATCTTCTCTGCCAGCACAGTCAGTTAGATGCTGATCTTGCCTAGGAGGCAATGAAAACTCAGTGAATTCTGGTGCTGCCTAGCTGAGGCTGGTGACAGCATCCTACACCCCTCTGCTGGGCTGTGTCCACTGATGGCTTACGCTTGCAGGCCACAGACAGCAATGCTTCACACAGTTACCAGCTCTAAGCCAGCAATCAGCTACTGAAATGGAGAAGAGATAAGAAGCCTGAACCTTGTCTCAGCTATCACTGGGACTTCAGCCATGACCATTTCAGCTGCCAGCAGCCATGAATGATTCCATATGTACAGTAAATTTAAGCTGTTAAAGGTTCTTTTCGGGCAAGAAAGGATCACTTGTGCCACCACTGATACACTTTCATACCATGGCTACTTCAATAATTATCATGGGCATTGACAGTTCACTGAGAGATGGCAGCCCCCTTTCAAGGTGTTTGTTGCTTCATCTTTGCATCTTGGGCATACATGAGGACAATATTTGGTTGCAACTGTGACTTTCTGTAGCTTGCTAGTCACAGATGAAATGTTGACATGTAAACAGGCACACTCTGATCAAGCCTGAATTAGAACTCAGCCTTAGAAGTTGTAGAATTGCACACACATATTCAGGAAATCAATACAGAATGATTCTTGATTTAATTTAGATAACTGTCAATTGACCAGCAGACTTGTGTAGCCTAGATGCTCTTAGGGAAACAAACTAGTCTTTGCATGATTCTTTGGTGAATTTCTAATTAATTCAACAAAGAATCATTACAAAGTTACCATCAGACAACATTTGGGCAGGGTTTTTTTTCCAAATCCAGAATAAAATTCCTTTTCAAAACAGGGTAAACCACAGAACTTCCTCAGTACTGTAGCAGTATTAGGCTTTTGGGCACAGGTTGGCAGTGTAGGACCAAGTCCAGATTCTGCACAAAGCATAGGTCTTGAGCATCAGATTTTGCAAGAAGGGTCGATTTTACTTACAAAAATAGCTTTCAAGGGATTTGGGGTCATTTTGATAAAGAATAAAAATAATTTTTTAATGTAGAAGAATTCTGCAGAATGAAAGAACAACTCTCAGCCAGCTTTACTCCTGCAATTCAGGTCAACAACTTGTTCATCAAAGCACTGCCACAATAAAAAATACTAGAAAATAAAAATATCTAAGTGACCCTCTCTGAAGAGTTTCTGACAATTTGAGCTGAATCTTAGTACAATATATTTATCACAATACCATCTTTCCTCTCCAAAACTGTCACTGTCACTATAGTAACTGCCATATTAAAAAAAAATTCTCCTGCTAATCTTGAAATATGAACCTATACCTAAAATAACCATGCTTACTGTACCAGTATATCACCCAAAGATTTTGCAGAGCTTTCAGAGAGATCATAAGCATAAATGCTATTATGAAGAAATATTTTGGATTTTCTTGAATAAGTCTGTTAGCTGCTGTAGATGAAGTTGCATGGCTTCATCTCCTTCACGAGTTAAGGAGTTGATACAGAATAAATTATGAAGAGAGACAAAAGATTAAAATTACTTTAGAAAGAAGACATGTCTAGGTTGCAAAAGACAAGGTAGAAATTATTTTCCACTTTACAGTTGTTACAAGAGCAAGTCATAGTCATGATAATATGCAATCTCTTTTCATATTGCTGGAAGATAACATGACTGCATTGACATGAGCAGGCACAACTCACCATGTCCTGCTTGCCACTGTTCTCCATGCTGAATTGCTCCTGGATTCTGAAAATCCCTGGGAAGGACTGTGAAAAATTGCATGTCACATAGAGACAGTCAAGGGATAAGGCATATCCCTACTGCACAATATATAAGGATCAGCATAAATTAGAGCTAGCACATGATCCGTCCTTCTGTGTGCAAAGAAGGATTTTCTCCCAAAGTAATTAGGCTTTATGTGCAAAAAGCTTTTTTTACATTACTTTAGATGCCTGATCAGATACTAATCGCTTTATCATCTTTCTTAACCTAAATTTTGTGGTTGTTGTCTAGGATTTCTAGCATGGTAACAGACACACAGTAGTTGACAGATAAATGTACTCAAATCCATTATTTTAATTTCTTCCTTTGTTTCATTACAAGTTTTGATATAATAATTACAGTCAGTTATCCTTATTCAGAATAAAAAGGGTCAAAATTTTGATATATGAAGTATCAAGCTCTGTCTTAAAGGTCACTGAACTTCCTTTTGTTGACTTATATGCCTATAAAAATATCCTGCAGGCAATTCTGAACATGAAATAAGGTTTCTTAGCAATATAAAAAAGATACATGCAGACACAGAACTAGCTTTCTATGATGTTCCTTCAAATTACTCTAAATTACAAATATACACTATGGAAGCAAGGATTTAGGCAGAGACCCGGTCTTGTAGGGGTGAAATGGAGGTTGCTTACTATCTACCCAGTCACCTTCTCAGCTGAGAAGATCAAACAAAAGGGAACACCTGTGATAGCTTAACAGTAAAAATAAGTGGATTGAAATGGAAATATATATTAGATGACAATGGCCTTCCCACTGTAACTGTACTAAAAATTAGAATGAGCAACCTACTCATCAGTCCCACCTGGATATGCAGAGCCATACTGCAGACTTCCTAGGCAGCCCGGAGTCCTTGCAGCGTGTTCTACAAGTCTTTGTGTGGCCTTGGCCTGAGCTGCTTGGTGCTTCCTTCCTGGTGAGCTATAGAAAGTCCTGTTTCTTCTTCTGACTATGGAGTGAATTATGGGGAACTGCTGGTCAGATCATGTGTGTCACTGTGCACACCTGTCTTTGCTACGAAGGATTGATCCAAGTGAATTCCCAGTCCAAATTTTAGCCCAACCTTCAGGTGTGTCGGTTGGAAGGAGCACTGGCATGTCAAACAACAAGGATTTATGCATGGATAGAAAGGGCATGAGCAAGATCCATGCCCATATTTTGATGTCTTCAGTGATTTTAGGCTCCTCCTGTTTTCTGTAAATGATCTGTCCCATTGTCTGCATGTATCTGTGGTCCAGTCTCAGTCTGTTTATGCAGATGTCTACTGTACAACTTCTATTGACCTAAAGGATGATGGAAACAAAGATTTTGGAAAGTGTCACAAGCAGAATAAACTGTATCTCCAGCATGATGGGATGCTAAAGAGGAGAAATGAAAATATTAAGTGATCTTGGAAACATAACAGAAATTTAATGTATTTGCAGATTCATTCTCATTTTCAGATCTCTGCTCAGAGTTCTGACATAAAGCTAACTAACAAAACCAGCTTTAAGCTTCTGTTACAGGCAATGAAATTTAGAATACTTGAGAAAAGTAAAGATTTTGCAGGATTATGAAACCAAGAGGAGGAGAGAAGGTTCCAAAATTTCATGCATTTGTTCAAGAACAGAACCTTAAGAGGGCTTTGTCCATCTGTTTCAAAACCAATATATAAATTTGTCTTCTCCCAAAAAAAAAGAATTCTGAAATCCATTCCATATCTTTACTGCACAGTTCATTGCACACTTTAACACCAGCACATACACTTCATTAAAAGTACTAAAATGTCAGAACTCTATCACGAAGCTGGGAGATGTTGGCCTGTGTCCCAATTAGTTCTTTTATTAGCTACTCTTGTACAATAATTTTTAATGAACTGGGTATGAATTTGATCAGGAACTGATTTAAAAGAGCATGTTATAAACAGTAAATTGTTGCAGGGTAGGAGATCAGGTTATGTCCCAATAGGATTAGCTGTGCTAGACTAAGACACAATTATAACCTCATTCATGTTGGAAAGAATTTTGTTTCTTATGCAGAATTTTTGAATAGTTGGGGTTTTTTCCTATGTATTTGCTTCAGAATGACAGAAGGATACATTTTAAAGAATTTTAGATTTCATATACTTCGAGGTTTGTGAGGGAGGGAATAATGACTTGGAACAAAGACTCTAGGTTTATCTGAAAACTTTACTGTTACAGGTGTTACACAGAAGGTCTCAGAAAACCGGGACTTAGTGGGAAAATCTCCTCAGCTTTAAAAACAAAAAGACGTTAATTCTGTCAGTGTCTGTTGCAATCCCTCACTAGGATGGCATGGCTGTAAGATGCTGATAATGTGGGTGGGATGATGGGCACACCCTGCCCTGCAGGATTTGGTGGGAGGGGAGGATGCTCCTGAATTTACCAGAGCACTCCTGCACTTCAGGAGAGGCACCCTTGCTTGTGCTCACTTTATTTCCTATGAAAAGGATCATGCTGACATATATCAGGATAGTAGGCCATGTACAACTTTTTGTTATTTTACATCAAGACCGTACCTCAAAAGAGCTGAAAACACACTTAAAATTAGATAAAAGTTTGTTTCTGTCTGAGAGGCCAAATTATCTTTGGTCCTACTAAATGTAAACCACAAATCCAGCCTGGGATCTGAAGTCTTATTAAGTTTCTGTCACAGAAAGAAGAAGAATAATGATTCTGTAACAGAGTTTCTATTTGTGATTCATTTTTAATGATCCATGAACCAGGACAATGTACACCCACAGAGATATTCTGTTTCTCCAGTGCTTACAGGTATGATGAGAGAATAAGAAAAATTGTTCCATTTTTTTTTCTGCATTAGCCCTTTTACTGACCACTTTAAATAAGACTACCACATTCAAACTGAGTGAATACTGTACCAATTCTGTCAAACTCCAGTGATCTTCCATGCTTTGAAAATAACTTTGAAACCTCTTTTGGTTTATTTTAAAATTTTCCTTTCCAGAATATTCCTTGTAGATTTGCCATTTCTTTGACAGCTTGGAGAGAAATTGATCAGGCAGTGTTTCTGGTAAAGTATATTGAGACCAAATCCATATAAATCCTGCAATTCCTTTATGTTTGAGATAGAGTTTATTTTATTATTTAATATCATTACAGAAAAGGCCTGCTTTTCACTTGACTTAATATAACGTTGTAGTAAAGAAGAGGGTTTATTTGCAGCAAATACATTCAATCCTCACAAAAATTAACAGGGCAACAGAAACAACTTCTTTGCTTATAGAAATCAGAATAATTATACTTTTTTGGAAGGACAATCATGTCAGTCAATAAAGTAATTTGAGGGCAAGCATTTATTTTGTTGTCCTTTTGGTGTGAGATTGATAAGGTTTTGGCAGAGTTATGCATCTGAGTCAGCCTTAGATTAAATAGTTATTGTTCTATCTACATAATATAGTCTAGTAGTTCCCAATCTTATAAAGCCTAGAAGGAATAATCAAATCATGCTCCTAAAATGCCATGTGCAGATTTCAAACTAATCCTTATCTTCTCCCAGAATGAAATGAGATAAAATACCTGTTTTACTGAGCTGGGTCTAATAGATTCACTTTACGAAGGCAGCTAATGCTAACATCCATTTCCATGGAAACAGAGCTTGCAGAGGCATCTTGCATGCAGTGTTTGGGGTTAAGCAGAGCCGAGTTTGGGTCCCACATTCCACGCAATCTAAACTGATTACATACTGCAAATATGCAGTGCCAATCTCCATGCTATGACAGCCGTTTTCCTTTGGGGACTGGGTACCCTCCATGAGCAGCACTCCCACGGACTCACGCCTCTGCGCTTTCCCCAGGCTCTGCCGCACCCGTGCTTGCTGCAGCACCAGCTCCTGCCTGCCTGTTTATCAATGGATTTATTTTTAGTGGCTTTGAAATTGAGAGATGCTGAGCCACGTTCTGCCCCTTCCTCTCTGCCTCTGCGCTGGCTGGGATAACGGGGCGAGGGAGGACGCAAAGGCAGGGCAGTGTTTCAGCCCTTTTAGCTGCAATTCAGCATTGCGAGCTGGATCACACAGCCCAGATCAGCTCAGCTGTACGTGTGGCATTCCAGCACAGAGGGTTTTGTGAGCAAAGAATGCCTATTCTCTGCATGTCATGCAGTTTATATTTTGCAGGTTTCTTCAGGTGCAAAGCACTGAATAAGTGAAACCATCCTATAGGCACCTGCTTAGAAATCTCCTGTTTGTTACTTTAAGAGAAAAGAAGAGAAAAATATCTGAATTCTGGTATCTTGGTGGTCTAAGTTAGCCAACAAGGACCTTGTGAAAATCTTGTTATTCTTCAAATAGAAGACAGATTACATTCTTTTTCTTTGGGGAGGAAAAAAGACAGCCAGCAGGTTATTCTTCCTGAGTTTCTTCCTCTTTTGTCTGTCTGATTTAATTTTGTTTAACTCCTTCAGGCTTTACTGTTAATTTCTCATCCTGTTTAAGTGTATCATTAATGAATTCACTTTTCATGTATTATTATTTATTTGCATTATCCGTATGCATGAGGACCAACATTCTTCATCTGAAGAGCTGTATAAATCACCAAACAAAGCAAAACAAAAAAAATCATGTAATAAAATACTAGAGACAGCAGACTAATCCAGATAGGCAGAGAAATTCTAAGGAACATTGCAGAGTATTTGTCAGGATGACAGGAAGGGCACCATCAGCCTAAACATTTAAGTTTCTGTTAAGCAGAATTGCAAAGGAGACTGTGACAGGTAATTTTTCAGGAAAGACTCATGTGACAGATTTACCATCAACAAAACTTTGAAATGGATTTACATTTGCAAAGGACCAACATCAGGACAGACACAATTTCTGTCTCAAATGACATCTTTATGGAAATGAGTGTGGGAAAAGAAGGAAAGCTGGACTACAGATACTATAGTTAGATGCTGGGGTAGGATTTTCTCTTCTTGGTGGCAACAAGCTATATAATGTACATATGCGAGATTGCATATGTGTAAAAAGAAGACTGCATACATGTACATATGCAAATACAGTCTATGGAATATGTTATTAGCTAGAATAATCTGGATGCTTCAGCTCTTTGTCTTTCTTCACTATGCTATAATACAGGAAATCCAGATTCACCTGAAAATGCCATCAGCATTGTTTTCCCAAACTGCATTACACTTCACAAAGGCAAACATTTGTAGGCTGAAAGCAAGCATGGTCTATTTTTCTGTGCAGTAATTTCTTGGATGGAGGAGCTTCCCATTTCAGAGCTCTCAGACACTTGCTGTTGCAGAATACTAAGCATGGCTTCCCTATGCACTGTTTCCATGGGGTATCACATAGAGATGGAAGGGGCATGGACTGACAGAAGAAATATATTTATGAACGTCAAGGACAATTTATTCTGTCTTTACAAGCAGACCTAAGGAAAAAATGTCAAAAATACCTCAGCATGAGAAACTGCACTGTAGTTAGTTCCTTGGCTTAATATATTAGAAAAATATGCATCTCAAGCTGATCCCACCATGATCTCTCCATCTGTGGCACATCATTTATTCCAGTAGTGTATAAACTGCATTCATTAATACAATATTCTCCCAGGTTCATTATAAATGTGTGTTTCAGGTATGAATCTAGGGCCTTGTTTGAATTTAAATCTGAATTGCCAGTATACTATTCAAACTTTCATAAAATAGCACTTGGCATGGGCATTTTTCAGATTGCCAGGCTGGCACAAATGCACATAGGCTACACAAGCTAGAATTTTCCATATGGTTATGTTTTAATCAATGTGAATTTATTATTTCTGATCCTTTTCATACTCAACAGTATAACGAATTTTTACTTATAGTATTTCGTATTTGTGTGATGTTCTCAGGTCCTCAGGTCCTCACATCTGTGTCCCATGGAGACACCTGTAACAACTGACCCTTTAATTGCAAGAATCAAGAAAAATCTACGATAGCCCCAGTAACCAGTCAGTCTTGTTAGGATTTGGCTGTGCATCCTCCTTTGTTTTACTGTGGGGAAAGTACATTTCCCATTGTGTATAAGCAGTGTGGTTGATGCACCTACAACAGCTGTCAAAGCAGACTTGGTGCACTCAACCCCCAGCACGTGTGTGCACTGACAGCGAGTATTCAAGTTCTGCTGGTGCTCCTCTCGCAGCATGCAATTAGGGAAGACTGTACAAGGGAGCAAACCAAGCTGATTTTGGCAGGGATATGCTGCAAAGGTGGGACTGCTGCCTGGCGAGGTCTCAGCAACCCCCAAGAAGAGAGGAAAAGGGACAGTGAAGGGCAGGTTCCTTGGAGTACCCAGCCTGGTGGCTTGGTGAATGCGTGCATGCCCAGGACTCATTGCACATGCACCGGGACGCTGGACCCACTGCACCATGAGGAGTGCTCTGTGCATCCACAAATCTCCTCCATTCTTTTCTCCTGCCTAACCCTTCTTTTTTCCTCACAAACCTGTAGTTCCATGTCTCCACAGCTACACCTCTTCTTTTTCTCTCCTGTCCTTTTCTATCCAGTACAACACTTTGTTGTTTCCATTTAGTTGTTACTCTGCTGTGCAAGTGACTTAAAAGAGAGCACTTAAAGAGAACTAAATTCAAGTATTGCCTTCTTGATGTTCACACCACGTCTTTTCCCTACATTTATTTTATTTGTAAGACCCTTCAATATGGATGTCATGTATTGTTCTGTGCCCAAATGGGCTCTCCATTTAGTCTCTGCATAGAGCTGTGCCAAATATAACAAATAAATAACAGCATTTGTGAAGGACTGCAGACAACTAAGGCTTAGGGTTTTGGACAAAGATATTCCACAGATGATTTTCAGACTATACGTATGTCATTCTAGAAATCTTCTCAGCTCTGTGAAAGCCTTTGATGCCCACTACTCCTGGTTTTCCAGGCTTTGAGTATCTACACAACTGCTTGTTCTGGCTTCAAACTACTCTAACATTACAAATACTTCTATTTAGCGTCTAGAACAAATTACATCCATGATAATGATGATTTGTAAACTTCTCAAGAGCTTAGAATGATTACTTTGTTGTTTTATCCTATTTCCTACTTCATTATGCAAAAGATTATTTTTTAAACAGAGCTAAATAGAAAGCACCAAGATATTTGAAAAGAGCTGGCAAATGATAATTGAGAGCTAATGCCTTCATATAATTCAAATCCCATACAGTAAGGGGTATGTCTAATCACTGAGGATATGAAAAAGTGGTTCTAATTTTTCAAAATAGTCAGAAGTATTATTTAACCTGTATTTCATTCAAGAAAAAAATATGGGCAATGGAATGAAAGGAATTACCTTGATAGAGGGAAAGGCTATGGTTAATATGGTATTCTCAAAATCTTGGATCTTTGCTGGATATATCTCAGGTTTGTACTAATATATAGAAACCTCTGTCACACTTGTCAGAAATCAGAGAACTCGAGTTTGACACTGACCTCAGACCAGGCTGGTCTACCAGGCTCTAGGAACTGGCTGAAAACTGGCTGCCAGTTTCATACCGTGATGATGGCATGCTTTGCAATGGATATGCAAACAAAAGCATACAAGAACAGATAACTTTCCAATCTTTCTTTTCCTTGCCCACACACCCAGAAAGACAGGCAATTTTCTTTGTAATTCACCAAGGAAAGAGTCATAGAGCACCTTAACCCACTACAGAACATGAACTGTGAGCTCTCTTCCCAGGCAGCTGGGGAGACATGTTCCTCATCCTCTCACCCTTACCACTAGAAAGCAGGTGATTCTGAGAAAAAGAAAATAGCTTTTTCAAATGTTTTCTCTAGAATACAGCCTGCAAGCTCTCTATAGTCCAGTGGGAAAATATTTTATCTCTCATAAATTAGGGTGCTTGGAGCCCCTGAAGTGTGTAAGAGAAGTTCTATTTTCTAGAGCATCTAGGGCTTGAATTTCAAACTGTGGACATTCTTCTGACAGAGACTTCTCCTCTTTAATTCTTTTGCTACTGTCAACCATTTACTGTTATAGCAATCACAAAGCCTATTCTCAAACTACAGTAAGAAATCATATTTAAGCATCACTTGATGCAAGCAGTGAAGTTTATTATATTAACTATGTCTAAAATGAAACTTTGTAAAAATGTTTTTTTTCTTTTTCCTTTTAAGCATTTCTACTTTCTCCATAGCCTATTCTATTAAGCAAATTTCTCAAAAAGGAAAAAGAAATATCCTCCAGAATCACTTGCAAACCAAACTTTTAATGCATAACATGTAGACTATGGTAATGTGTAGAGATCCCAATTAAATATTTCATCACTTGGGGCTGAAAGATTTAGCAATCCTATAGCGTGACCCTACCCAAAGAAGTGTGCAGTTCATATTAGCAAAACCTTTAAAATCTTTTTTATGTTTCAAGATTTCCTCTTATTTTGATTCGAAACAAAGAAGAAAGGGGAAGTAACCACTGTGAAAAGATCAGTAGTAGCAGAAAAAGAATGAAGAATAGACCCAATTCATTCTGGCTTTAAGGCATTAGAAAATCGCTGGAGTTTAGAGAATGTTACTGAATAAAGGGTGCCAGGCCAGAATACAGAACTGTATTGACACTAAACACACTTATTAGGTCTCCTAAATCTAAGGTTTTGGAGAGCAGAAAGTGCATTTCTAGTGACTCTCATACTTCCTCCTCCTCACATTGATTGAAGGAGATACATGGGACTGGGAAAATGGCCCTGTTTCCCATAAAGATTGAATTGCATTAATTGTATTGGGGAAAACTGTTTATAACCAGTATCAATGGGCTTATATAAGTAAACTCTATTCTGAAACAGAAAGAGAATAGACGTTATTCCCAAAAACATTTTCATACCAATATTCTTGTGTTTAAGCCAGGAATTTTCCAGAAGTAATTATTTCAGTACACAAAAAAACCAAAAAACATGCCCCTCCCCCCCAAAAAAACCAAACCAAACAAAAACCCTGAAATACAAAGGCATTGTTTGTCTAATGACTGGCTTGTTAAAATCCTAGGGAAAACTTTGAGGCATATATCATTCAGACACCAACAAAAGATCTTTGGTTCCTTGCTCTCCTATGAAAAATAGTCTACTGGAATACTTGTTTCATCCTGGCTTTTTCACTAAACTGTAACTAATTGCATCTTGAGCCTTAATCTTCCTCCAGAGATAATAACATGGGAGTAAATTCTGCTCTAAGCTATAGCAGTATTAATCTTAGTAAGGCAGCCTTTGAAGTGGGATTCATTTTTATGCAACATACTTTTCAATAGATTCACTGTTTGCAGGTTGTATTTGGAAATCCCACTCTCATCAGGTTAAAGCATCACTCTAACAATTAAAATACTAAGTAATAATAACAATATCTAGCAGCATAACAACACACTGCTCCCTGAGGATCTAACTGCTCCTTGAAAAGGTGAATGATTGCCAACTCACAGAAGGAGACTGCAGTGCACGAGACTGATATGAATTAAAGAATAGAAACTGCCTCCATAAAAGCATCATAAGGTCCCCAGGGCACTACAGCACAGCTCCCACGGAGCTCAGGAAGAGCAGTGGGCTTATTCTGATGATGGTCAGTGGTTTTTATGCCTCTAGCTTTCCCTAGGGCAACACAGAAGCTGCTGGTACCTATCCCAGCCTAGAGCTACACAGTACCTGTGCAGCCATGCCAGCACTTTTGGGAATTCCACCGCTGCAGATAATATCAGTTTCTTCACCTCCTAAGAACACCTTCACAATTTTTGACATTCTAAGTCTGTGCTGTGGATTGTGAAAGCAGCTGCAGGCTCAGGCAAGGCTTCTGCTGCTGCTGACTGGCTTCTGAAAAGCCTTCAAGCTGGTCAGGAGCCACTTGCTGGCACATCAACAAGCCACCACGTACATAAGCATTTGGGCTTTGTCCTTGCAGAGGAAGTTACCTGAAAGGGAAGGGGTATGATTACAATTGCCAGCTGGGGCATGACAGATCTTGAATCAGTCCCTGAATCCTCAAGCACATAGCCAAGTTGCCTGCTGTCCTTCACTGAACATACAGGGAAGGCAGGGAGGCAAGTGTCTCAGATGAGGCATCTCCACCGAATGCTTTAAATCAGGTTCTGAAAGATTCCCACAAGCATGTGAGTACTTTTTCCACCACTGTGCACACTTGGTCCCCTCCAGGTGCCACCCCACTCTCAAGCATGTGGTGGTGGCAGCTTTGAGTGGCCTTGAGGCCATCTTGGTGACAACAGAAATCACAGCCACAATTTCAACCTGCACCCAGGATTTGAGGCAGAGGGGACTGCTGTCTGCTGAACACAGGTCTCTGGTTTGGAAATGTACTGCTCAGTGTTCAGGAGTGGGTGTTGGTGCTGTGAGAAAGGCAAAGGGAATGGTGGAACAACTCCAAAAAGTGATCAAGATGTTGGTATCTGCAGAGTGCTTGGGTGGATGGGAGACTGGAGATCTGCAAAACAGGTTGTGATTAGAGACACAGAATAATCTAGTTCAGAAGTGACCTCAGAGGTCACCTAGTCAGAACTACTCCTCAAAGCAGAGCAAACCTCAAGGCACAGAAGCTGCTTAGGGTCTTCTTGATCTACATACTGAAAATCTGCAAGAACAGAAGTTTCACTTTTGAAGCAATGTGACCTAGTATTTACCTGTTCTCAGTTTGGAGATGTTTTTCATCTATACAGACAGGTAGAATAGCCCACCCTGCAAAATGCAACTGTGGCTTACCTTCCTTTGCTGAGCATCTCTGAGGCTCTGTCTTTTCTACAACCTTCTTTTAGCTGAAAAGAGCACTAAGGTCCTTCTCCTTAATCTTTCCCTGTCCAGGTCAAGTAAGCCCTCCCTCTTCCCTCAGCCTCTTCCCACCATGTTGGGCTGCAGTGATTGAACTCATTCCAGCTTGTGAACATCTTTCCTGTATGGGAGGGACTGAAAGTGGACAAAGTACTCTGAGTAACAAATAGAGAGGAATGATCTGTTTTATCAGTTTTATTCTCAAAGCCACTTACTTGCCAACTACTGTGCAAATATACTCAGCTTATTTATAAACAAGTTTGTCCTGAATTTTATCTCAGTATTCTTGAAAGTCCCAGCAGAAGCCATGGTTAGGAGGGAGGAAGAGCTGAGAATAGGTTTCACAGACTAGTTCTTTGTCCTGTTTGTGATTCCAGAGTGATGTTGCTAAAGCTGCAAAGAGTTTTGTTTGCTCTCAGGGTAATTTCAGAATTCTCAGGCTCATATTTTCTAGCTCATCTGTAGAAGAGCTTTTCTATCAGCTTGCTTCGAAGTTCATATCCACTTTGCTGACATTTAGTCTTTCAGCCAGCTAGCCTTGCTCCATTCTAAGGTAATTTCAACTCAAAAGAGTTTAAAATTGAATCCAGTGTTGGTTGTCTGAAGGCCCGGCTACTAGTTAAAACCCCACATGGTTGCACCTAAATGTCCTCTTTCAGAAGATGCCACTTTAGAACTTTCCCACATAAAGTTTCATCAGAGGATTAGGAGAGAGAGAGAGGAGATGAGTAGTCAAATGAATGCAAGGGTGCATAAAAGGTACAGACTTCCAGCAAAAGCAGATGTCAAAGTGGCTCAGGAATGGACTGTGGAGTGATGCTGAGAGCTCTGCATACATGTCAGGCAAACAGCATAATGGCAGAGGGAAAAGATGACATGAAGAGAGTTGCCAACTAAGGTAATCCTCTGTTCCACCTCTGTCCTGGTAGGACAACTTGTTTGGGAAGCTGCTGGCAAGGACTGCAGCCAGAACAGCCTCGAGATAGCCAAGCTTTACCTTTTTCCCATGTGCAACCCCCATAGCTGGGGGTAGTAGTTGTGCAGTTTGCTCTTTGCATCATGGCATGTTGGTTTTGCACATTTCTTGACCTTGTACCTTTTGGTGAAAGCAAATTTTCAACTCTTTATTTTCCTGGGCATCTGGGATGACCACAGAGGTCTCTGCCCTCCAGCAAGCTTCAGATGTAATTTCATGGTGCAGACTGCCCTGCAGCCATACCAGCTTCAGCACCCTCGTCCTGCTTGTGGTTCAGTTCCTGCTGTGCTGTGCTACCTTCCTGTCAAACCCAGCCAACAGCTTGCACTAAGGACAACGAGCTTTAAAACACCCCCAAATTGTTACAAAAGTGCTGTATCATGAAACCACAGCCTCACTCCCCTACTTAGGGCAGCAGCAGCTTTCAGTCTATCACTTTTCACTGCCATCGTGAGAGCCTTTTTACAAACCTCAGTGGTTTTCACTACCATGCTGTGGTGTGAATATGACAAGTGACCTGTCAGTCCATCTGTGGAAACACAGCTGTGATGGCTGTGTCGTTGCTTGCTGATTAGATGTGCTCAACCTTGACGGCTGGTAATCACATTGATTTGAAAGGAGAGGATATTGGAGACTTTGCATCCCTCATTTTGTACTTGAAATGGTCCTCTGAAAGAATTCAGTGCATATTAGGGGTCCAGACTTGGTGTTAAGAACTAAACACCTCTCATCGATCAATTGTGTCCTCCCTCCCTGGTCTTAGATAGGTGGACATGTAATAGTAGATAGAAACAGGACTATGGTCACCTGCCCTCAGATGCCTCCTTTGCCCCAGAATTTCTGCTATATCAATAAAGAAGGTGAACCCAGAGATCTGGATGACCATGCTGACAATTCTTTAGAGCAGTCCCTTGCACAGCTTGGCCTGTGTAAACTACAACTCACAAATATTTCAAGGATTTAAGTGTTCTCCCAGGTGTGGTTTGGGAACCAGAAGAAGGTAGGGACTACCTGCGACAGACAATATACATATCTCCTGTTTTGAGAGGAAAAGTTTAATAATATGAATGGAAGGTCTTCTGTGACATTTGGCTCCAGAGGAAGGCTCTGAGGGTCTTTAAAACAGTTACAGTCTCTGTTTCCATTGCTGAGATCCAATCCTGGTACTCCCTCCGACAATTTCCCCTTTCCAATTTCCTCTGCCTCCAGTTTTGCTTCTGATGTTGTCTTGGTACTCATGCCTTCCTTACTGTCACTAATAGTAGGACTGCCTGCTCCTATTTTGTTGAGTTTCACAGCTGTAAACATCTTTATAAAAACATTAGATGCATATACTAAGAAACTGCATGCTTTTCGCATTTAAGAATGAAAGAAAACAGGAAAGAAAAACAAACCCACAATAAAGAGAAATCTAGATCTAAATGCTCCCTTCCAGCAAAACAGCAAACTTTGAAAATAGAGATGGAACCTAAAACCTGAGCGATCTAGAGGCTTGAAAAAAGGGTTCATTAAAATGGAACATTATTTAACCCAAAGTTTGGAAGATGTTGCATTCCAATTTTAACATCAGACCTGAAGGAAAAATTCTGATCCACAAAACTCTAACCTGAACAGAGTTTTGCTCTTTCTTCAGTTTTACCAGTTCTGTACTGAAGTGAAACAAGTTGTATTGAAGAGAGCTAATGAAACCCTGATCCATGCTAGCATCACTGGAAGGAGAATGAGGGTGAAATTGAGGGCCTCTGTTTAAGTGAAAGTGACAGGTATACATCTACACGTATATACATATACACACATACACACACACACGCATATATATATAATTCTTTTCTTTCAGGAAACAAAATAGACATATAAACAATGTTTGAGACAAAGAAAAAGTTGGCATCTCAAGGCCAGATGACCACAAAAGTTAACACTCAAGAGATATGCTTGTCTTCCAGAAATAACAGAGAAACAGATTCTTTTTGACAGCTACAAAGTGAAGTGATGGCACAAGACAAACTTTTAAGGCTTGAAAGTTTAATCTTCACTTGGAAATATTTTCTGGCTGTTTGGGCTCATACAAGCATTAACCAGTATTACGGCAGCTTCTTCCATGTCTTGGGCTGACACTCTGAGTTTGCCTAGTGCTCCCAAGAACAAGTCTGTGAATGCCACCTGCCCTGTAAAAATGTTAGTGTTTTATCTTAACCCAGTTCCTGGAAGCCAGACACACTTTATTGTTCTTTTTCATAGCAACGCTGTTTATCAGCTCTAGTGAAAATTAGTCATCCAGTTACTCATGGTTTTATGTGGCTAGAAAGACTTGGGATCTTTTGCTTACCTGACTTATATACGTGTGTATTAGTAAATAAGAACCTTAGGAAAACTTATTTGATGATTTCCCACAGGAGGTTTCAATGGAGCCAGCACATCACTTTTCAAGGGGATTTACAGAGAAATTGTTTGTTCTATGAAATGTTTGTTGTTGTGGTTAAAATTTTAGATGAGGACATTTCTTTAAGAATGGCTACAGAACTACTATCTACTTTATTATGCTATTGTTGCTGAGAAGCTATCTCAGATTCTCATGGAAGAATAATGCCTTCTCATACCACATTTCTGCTTGAAAGAAGCATCATTAAACTTAACCCAAAAGTTTTCAGAAATCTGATAATCAAGTGTTGAATACTGTGAATATCATCTTATAGTTATCTTCTGCCTTCTACATAGAAGCGAGTAAGTAGGTCTTTGGCTTTCAGAAGGCATAAGAAAAGTGACTGACTGGTACTGTGCTTGCTGACTGGTACTGTGCTTGCACTGAAATCACAGAAGGTCAAGTAATTTTGCTGCCAGATGCTCTGCAATTGGAGAGGAAAGTACACATACCCTGTTTGTGCTAAGTCTATTAATGTAGTCATTAATTGCAGCCTCCTGCTCAGGCACCATCCTGAACATAAAATAAATGAAATGTTATTTAAGGGATTGCTGTTAGTCCAGCCTGATTTTTGTATGAAGGCTTACAGAAATCTAGTTCATCCTTGATAATCATAGAAATAGACATATGTAGAGACAATGCCACTGTGTGTGTAGCACCTAGACAGAGACAAAATGACGAGCTGAAACCTAATTATTTTCTGAGAACACCTTTCTATTTCTTTTCTTTACAACTGCTGTAAATGCAAAACTTCCCAGTGAAAAGCTTCATCAGGCTTACACTTCAATATATGTAGTGGCATTTGATAGCTCAGGCAGATACCTTTTTCCTTGTTTAACATGACATCATTTTATGGGGCTTAAAAATATCGGCTTGGATGTTGTGCTTTGCTATTCAGTGCTTGGCAAAAAGAATCAGATATAACTTCATCCCTGTGATTCTTAAAGGAATGTAGGATCTAGTCTGCAATGCAGGACATATGCACTGCTCAGGCTGCTGTACTTTATGGACGAAGATGCTCTCATTCATGCCATTCTCCTTCCTTAAGGTTATTTTTGCACAGAGAGTCATGACAGGTTGCATGAAGATCTGCTTTGTGAGATGTGGCTAACCAGGGAATAACTGAGAAGATGAACCCCTGGATAGCTACTGAAGAAAAGTCATGTCGGTGATCTTTGTTGTACAGTATCAAACAGCTGCATCAGAAAGGGATCCTGTGGATCCTATTCCATTTAAGTGCACATTTGTGCTTCACATCTGAGATTCATGTTCTAGCAAGACTACAAAGCCTGACCCATGGAGAAAATTGAAATTTTACATATTTCTGAATTAGAAACACTTTCTCCCTTCAAAAAATTTTAAATCCTTCCTGGAGGAAATTTATGCAAAAACATTAATCATTTCAGTGGAACCCTGTTCTGCTTCAATTTCAGCTTCTTAGAACTCATAGCATGGTAAGTAGATCCAACAGTCTGCAGGAACTGCATGTTAATGTTTGTATATTTTTGAAATAATCATTTAGGTTGGAAAATACCTTTAAGATCACCAAGTTCAACTGTTAACCTAGTACTGCCAAGTCCACCACTAAACCATGTCCTGAAGTGCCATATCTACACATCTTTTAAATGCCCCCAGGGACAGTGACTACACCACTTCCCTGGGCAGACTGTTCCCGTATTTGACAACCCTTTCTATGAAAAACTTCTTTGTAATATCCAATCTAAACCTCCCCTGGTGCAGCTTGTGGCCATTTCCTCTTGTTCTATTGCTTGTTACTTAGGAGAAAAGACTGGCCCCCAACTGGCCACAACCTCCTTTAAGGTAATTGCAGAGAGTGATAAGGTCTCCCCTTAGTCTCCTCTTTTCCAGGCTAAACACTCACAGCTCCCTTAGCTGTTCTTCATCAGGCCTGTGCTCCAGACCCTTCCCCAGCTTTGTTCTCCTTCTCTGGACCTGTTCCAGCACCTCAACATGTTTCTTGCAGTGAGGAGTCCAGATCTTAACAGAAGATTCGAGGTGCAGCCTCACCAGTGCCAGGTACAGAGGGATGATCATTGCCCTAGTCCTGCTGGCCACACTGTTTCTGATCCTAGTCAGGATGCCATTGGCCTTTTTGGCCACCTGGGCACACACTGGCTCATGTTCAGCTGCCATTGACCAGCATCCCCAGGTCCCATCCCACTGGGTCTCTTTCCAGTCACTCATTTCCAAGCCTGTAGCAATTCATGGGGCTGCTGTGACCCAAGAGCAGGACCCATTACTTTGTCTCATTGAACCTCATACAATTAGCCTCAGCCCATCTGATTATCCCTATCACTCATGTGAATACCACCTGTCCAGATCTCTCTGCAGACCCTTTCTACCCTCTACCAGATCAATGCTCCTGCCCAGCTTGGGGTAATTTGCAGACTGGCTAAGTATGCCCTCGATCCCCTCTTCCAGATGATTGATAAAGATAATAAACAGAGCTGTGCCCAATACTGAGCCCCAGGGAGAAGCACTAGTGTGGATTTCACTCCATTCACCACCACTCTCTGGGCCCAAACATCCAGCAGTTTTTTACCTAGTGAACAGTACACCATCCAAGCCATGAGCAGGCAGTGTCTGCAGGGAGAGACTGCTGTGGAAAATGGCCTCAGAGGCTTTACTTATGCTCAGAAAAATGACCTTGTCTAAAAGATAATTTTGAAATGATGAATTGGAATGGATGAATTGGAATGGTTTGTAAAGAGGAATAACACTGGAAATTTTTCCTTCAAAACTGACAGTTTCAGAATGCATTTGCTTCTAATGGAACTGAATTCTACAAGGGGAAGCAAGTAAGTTGGAGTCCCAGTTCAGTGGGAACTTGCTGATTCTGGGTACAGAGGCAGGCAAATTACTGTAATTGCAGACTATTTGCTTTAGTCAAAATCCTACAAAATGTCTGTGGAAGACGCCCTGTAAAAAGTAGTACCTGTCACAATTATCAGGTCAGTCATACTTCTTGCTCCTCTAATTTTTTCAAAAACAAGCCAATCCTTAACTTAGCCCCAGTTCCAACAAATCTCTATCCCTTCTAGACATCAGCCTTTTTCCAAGGTGAGTTCCACAACACCAGGGAAGGAGAAGGAAGGACTTGTTTCCATAATTGTTAGTGCAGATTAAGCTTCATCGCTCCCCGCAGTCTGGAAATACCACAGATGACTGTGGTTGTCAAATGCCTCACAGAAGTTTCATATGGCTGATAATGCACAGTGCAGTCACTCTGAGGTGCTCCTAGAAAGGCCTTATATTGTCCATCTAAGCACACTCAAGCTCCTTTCCATTCTGAGTAGCAAGAATAAACCACCATTTGTCGATGTACCATCATGGTGGTGCAAAGTGTGCAGCTGGACATGGGCTAGAGGTGACTTTTGATAGTCCTGAATGAGAAAACTCAGGTAAAATATAATGCAGTCAAGCCACAGTACACACCTTGTGACTGTCTAGAGGCAGACAGGATAGCAAACTCAGCATTTCCTACCCTGACTTCAATGCTGTTACTTGTGTGATTACTGATGTCACCTAATGCAGTGATGGATGTGCAGGGTGCTCAAGATGCAGAAGTCCTCCTGACATGCTGAGACAGGTCAGGAAGCATGCCAGACTTTTCACCATGCCTTAGTCCTGGCATGTAAAGGAATAGCCTCTGGGTATTTTGGAAATCAAATTGCAAGGGTCCATGCTGCTGTGATAGCAATGCCCAGGACATCCCCATGCCCTGCAGATATTACAGACTAACCACAGAGTATGGCTCTCATCAGACCTTATCCCCTTCACCATCACACACCTCCACACAGTCACCTGATTAACTCACCCACAGAGCAGCACTAACAGTGATTACCTTGGCAGGGCTGAGTTACTTTCAGTGCCTGCAATTCTGTTCCCTCCAGGTGTAATTACAAGAGCAATTACAATGAGCCAACTGTCTCCTAGTATTATTTCTTGAGAAAACAGGTCTCAAAATAGGTTATATATATTCTCCTATCTCAACTGTAGCTCAGGATTGCCTCAAAGCACTCTTACACAGTGTCCCTGTGTTTCCTTCCCTAAGCCAGCAAACCTGGCCTCTCCTTTTTTGTGTTATTACTGGTTATTATTGTAGAGTGATTCTCTGAAGTTTTCATTTCCAGGCCCAACAGCTCTCTGGTTTAGGGCAGGACCTCCAATAGGTGTGATAAATTGCCTCCTCACTCTTCACTTCAAGGTTTGTACTCAACAGCTTGTCTAATGCTTCATTGGTTTCCTGCAAACCATAACCTCTAGTTAGATCAGGACTAAAAAAATTCATAAAGGAAAGTCTTATAGTATAAAAATAGCTTTTTGCTGACTAGGTTATACACAATTTTTATGGGTTTGCTTCTCTGTACTCTTATTCTGCTATGCAAAATTGTCAACAGATCAAAATCACACAGCAAATAGTCTGCTATGGACAAATAAAGAAGCAGATGTTTTTCATTTAGCCAAAAGGAAGATGAAAAACTACATAAACTAGCTCAAGAGGTGATGAAGAGCTGGAGTGTCCAATAATGTAAGTCAGTCAGAAATAAAGGTTTAATGTTAACTGAAGCTGAGCACTTTGTTAGGCAGACTATAAGAAATACTTTTCAAATCACATTGTCAATATGCTTTCTGCAGTATTACAGGCTATCAGAAAAGTAGATTTCAGCTAATATTATAGTAATTATTTCCACTTTCAAAAATAAACATTAATGGGGAACCCGTCTCTGGGTAAAGAAGGAATTCCTCATTGACAAATTCGTGTCTTGGGAAGCTACATCCATTAACCTACAAAGCACAGGTAAGATCCCAAATAAGCAAACATAAAAACATGCAAATCTCCTTGCTTTCACCAGTGCAGCTGTGAACTGAAATGCAAATCCTAGCTGTTTTATATGTCAGGGTGTGATTTCTGATAAAGATACATTAAGTGTATTGAAAATTCAGACCAGCAAAGCTGTGAAGAAAGACCACTTAGAATAGTTTTGTCTACTACACAGTGCCTGATAAAGTAATTCTTTCCATACAAGTACACTATTACTGTAGGTTAAAAGAAACACTTCCTACTTCCAAGCACTTGCATCTGTTTTATACCTGTGGCTCTAGAGGTTCTTTCTGTTCTTTGCAGCTTTCAACCCAAACTTGACACCTGAGTTTGTGAAAGGTGTGTCATTTTATTGGACTGTGTTAAATTTCTGCAGTTGTAAAATATAAAATAAATTTTCCTTGAGCATAAAACTCAATTCAAGGTTAAAATGGAAATGCTTAGAACTGTAAGTGCCTTCTTTGCCTGTGCAGAAATTAAAATGTATTTACAAAGGGAGAATGAGCAGAACAGTCATATTTGTGTTTAATTTCTGTAACAACCATGTCATTTGCCTTTTCATCATTTGAAATCTTGGCCATAAAATTAAACTGTGGAATAGGAAGCATTGCAGAAAATGGAGGCAAGACAAAAAAAATGAATAAAAATGTTTCATTCATAACAATGATACTGCTCAAAACATCTAGACACTGACTGGCAAAAAATGGTGAAACTTCAGGAGCAAGCTGATTAAAAACAGAAAGTAGAGGGCCTAACATGGCCAAAGAGCTGGGAGTTGAAATGAAAATGACACATGACCTAAAGGTCTTAATAATACATATAATTGCATTATTGCAATACAGTGGAAGTGCTGTGTACTGTTGATCAGGAAGTTGCTTTGACTCAGACTTCCACTGGAAAAGCAGGTACGTTTTGAGCTTTTGTTATGCATGCTCTCACCCAAGTCACCATGCTGTCTGTTTGCTGTGTCAGACCTCAGATGTGCAAAGCAAAAATTATGCATGTTACATAAGTTTGAACACAATCTGTTGTCTGACAAAAGTCTCAATACAATGTATTTTCAGTTTTATCATCTAGGTGCTGATTGGGATTAGGATCATAGAAACATGGAATATCCTGAAGCTGGAAAGCACCCACAAGGCTTATCAAGTCCAACTCCTGGTCCAGCCCCAATTCAATATCTATTGAATATGCCCTGTCTAAAACATGTTTGAGGAAAGCACACATTTTATGGAGCAAATATCAAAACTTATATATCCCAAATAATTTATATACCCCTGCAAATATTTTTCCCCACTTCTCTATTCTTCAGTAGGATCTTGTTATAATTCTAGACTGACAATCTCCTTTTAACCCCATTACCATCACCATAACAGAGATTGATAATAATCTTTTGTCATGAATGAGTTTTTAATGGTTCTGCTTTTGAAAACTCAAATTCATCAGACTTTTTGTGAATCAGACTCTCTCCTGTTCCAAATCACATAATATGTGTCAGCAAAGGCACAGCTGTTGAGCAACAGCTAACTCTATGGCAAGCTGTCTCTGCAACATCTCAGGGAATGTGTATGTGCAAGCAGCCCCTGGGGTGGGAATGTCTGCGTGCAATGCAGTTGTGTCTCTTATTTTTACCCTTTTAATGATACATCCAAAATATTGAATCCTTCTTACTTTTTACTTTTTCATCTTTGGGCTTTCCAGGAAAGCTTAAAAATCAATTTTCTCACTGCTTTGTCCTTGAGCCTTTTTCTTATTTCCAGAGATATTATTTATAACATATGCTGGCCAGTTCTGTTAGTTTCAGGTCCTCACATGTGACGTAATTGACACTTAGCAGCATTCTGTTTGCTTGCAAGGGTATAGCTTGAAGGAACACTACTGTTTGGTTTGATCTTCAGAGACATTGAGCCAAGAAAGTGCAATCATGGGACCAGTTTCCTTATCCTAGTGTTCAGGCTTCTAAGAGTGATACCACAGATAGAGTTAAGCATCCCTCTTCTATTTTCCACCCTAAGGTCTTAGTGTTATATATACTGTAGAAAAATAACTTTTCACCAAATTTTCATCTTATTTAGCTTTTTGCTACTTGTTGCTGCTTTGAAGAAGAATGAATATGGCAACAGGAAGTGCTTGGACACAGTTATTTCAGCAGAATGTGTCTTCCAGCCCAGGAGCAGAGACAGGAAACCCAGATGTCAGACCTGGTGTGTAGCATGGCAGATGGTACCATGGCCTCAAAGGCAGTGGAAGTTGGGCAGAGGGATTGCAGCTGTACGAAAGCAAGCTGGGGGAGATCTTGAACAGATATAAAGTCAGTAATATGGATGGCTTGAAGAAGAGGAAAAACTTGACTGGAGAATGAATGTAGCACTAGGTACATTCATTAGCAGCTGAGGTGTTGACTGGAAAGTGATCTCCAGAGCAGGAAGGTCAGAGGGTGACAGCACAGTAAAGACAAGACTAGCTGGGGAGCTGCTTTGGAAGAGAGCAGAAGGCAAAAAAATGAAAGCATAAGGAAAAGTGTGAGACAAAAATAGCGAGCACTTCTCTGATTTTACACAAATCAGGTACACTGATTTGGTGGATTCATATTGAGAGAGTTCTGGAAAAGCCACTTCTATTGCCATTGATTTTGTCTGCCTTTATATCCTGTTAAATAAGAAACATGGATTGATTTTTTAACCTACATCACCTATTTCAATACTTCTGATGTTAAAATCAACATCAAAAGCCTAAGTAGCTCAAAGAGCCATAATCCAAGGCAGAAAAAAGCTGAACATCAGTTTGTTTGGTTGACTTTCTCTCCTGACACATATACATCCAGGGCCACAATGTATGCTGCAAGTCTTCATGACTACTATGCCAAGTTCTCCAAGCTAGTTGTGAGGATTACTCTTCGTGACAGTTAGCCCTTCTGTTACATTCTGCACTTTAAAGACACCTTTTAACAGCTCATCAAGGACAGGAGATGTATATCAGAAAAAAATCATTGTAAAGAAGTGGGCAAACATCATATTGAGAATGTGAAACTGGCACAGAAGCTGCAAAAAGCAGGGAGTAATATTCTCTTCTGCTTTGAAAAGTCCTTAACTGGGCAGTTCAACTCTCTTTCAACGAGCCCCACTCTTCAAGAAAGTAGTCTCACTCAAGGCAAGTGATGAGAATAATCAAGGATAGGAAGTTTGATGTGTGAGAATAAAAGGAAGACAATTCAGTTCAGCTGCAGAAGTACATAATAACAATTGCAAAGATGGAGATATAAACTGCCCTGTGTGGTAGAAATTATGAAACTGTAATTAATGACTCACATTACTCTTTGGGGCAAAAAAGGTATCTGAGGGGCTGTAGAGCCTGTAAAAATACTGTCCAGCAAATACTGTCTGAGCAGTCCCTCTCATTGGAAAGGCTGAAGAATTCAGACATGAGATATGTCCTATATAAATACATTTAATCTTCTTACGTTGAACAGATATGCAAAAGAAACCCATTGATATATAGATATACTCCTGGCCCAGGTTTTAGGAGTAATAAATAAAATATATTATGCTGTACAAATCATGCCCTGACATGACACACTAGGAAAAGAAAACCTGTATATTTACGATTGAGTGCATGCAGATAATTTATTCTCTTCTCAGATACTATCTATCAATGAAAAACAGAGAGAAAGACATAGAGGAGGTCAAACACAATCTTGGTACAAGGCAGCTCTTCCTCTTACAGTGGCTTCAGTCTGGGATTTTTCTGAGCTCTACAGTATAGAATGTCACTTACCAACATTGTTTGATGGGTGAGAAATCTGGATTATATTAGTAGATAATTTTGTAAATTAATAACTCAAAGGATTGTCTGCCTGCTCCTGATGGTTTTCACTCTTTGTATATTTATTTCTCTTCTCTTGCCCAAGAGATAAGTTTAACTTTTTTTCACCAAAGTTTTTAAAAATATCTTCCTAAATTCCCTATTTCTTCTGTAGGTCTATGCCACAGCTATCAAACTTCCTGAAAAAGTGTTGCTACTTTGTAAGCTTAATACCCAAAGCCAAACAGAAAAGCTGAAAAGCCCAAATCCCTTATACCAGTGACGTATCATATAGGTTTTTTCCTGGTTGCTTGGCAATAAAAAACAGACATGTGACTCCCTCCCCCATCTCCCTGGCACTACCTGAAGATATTTTGTCTTGGCCTTTCTTCTTTTGTTCTTACCTCTCTGTGGGAGTGTTAGTTACAAAAGGATTTTCAGCCTGATTTCTTTTTTCTCAGAGTCTGTATGTACTGTTTCCTTTACAAGATCACTGTCTATGTGTAAAGACATGACTAATGGCAGCTGGGGATTAGAAGGGACCGAGCAGTGGGAGATCAACGTCACCTAAGTTTAGGCACCAACTGTGGCACCAAAGATACCTGCTCGGTCAGTGAGATGAAGATGTCACCAGAAGACAATTCAGTACCCCTGGGACCAGAGTCATGAACTGGAGATATCTGCACATCAGCCACTGGAGACCAGGAGAGGAGGGCAGGACGCTACTCACCTTGGCTAGGACAGAAAGGACAATCCCCAAAGGCACCTACCACAGACCCTTCTGCACAGACAGGGAGGGCCTTCAGGCAGATAATGCCCATGTTCAGGGAGATCTTCACTGCATGGTCAAGAGGCCATCAGTTCTGAGCTCTTGGGTTACACCAGTGTCAAAGGGATCGTTTCCACATCTCAGACACTGTGCCCTCTCCAGGAAGGCAGTTCTTGGTAGCACTTGGACTGGTCTGCTCTTCTTTCTACAGCCATAAAGAGAGCTTTTGCTTCATACCACTTTTCCAATGAACTTGTCTGTCTTTCTAGGTACAAAGAGATTTGTGGGAAGGCAGGCAGGGGGTTATCAGCACCTCTCTGACATAGCCTGCAACTGCAAGTTGGGAGACTCGTCAGTCCAAGGAAAAGCAATTCTTGGCCACAATGTCATACATACATTGTGCCACCTAGCAAAAATCCCTCCTCAGTGGGTGAGTGGAAGAGCAGGGGCAAGAGCTGAGAAAGAAAAGGGTCCCAATTGTACTTGAGGCAGCAGGGTCAGCTCAAAGTGCTTTACCCTCATCTATCCCTGTTTCATGGCCATTGCTGTTACCCGGGCAGGAGCTTCTCATCTGTTGCAGTTTTGAGCAATGAAGGTAAACATGTTCTTACTTTGTTTTATCCCCACGCACAGTTCTGGAAGCTTTATCAGTCCAAGAGCTGATTCCAAAAGCAGATTACACATGCCTGCCTTTAGGACAAAAAAATGGCTCAAATCCTGTCACAAGCATATCAGGGCACAAAGTCAGCAGTGGAGACCTACCTAGGAGTTTACAGACTTAAGCATCGCCAGGCAAGTTAAATCCTAACACTTTCCTTGTTTAATCCATCATGTATAAACAGTTGCCTTTCACTTCTTCCTCTGTTTGAGAAATGTGTGCAGGCAGATTTTGACATCCTCAGATATGCTCATTATTCAAAATTATTTTCAAATTGGTTTGCAGAACATTTCCCAAGTGCAGAGCCTGTGAGTATTTTGTAACAAAGCAGTGGTTATCTGGACATTTTTGGCTGAGTAACTCATACATTGCTGAGCTTACCTCAGAATTAGAGAGCACAATAGAAGGCAAACGGCAAGCACTCATTGCCATCACCAAATATACTATTGGAAATGTACTGTCAAACATCCCTCTAGACCAAATGTGCAAGTTAATAGCCTGTCTTCATTTAGATGTGGATGTGAGAGTGTCATGAACTCATAACTTGGTTTTCAGATAATTATTTATAGAGATGTGTTTAGACTGTTCACTCAGCTCTGGTGAGTGCATCTGTGCACTCATTTAGTTAGGTGACAATGCATGTGGCAATGTGGCAGCTCTGCAGTCTTAATTTATTCATCACAAGGTGCATTGGTTTCTTGATCTAGTTTCTGGAGAAATATTTAAAACTCCAGCTGGCACAATGTTAAGTAACATTCTAAAATAAGAAGGTGGTATTTGCAACCTTTCAGCACTTAAAGGGGGCCCATAAGAAAGATGGTGGCAAACTTTTTAGCAGGGCCTGTTATTACAGGACAAGAAGTAATGATTTTAACAAAAAGAGGTCTGATTTATACTGTAATAAGGAAGAAGTTTTTCACAATGAGGGTGGTAAAACACTGGAACATGTTGTCCAAATAGGTGATGGATGTCCCTTGCCTGGAAACATTCAAGGTCAGGCTGGACTGATCTAGTTGAAGATGTCCCTGCTCATTGCAGGGGAGCTGAACTGAAGGATCTTTAGAGGTCCCTTCTAAACTAAATTATTGCATGATTCTAATGGAAAAAGTAATGAGTGGTCTGGCATGGAGTTGGCTGCACAGAAAACCTTGGCATAGTGCAGGATAAAGAGCCTCTCAGACACTGTGTTCCTGAATCTGGGAAAGACATACAAGAGTGATTACTGTCCAAAGACATGATGTATCAGTGCAAGCTGCTGAAGCCCTCTCACAGAGTGACCTGTGCTAAGTACTGGCAGAAGAGATCAGATTTTTGTTCAGGGTGAGAGCCCTGAATTGTCATTTCCCACATTAGTGTGTGTGGGCACATGCTTGCAGTCCATGGTGATTCTGATGTACCTACAGAGTCCCAGGATTGCCAGGAACTAGGCCAGGCACAGCCTTAGCACAAATATTTGTGCAGGCAGCTGGAATCCATTTCCTCCATAGTCAAAGGAGACTCAGAAATCCACAAGCATTGGCCATATGCTTTTATAATACCCCTTGGTCAAGTTGTGGGGGGGTTTATGAAAAAAATACTTGAAGTGGCTCACACATATAAAAGAGTTAGAGCCTAAATTGTATAAAATTATGTTTAAACAGATCAAATAAATACTGTAATAATTATATTTAAAATGCCAATATAGGTCATAGAAAGTGAGCATGGTTTGAGTTGGAAGGGACATCAAAGATCATCTAGTTCAAACTCCTGTATTGTGGGCAGGGACACCTCTCCAAGATAAACAGTTTATAATAATTAATATAATATAATAAAGCAATAATCTCAAAATATTAAATTCTGTAGTGCTTCTTAAGAAGAAAGCTCTCTCCCAACCAAGCTGTTTAGTGTTTTAAGAACCATTTTTGTGAGTGTCTCTAACCTGACTTCTATCAAGTCACTAAAGCACTCAGTTTTGAAATAATTGCAAACAGATCTTTTGAAAATCTGTTCTGGTTTACAATCTCCATCTATTGCTTATTACCTGAGAGAACCGTTGTCACTTCTGTCTCACAGATTTCTAACAGTCTTCATATCCCAGTATTCCACATGAGCATGGAAAAAACCATTCTGCCAGTGTGATATTTTTGCATTCGCAGAAGTTTTTACTGTAGGTTGATGTAGAGACAAATATAGTAGTTATACCCAAATAGAAGAGATTTGTCTAAGAATATATATAACTGCTTCTGCCTCAAGAAAGATAGTGGTGCTTTTCTGTTCTTTTCTTTCATCATCCCTGCAGTTTTCTGAGGGTAGCTTGGGACTTGACATCTTGCTAAGCACATCACTGCAGCATTACCACTGTGGCCTTCTGTGGGATAGCTTTAAGCTACAGGAGGTGGCCTCCAGGCAGCACAGTCCTATTTGTCCATCCTGAACCTTGTCTGCTTGGTCTCCTGGCCTGCCTCTCAGGAAGGTGATGGAACCCTGGCTTCACTCCCAGGGTCTCCCATCAACATGTGCAAAATGTAAGAGAGATAGCTGATAATTTCCTATGCTAGCATTTAGAAAAGGAGAGCTAATTGTTTTTACCAGTGAGACAACAGAAGATATTTAATTGGCATAATATTTTAATCCAATTTAGAATTGGGGTAGGACATGTCCTCTAACACAAGTTAGTCCCAGGACCTGCTAGCACAATGACACTATTGTCACATTACAAGCACACAGTCTTTTTTACCCCATGCTGCAGCTCCAGAGGATAATCCCTCAGGAGTGTAATATTCCCCAGCATGGTACTTGGGCACAGTATCAAAATGAATTTTAAAAGACCTGCATTCTCAGGTTCTGCACATTTTCCTGCAGCACTAAGGGATTGCTACTATCTTCACATGCGGTTCATGATCTGACACTCCAGGCCTTTCTGGCACAGAGAGAAGATGGTTGTCAGTCATGTGATTAAAAGCTAATCACCAGAATCACAAAGGCCTGGTAAAGAGCAGATGAACAATGGAGCAGAGGAGCCCTAGAAAGGCCATAATGGTGCATAGTGAAATGGCTGCTCTGAAAACTGTCCAAGGAGAAGAAATCACCCACCACATCCGGTGTGGAACCCACCAAGATGATTTAACTGCAGAAGCTATCTCCCCAGAAGACCTTGCAGACTGCCAGGGGTTATTGCCTAAAGGACACAGGACTCACTATGGGGCACTGGGAAAGGCATTTAGGGGTTGTATGCACCTTATTGTGTCAGGGCTTAATGTGACCATGGTAACATATGACATGGGATATTTAGGGGATGAAATGAAGGAAAGGCTTCAAGGTAGACTGGGAAGGAGCAAGCACCTGAAAATGGAAATAAATGAGTATGAAGGCAGTTGGTTATGTGTCAACAGGTTGTTAGTGCACTTGCCCAACTGAGCTCTGTGCTTCCTTACCACAATATAATTGATACTCTGGTTTAATCCTATTTACAATGATTTTCTGTTCTTAGTAGAAATTTGTGAATGCTAGTGAGCTTCAAGATGGACTTGCAGAAAAGTAGGATAAGAAGTGGGTGTACCAGCAACAAGAGCAGGAATGTGAAACTCCACACCTAGTACATCTTGGTACCAGCACATGGAGAGACCAGGAAAGCTCTGACCTGCTATCAGAATGATCCAGAATGTGTTTTTATATATATACAATATATAAAATACATGTGTATTTTCTACTTGTAGACTTCAATCCAAATCAGTTGGAGAGGAGGAACAGCTCTGGGCAGCCTGTGCTTTTTGTGAGTGCTGTGTGTTTATGTGGGTTCTGCCAAGGCAATGTTTCTATGTGTGAAACTGGCTCATATGTGTGTGCAAGCATGTGTTCACTGGCTGGACTTCAATATCAAAATGCCTTTCTGACTTCACTGTTCAAAGACGAGATACAGTAAATGTTTATATATAGATATCTGAATACAAGTAATGCATACAGAAGGTTTGAGGGACCATTATCAAAGCGGGACCACAACACAGACACTCCTGGTTGGTGCATGATACCAGTGTGCATTTTGCTTGATAGCAGCAGTTTTCTCCTGGCCGCCATTTTCTGTGCCATTTAATAACATTTTTGGAAAGCCTCCTCACTGGAAGGAAAACCCTCTGAACCTTTGGTAGAGTTGAGCTGGGGTCATGAGAGTGCAGCCAAGTAAACCGCAAGAAGAGAATGCCAAGAAGCAACTCTTCAAAAATTTATCCTCATCCTCATTTATCCTCATAAATAAATTTATTTATCTTCATCCTGCTGCAGAAGTATGAAAACCACCACTACTGCTCATGCTTTGTTATCTCTATACCTGAGTGATATTCCTCTATGTGTTAAAAGAGAAGGTGGACTCTTTTACAAGACTTCTTTTCCTTTGCTGAGAGAAGCCTGGTTTTGTGGATAGAGATGGAGCTCTGATGTGATTGTTGACACTTTATATTCATCAGGTATTATCTCACAAGTAAAGTATCACTTTTCCATTATAACCTTTCCAAGCCTGGCAGCCTTGTGCAGTGATTTCTTATTACAGTGAAGACTTGAAACAAGGATGAGGATTCTCCCTTCTTAGTTCAGTCTCTCCATACTATTTTTAAATTTTTGAAAAGCTTGGAAAAAAGATATTATAGGTAATAAGGCCTATTATTGGAGTTTCTCAGAGAGGCAGCTTTGAAAATGTGTTTTTGAAATACTGTCTTTTTTTCATTAATAATGGAAGATGTCCAGGAGTGAATCAAAACTTGAGCAACAAGTATGAAAAACACAATTGTTTTTTTCCCCTGAAACAAATTGCAAGCCTTCTGGTCCCACCCTTGCTTTTCCACCAGCCATCAGACTCTGCTGTTGTACTGTCAGGTCCTCAGAGCCAACAGGAAAAATCACGTTTCATTTCCAAAATGAATTTCAGCTCAAATCCAGCTCCTAAGATTAGTCTTCATCACTCCTTCCTGAGCATTAGTGGCACCAGCCTGTGTAACCTTTCCCAGTATTCGTTTCACACATATGAAAGTACACAGATGGCCAATTATGCCAGTGACTGCACTGAATTAATATGTATAATTAGAGATGGAAGCAAGATTCTAAGATGAGAAAAAGAGGTCTGATTCTATCAGACTTGTGCATTTATGGGCTTGAAGAAGGCAGCTGTTTTTTCTCTTATCTGTACATGTAGTGCTTCAGCACAGCCATTTCACGAGCCATTCTTGTCATGAATATAAGCAGGGCACAGGGGAGGTGATGTGAGGCACAAGGGAGAAGGTGAGGCACTGCTGCCAGCAGCCCAAAGGTTGGTGGTGGGTGCCCTTCAAGGAGCAACAAAGGAGCACGTGGAGCACGTGGCCAGGGCTGCTTCACAGCACACACAGGGAGATGCACAGGACACTATTTTTCCTCTTCCTAACTCCTCTTGACTGCAAGGTGTAGATTGCTCAGCTTCTTGACAGATATTTCAGATTGAGAAGAAAAAAAAACCAAACACTATGAGAAAAAGGAGGCAGCATTATTATTTATATAAATAAGACGGCTGAGGAGTCAGCCCGCTTCTCGTCCTACGGGATCTCGGGATGAATTAGTGGCATTCATTGCTACACCGCTGGGTTCTGTGAGAAACACAAGATTGCACTTTTCATTTTAGGGTCGAGTGGAAAGACTTGACTGTGAGAAGTCAAAGCTTTTTAGACAACTGCAAAGTCTGAATTAAAACTAAAAGAATTACATGCAGGCTGGTATTTTGTTCTCTTCTTTCAAGTTTACTCAAGTAGAAAAGTAATTAATTCTTCAAGCACAGTTGAATTTTGCCTATTTTACACTAAAAATTGGGTGACTCACTGGAACCTGCTAAGTTTTTTGAATTCATGAGCACGAAATCAACAAATAGCAGAAATTAATGCTTTGCAAACCATACTTCTTTTCATTTGATAACTTTTTTTTAATGTAATTTCAAAAACTTCGGGCTTGTTAATCAGTCACCAAAGTACAATTAGGGTGCATTTTATAAGAAATGACACCTGAATAGATGGCTCATAAAAGACATCCAGTGTGATTTTCTACTGAAATGAGGGACAGATTGCTGATTTTATGAACCATCTAGAAAGTGGATGGAAGGTGCTTGACAACTGCTTTTTAAATCAAAAGAGCTACTGCTTTTTCTATATGTTTTGCAACACTGGCACATATGTTTAATGCAACAAAATGTTAAATATTTGACAAAGCTCACTGAAGATTGTTTGCTGGGTATATTTTTAAGATTTCTATAGCAAGAATTTAAATATATTTTTCTTTACTTTTTTTTTACAATATTCAATTTCCTCCCTACTTGGTCAAATAAGGCATTTTTCAGCCATTGGACTTATCAAAACACTTCCCTAAACTTCCTTTCCATTTTTGAGGTCTGATCTTTGAAGAGCCATTGCAAACATTTTAATGCTGTATTTATGAAAAATACTTACTACGAAAAACAAAATATAAGGAATGTGTTCATCACAATTTTAAGGTGATCAAGTCTAAAAAATCATAATGATAGAACTGCAGACCTCAGAAGAAAGCAATACATGACACTATACATGTGAGTCATGTGATATTTTCTAGTCAATCTTGCTAATATGTAGCAACATGCATATAACTCTATCTGCCATGACAAATCTAAAGAGTGAATTTAAACATTTAACACCCAAACATCTCCTTACAACACACATCATGTAATAATTCCCACAGATAAATAAAATATCCAAACCTGAAACCAATGACAAAAAAACCACCAAACAAACAGCACCACAAACAAAAACAAATAAGCAAACAAACAAAAGAAAGAAAAAGGAAATAACCCAAATTCCAAAACTCTACAGTGTCAGCATGACTTTTATATGGGTCTAAAGCTTGTTAGATGCTTTCTGATGCTCACTGTTGCTGAGTATTATCAGTGAGCTCCATTTACACAGGTTCTGCCTGCATACTGACAATGACCAGTTAAAGCTATGCTATTTAAGTGTCTCATTGCTTCTCATTCTCTCCCTTCCTCTCTGAGTTTAAGAGCATTAAGTACCTATTCTCATAACAATAGCTGAAGTAATTATCTGTTCCAAACATCATTAGATTAGCTAAAAAGAGTGTGGCCAAAACAGCTTTATGCCACACCTCAGATATTACCCAGCTTAACCTTCTCCTTTCACGTAGAGCCACAGAGCCACTAGTCCAAGCTTTCATTGTGATCCAGAAGTTATTTTAACGCTCAGTGGGTTGGTTTTCCATCCAGAGATGGAAATAATGGCTTTAGTTTCCATGAGAGCCTACTGCTTCTGGCTTCCTAGTGAGGGTATCCTGGTGAGTATCCAGGTATGGCCCAAAAAGAGAAATAAAATAACCAGAGCTGGTCAGAAGACTGTCTTTTGTTCCAAATTGCTTTATTTTTGAAAGAAAAGCAAAGCTGTGCTGAGTTGGGACACAAAAGCTAACAATCAGAACATTTTTGTGGGAAGGAAAAGACTTGGAAAGATGTGGGCATTTTTCAGCTTGTTTCCTGGGCTGCCCAGCTCCTCTGGCTGCCCGCTATGTAGGCGGGCTCCCACGGAGCTGAAAGCCTGCTCTGCAGAGAGAGACGGGCAGAGAGCATGAGGGAGAAACCCTGAAACCTGCTGACTACCAAGAGAGACTGACTGAGGGACTGCTGCTCTCTCCTTCACTGGGCTGATACAGAGACCCTGGGCAGCAGATACCCAGCTAATCAGCAATCAACTCTCCTGGTGACCAAGGGTCTGCTGCCACCAGGAAGGCTAGCATTGGGATGAGCATTTGGGAGAGACAGCCAGCCAAGAGCGCCCAGGAACCCCAACCGGTGACAACCTGAGTTATGTATTGCTCGGATACCAGTTACCTTTTCCTTGCAACCACCAGCTGGGGGACTTGGAAAGCCCAGCCTACCTCCAGCTCACCAGAAACAAGCAGAGACTATCAATTAAATCAAAGAGAAGGTTGAACTGGCAGAAGAGTTGGCTTGAGGAATTATTTTCCAGCAAACTGTCATTTCTCAATGGAAATTAATTTCATAAGGAAGCTCTCGATCACTTCCATAACCTGAGGGCTTCCATACACTGAGACTGAGTGATAGGCTTAGCACATGCACTTTTAAGTGAAAGATGAGCATTGATTAGTTTCAGGGAGCATCACTGTTCCAGAACCCACCAGCTGTTCGGTGGCCAGAACCTACCACGGAAAGCAGACGTGGACAGTGGGGTGCATAAGGTCTCTCAAAGCAGAGATCCGCAACCGCCTGTGCTCTCTTACTAGTGAAGGTGCCATGGTTTGATGAGTTAAAAAGCTGGGGAGAACAGTTTTGCTCATTAGGAACCTGATATGTTCTGGAAGAGTTATCACACAGCTCGCAGCAGTCTCCAAAGGTTTCAATAAAACAGTTGTTTGCTGAAGAAAAGGGAGATGACTATGTGTCTGGTCATGTAGTTCCTGTTTAAATTAGATCAGCTGCACCTGGACATTTTAAGATTTAAGGTGAATTTTTTCCTGTTGCTAATTAACTGCCCAAATGTGGCCTAAGACAAAAATTAAGACTAAAACTTTAGAATCATTAGATTTGCTGCCTGAAAAGAAATGGTCATACAAAAACTATCTAGCAGTGGAGATACATTTAGCAGAACCTGACATCCTTCTGCTGTATTTTATACTAGGTAGGAAGAGCTCTAATACCCCATATTTCTTGTTTCCACTATTTTATATCTATTTTTATATTTTTTGCTACTTTCTTTTTCTTTCAAAGGGCTAAGATAATCATATTGAACAAGCGTATTTTTAGCTTAGGCCTCTGATTCTTTTGGACAAAGGAATTGTAGATTTGCTTGAAAATACTATGCTATTTCTTTTAGTTGTCTTTATGCAATTTTGGATTAGGCTTTCAGTATCTACCTGCAGAGAATTCATGCTGAGCTGTAAAAGCCTATTAAAGCAGTGACTGGTGAGGCACTAAAAATACCTTAGTCTGAAATAGCTTGTTTCAGCTCTTTATCAGGCACTAAGAAAAGTGTGCTGCCTAATATCTTACAGGAGAAGGACAATTTCCAGAGGACAAACACAATACCTCTGGAAGTGATAGAAGGAGAAAAAAGAGAGTGTGACAAGCTAAGCACTGGATGTCCCCTTTCATAAAAGCAGAAAATTTTCACAGGACAACTTCTATATAACTAAGAGAAGCTACCCTGGAAAAGGTAGTCCCAGTTCAGTGCTCTTGTTCACAAACTTGGCCTGCATTGGCCATTCTCTTATTCCTTTCTCTAGTTCAGCTTCACATTTCCTCTTCCTCCCCCTGTGCTTCATTTCATCTCCCTATTATTTCTCAGACATTTTTTTTATTGATTTCTCACCTGTTCTCCTCTCTCACCTTCTGATCCTCTCTCCAACTAACGTATTGATACATCAGTGATTAATTAAGCTTCAGTCTTCAGCTTTCGTTCTTTTGTCCTTCTCTCCCGTCATAAGATCTTCCTTCCAAGTCTGATATGTGTTCCCCTTACTTCTGCTCCTATCCTGCAGAGTGGACTATCTTCCCTCACGTGTATTTCAACTGACATGTTTTATTTTTAGTATCCCCTATCTATCCCTGTTTCTCTAATTTAGCTGACAGCTGAGTCAACATCAACAGCTCAATGTATTTTTACTTCTTAGTTCTACTCACAAGCACTTCTGTTGCATGAAACACAGCTGGGGTTTTCTGACCCTTCCTTGCCTGTCACAATCCAGGGAGCTCTTTAGTTTTTAGCTAATCAGAAACTATTCTCCTCATTTTTCCCACTGTCTGGTGTGCCTGTACTTCAGAGGCAATGCATTATGCAGTGGACTTCACCCAAAATAATGTGGATGGCCAGGTAAGGTAGCAACAGCAAAAATGATGTCTGATGCATTGACTATAACAATTATTCAGAAAGACTGAGCTTTAAAAAACCTGAATTGGTGAGTGCTGAGTGGCTGTTGCTCTAACACATCAGGCCTTCAACTGAAAAAAGAGCAGGTTCTGTAATTCACACATTATTATTTATACTATTAATAATCGTCATTTGTCTGAGTATTTCTGGTCAGGAAAGTGTCTGGGAGATTTGACAGCCCAAAGTTCGCCTCTGGTGTTGCATTTCCACAGGACTTGAGGCCTAAGCAGCCACAGACATCTACTTACCTGCTCTAGATAACCCTGATCTCCAGAGGTTCCTTTCCACCCAACCATTCTGTGGTTCTGATTCTGCTTGCTCCCTCTCAGTTAGTCCTATGGCAGTGGGGCAGCTGTCTCTAGAGCCTTTCCCAGTTCTCATCTTGAGTAACACCCAGCTGCACCCTGGAACTCCTTTTTCCAAGGAAGAGTAATCCCTGAGCATCCCTGAGCATCCACCAAATTTTGCTATTATAGATACACTCATGTACTGAAGAGAGGCATTAAGCAACTTGTCTTTTGGATAATGCTGAAGGACCCTTTAGAGAGGGATTGACCCTGGAGTGAAACAGAGAAGAATAAATACGAGGTGCAGGAAGTTTTTAAATGCTCTGGCAGCATGAACTGGAAGATATGAAAAATCACTAGAAAGGAAATGCCAGAGCCTCACACAAGGTCTACACAAAGTTCAGACCATACAAGCTAAATATTGTGGAACACCACCAGCATGTTCAGTGTATTTTTTTAATGAAGTATAAATAATAAATAGAGTTAGTTAATTTATTAAGTGGAGTCTTCCTTCTCTGTTGAGGTTATGTGGAAAGATTGTGTTTTCTTTTTAAACAGATAAATAAGTTAAATATAAATACTTCCTCATAATTCCTTAAGGACAAGTTCCAAAAAACACATTTGGGCACCTAAAGCACTGCTGAAGCAGAAGATATGAAGGTTCAAGATAGTGATTAAAAAAAAAAACCCTGACCCCGCCTCTGATGCCTGAAAGTCTGTCTGTATCTAACCCTTATCCAAAGAAAACTTACTGGGGTACCAAATGCTGTGTTAGCACAAATGGCCAGAGATATTATTTTCTTACTTGACCTGAACATGATAGAATCCCATCTCCCACCTAAGATTCCATCTCCATCCTAAGATTCACAAAATAGGCATGCCTCTTAGGAAACCCATCTGGAGGCCAGATCTGCACATACTGCACACACACATAATTTAATTAAATGGCAACAGCAACTGCTGTTAACAGCAGTGGCAGCAGTGACTGATCACTGTTTATACAATACCTTAGCTATCAGGGCAGTTGCCAAGTAAAGAGGAGACTGAAGATACTTTTAATCACTCAAATGTTCTCAACATTTGAGATGGAAGACAGCCCAGTTTGTCTTTTCACGGGATTGAACCTTGTTATCTCTGAAAAGGTGGACATCCAAAAGGAATGTCTGAGTGAAGCACAGGCAGAAATATCCTCACCCAGTGCCTGGCTACTGTGACTTTGGTTTTCAGCTGCCTGGTGGTGCTCTGGGGTCTCTGGTCTCCCCCAGAAGCAGAGACATTCGCTTTGGGTGCTGCAGAGATGGGTGACATAGCCTTCAGCTCCAGTCTGGGAGCTGCCTTCAGGATCTCCATTGCATCCTGCCAGTCAGTTATGGGGGAAAGGCACCCCGAGGCAGAGGTGGCTCAGGGGTAAATGTCACTGGTGAAAGCTGCAGACTATTGCATTCTTTTGCCTGTTAAAATGAGAACAACGAGCCATTGAAATAACCTCCCAGGGAAGTGGTGGATGCCCCAACATTGGACACTTTTAAGATTCAGCTGACACAGTTCTGGGCCATCTTGTCTACACTGTGCCTTTGACAAGAAAGGTTGGACCAGACAACCCTTGAAGTCCCTTCGAACATGCTGTTTTATGATTCTGTGATTCTGTGATAACCTCTTATTTTTTCCTTCTTACAAAGCTGTCTTATTCAAACAAGAAACTCTGTTTTTCTGGTTTCACAGCCTTTTGGGCACAGTGGGCTGAGAATGCCCATGCTTGGGTGCTATGGTGCCTCAATAGACAACACTGTAATGGCAGGAGGTGTGAAATGAGCCTTGCGGCTTCCCAAGTTACCTGAACTGTGCTGCCTGCAAAAGCCCTGGTGTAATTAGCATGTCAGAAACCATGGCATTTTCAATATTTCTGATTAAAAAGCATATTCTCGAGGGAAATAATACAGAAATTGAAATATTTAAGGTCAAGTCATGTTTCCATAAGAGTCAGTGGGATATTTGACACAGACTTTCAAAAAACAAGGATTAGACTCTAAATCATCTATTTATGAGGAACAAGTGATATTTTAACGTACCAGTATTTCTCCAAACTGTTTTAGGAAAATTATTAATAACTGAAGAAATCTGAAAAAACCCAAAATGTTGAAAAATGCTTAATTGCCATAGCAACGCCTGTTTTACTGTTGAATATCGTAACTCCAGAGAGATGCAGAGCTGCCATGATCAGATGGCTTCTTTTAAAATTTCCTGTTTGCTAAAATCAAAGAATTTTACTGCATAATCCTCTTTAAACATAATAACAAAAACAGCTTCCCTCAGCATTAGTCATAGTGTGCCAAATGATTTTCCACACCTTTCCATACACGGAGATCACCTTCACTTAAAGCTATTAGAGATCATTTTTGTTACGGAACAAAATACAGAATCGTATTAAGTAACAAATGATATTGCAAGATCTGAAAGGAACCTTTTCTTTCATGACTCAGTCTCACTGAGGGAGGCAAACAGTCTGAATTGACTCCATATCCTACACACATGCACTGTGACATTGACTTACTGCACAGCAGACAAATATTAGGAGCCCCACCAAAAGCATAAAAGAAAATAAATTTGTCATAGTGTTATAACCAATGAACTAGTCTTGGTTATAGATCCAGAAGTTGATGATCTACCTCTGAAATATACTTTGCAAAATATGTGGTAATTTTAAGTCCACAAAAATATTACTGATGTGCTAAAAGCTATCATTCTGCCCCTCAAAGGAAATGGACTACCTCTGGCCTCAGCAGGCTCTCAGACTTTAGAATTTCTGAGTTGGAGGATTTGTGGCCAATGGGAGCCAGGCAGGATGAGAGGAATAATGCCGAGTAGCACATCACTGCTCCTGTGAAAGTGTCCTGTTCCCTTTGGCCTGTGGCTCCTTGGAAAATGGATGCAGCAGCAGGTACCTGTGTGGTACTACCAAGATCTGTTATGACTGTTCTTGTCCTAAGAAGATCCATTACAGAGGACAAGATCCACACATTCACATTCTTAGCAATGATCTCTTACAACCGATGACAATTTTTTTAAGCCATTGAAATTTTGTCAACTCAGAGCAATTTTGGCACACTTGATGAAACCTTTGAGTAGAAAGATCAGGAAAAGCCTGACATGCACGTATTTGTTTGCCAGCACGAGTTCCGACAAAGATGACGACATCAGTGCTGGAGGTGATAGCAGAGGGTGGAGGTGGAGGGCTGGCTCAGTGCAGCCATGACATGGCAGGGACATGTTTGCACAGCATAGTCTTCAAACCCAATTCTTCCCCATTATTTCTGACTGATGGGGAACAGAGACCCTATTATAACAAAAGAATCTCCTGATATGCATGAAGTACCTTAGGGAACAATAATACAACTTTGCGGAGGCAGCAAGCTGCTTTACTTTATTTCTGGTTATTTATAGCTCACTTGAACATTTTGACAATTGCAATCAATTCTGTAGACTAGCTGTTTAGACACCCCACTGAATGCATCCCAACAGAAACTTGAGGGGTTTAATATTTTCTAGCCAGAGAGAATTAAACTTGTGATTCATTGAAGAATGTTACAAATAAAGTCAGACACTGAATTCTTAAACTTTCACTTTTTGTAAATTATCTTTTAATTAGATTGTTACCCCAATTTACTCCCTTGCCTTCAAGTGTAAGTCAGTCCATTTATATGCAAATAAACCCCCAACCACCTCACTTAACATTTCAGCATAAGAAATCACACTGGTACTTAATTTAAAATCTTGAGCACTGGGTTAAAAGGAAAAACTTTTTGCAAGGCTGCACCATAGCACCAGCTTTACCACACTACAGAAAAACTTTCATTCAGCCATTACTGTCACCAAGGAAATTGAAGTTAATCCTAGCTTCCACCTTCTCGGATACAGACTTCTGGTAAAAATGTATAGCCTATTTTTGAAACCTCTGTAAATATCTCTAATGTCTTTTGTTGCTGCCTAGATCAATTTCCTGACTAGCAGACTCCAAATAGACTGAATTAAAATATGTTTGATATTATGTGTCATTAGTAAGTGAGCACTCTTACCTTTTCAGATAGAAGACATCTTTACAACATTTGCATTTGAAAGGGATGAGTAATTTTCAGCTTTGAGAAAATTTAACTCACATGTTTTCTGCATAATTTTGCATTCCACTTAAAAATTCCCTCTCTCCTGCCATATCTTTCATATTCCTTTATGCTTAGGTTTCCCGGTATCTCTTGCTCTGCCAGTTTGTCCATATTTCTCATGAGTACTGCTTGGGTACTCCCAGAAGAAAGATGAAAGCTCAGTCTTGCTCTGTTTTCCTTCAAATCATTTCACCAATGTCTGCTGGGAATTATCTGTGGAAAATAATTCACAAAAAGAATTTATTTGCTGCATAAAAGGCAAAATAAAAATAAGGTTTATCTTCTACCTAATTAGAATTTGCACAAACTCAGCATTAGACATCTTTCTTTGAAGCAAATACTCATTCTCCATCTTTATGGAGTGTCATACAAGTCTGTTTCTACACAGAGCAAACCAAAGGAAAAGTGTCCTAGACCTTGTCCTGCACATTTTAGTTTTTGTAGTGGAGTCATTGCCTGGTGCCTCTTCACCGATGGAAATCAACGCTGAAAAAACATAGAAGTAAGTCATGTCTTCTGTAAACAAAAGCTACTTTTCAAGAAGGATCACTGATCATCTTATGAACCTTTTCATAGTGGTTCCAATGAAAGGATGTTCTCTGTACTATGTACAGGATCTAAAGGGCACATTTTGCTATCGAAGGTTCTACCCCATCTCCTTTTAGTCTGTACATCACAACCTGTGCAAAACAAGGCAATGCCCATGATGTGATAATGAGCACCAAATCCCTTTGTCATGTTTCACAGCCTTATCTTTGTAATTATTTACAATAGTGACTTCTTGTTGTGTAAATGATGTACTTGTCCTTTTTCCCCCCAAATTTTCCACTTGTAATTCTGACTTCTTGATTTCTCAAACCTTCATCTTAACAGCAATAAAGATCAAGCTTTGAATAGGAATTCTCAAAAAATTGTTGTAGTGTAGCTTACTGTCTGTGTTTTAGTCAGTCTATAATAACATTAAGTATTGCATGTCTCATGTTTGCTATTTTTTTTTGTTATAGGTTCAACTACATTTCTTGTTTTAGTTGTCTGAGATGAGTTGAATCAGCTAAAAAGAACAAACTCCCTCTCCTAAAGAGATTTGACCCCTATTCCTGCGGATCCCACTGGTAGCTAATATTGCAGCAGAAGCCTAGCCTCCCTTTCACAAAGTTTTACTGGGAAAGGGATGAACTACATTGTCCTGTTCAGCTGCATGTCAAGAAAAGCAACACAAATTATTTATGGAAGTTATACAAACATTCACATAAAATTTACTACAGCATTTTTTGCGGGCCACAAATTAAAAGTAACACCATTCCTAAACATGTTTGCTCTGCAAATCTTTTTTGTAAAGACATGGAAGTGACAAAGGAGTTGCTGTTTTTATACATATAGCACTGTACCATAGAATCATAGAATGGTCTGGCTTGGACGGAACCTTAAAGGTCATCTAGTTCCAGACCCCCTGCCATTGGCTGGGACTCCTTCCACTAGACCAGGTTGCTCAGAGCCCCAACCAACTTGGTCTTGACCTTTCATGAATTCTCTCTGCATAATCTAGTGTGGTCATCAGAAGTCATTACTTTTAGAACAATATTTGTGCATTTTTGCTTAGCTGCTGTACCAGCTGCATCTTCTTACTCTGGTTAGCTGCACTAGAAACAAGGACAGGAGGCTTATCTGCACTTCAGTTTGTGTTGCAGGAAAGACTATTTTCAAGGAACAACATTGAAGTAGAAAAAAGAGCAGAACTAAGTCTCTAAAGCTGTTTTCAGCACCTCCACTGAAACTACTTTCTGCCACTTCTATTTTGGTAGGCTCAGGACCAGCCTGTGATATAGAAAATCGCCACAGGATTCCCCTATTTATTGAGTAGTATCTGTAAGGAGGCCTTTTTTCCAACAGTAATTTCCCTTGGTCAAGCTTTGGTTTAGTCAAGTTGCCAGTGAAACCATATTGATTCACAAAGATCTAAAATTAGATTTTATTAAGTCTAGGTATATCTAATAACCTCAACAAGTCTTATAAAATTATTATCTTCTAAATCTTCCAGAAACTATGCCACTTAATTTAAATTTACATACTTTACACAATTTCTTAAAAGTCTTGAAGTTGAAGCAGTATGTAAATTCAAACCAAATATTATTACTTTGACAACAAGTCTGCATGAATATTGTTGTGTACTTCCAAAAAGAAGGGAGGGAAAAAGGCATAAATAGAAACAAAAAATACCAGAAATAATCAGAATCACAGGAAAAACATATGACTTTAATTCAGAGGCTTATCTGTTGAGATCTCTGCTTCCCCTACTGCTCCCAGGGTATATCTTTCCAAGGCATTTGCAAGACTGTTCCAGGCCTGAAGTCTGTTTTACCATTGCTGTTTCTTTGGTCAAATAATTATGAAGCATTCAAATAATAGTCAATCTTACTTAACAAAAGGGGGAGGGGGGAGAAGGAGAAAAAAAAGGACATTTTCTTTGCAATTTTATTTAACAAAAGAAAAAGAGGAGAAAAAAAACCAACATAATTTTGCTTTGCTAGCCATAAAATAAACAAATGTAGAAGCTTTCCTGCCTCAGTGCCTCAGAAGGTCTTAGGCTTTGTTTCTCTGGGTCATATTTATAGGCACTTTCCTGACATTGCCTTCAACTCAATGTGCACACGGATGCTGTGTATACACACAGAGGCTCCTCTGGACAAGGTGCCCTGGTTCCATTAAGTTTACCATCACGTTCAACCCCAGGCTACCATGAGACCACTACTGCAGGTAACAACAATCACAGTCCTTACCTGTCCCCACTGCCTATCAACATCTACTTGCTCTTCCTGTTGAGCCTAAAGCAAGCTTTAGAGTGAGTTTTGGTATTACTTTTGTATTAAAATCTCCTGTAAGTTAAACTCTCACATCTCCCAGAAAAGAAAAAAAAAGAGTTAAAATTAATTCATTTTATAATTGGTTCACTTCCTAAGGTTTAGGCTACATAAACTAATCTGTGGCCAGGCTCATCTCTCAGATTCCCTAAACCTTTATAAACCAAACTACATTACCAGATCAGTTGATAAGTCAACATTCGATTCTGTAACCACAGCTTCTTTTGCCCATACTGACCAGAAACTCCAGATCTCAGAAGGAACAAGATGGGCTGCTCCTGTACTACTACTGTTTTTAAAGAGTATTTTGATTTTATAAAAAAAATGTTACAGTGAAGTCTTTATTTCAATGATCATATCCTATTTATTTTCACAGGCATTCTGACACATTCAGTGCATGCAGTCAGTATTGTCCTATGTCAAATGAAGGGTATGAACCAGAGGGAAATATTGCCCCCCTGTCCCCCAACACCTGCCTCTTTCATTCCAAATCTGAGTATTTGCATCCAGAGCTGGGATTGTATCCCTGCATTTCTCCTCAAGCTCTGCACGGTGCTGAGAAGGTCATCCAAACCACAGTTTTCAAAAAGTGGCCACAAGTTATGCTTCCTTCATTTTCTGGGTATCTAATATGAAACAGCTGTGGATGAATTTGCAGGCATAGTGAATACTCACAACTCCAGCTGGGGGTGGTTCCCACTGCATATAACTTCATAAAAAGGTCTTTTCATTAAAAAGTGCTCTGAAACATTATTTTCTAAGTGACTTTCTAAAAGCAGTGGACATCTCTGACAATGGGATTTTAGCACAAACCATTTCTATAGGAATGCAGTGAAGAGAAGTTCACTAACAGTTGTGAATCACAGCAAGTCTGTAGAGATTCTGGCAGTGGAACAGATAATCATCATAGGATATAAAGGATCCACAACTCTGAGTTAGTAGTCTGCAAGAAATCAAAAGCTTTTGCATAAAACCAGTGCCAAAACTGAACCACATCTTCCCCTACATGTATATATGTGCTACACACACAAGCAAGGAGAGTTGAAGAAAGCAAAAGGAATAAACAAACATTCCAGGCTAAACTATCGGTAGGCATTTATAAATGAAAACAGTTGTGGCAACACTGCAAGACAGACTCTAAAAGTTAGCTGTTTCTCCAGTTTAAAAAGCTTGCGAAGCTCTGCCTTCCATACAGCATGAGGAAAGAGAGGAATCTCCCAGAGTATGTCAGGTTATTTAATGCCAGCATCCAGACCATGTAAAGAGTGACCACTTTCACATTTCTCAGTCTGAGTACATATCTATTCTGCTCAGGTAGGGCTCGGGTCTCAGCTGTATGCATGCTGTTTCCACTAAAAGGAAGCCCAGCCGTGCATCACAAAGGCTGTCATATTTATTTCATAAATGGTCGATATTATTGAAGGGATCAAGAGTTACACGTAGACACAAGCTAAGCCAAGCTAACCAGAAAGATATGGGAAAGAAAAGCTTGGATCATAATACCCACCTGTCCTAGCAAGCCTGTGGGAGGCTTGAGTTAAATTTCTTTTGCTGCCTGAGGGAATCTGACCTGGTATCTCCCACTTGGAGGTGAGTATGCTGATCACAAAAGGTCAGCTATTTTAAGGCACAAGGGTGAGGCATCCCATTATTTCTGTTCAAACTCTTCCACTTTGCATGGAATGAATATTCATCGGGTTCCTGAGAGAATGAAAGTGCAGAAATGTGTCTGTAACTGGGCTGTTAGGGCGCTTAGTGGGGAAGGTGGGTGAAAGGAACATACTCTTTAGAAATATGCGAGCATACCTAGCTAAGCAGCAGCATGGACACATGAACTGTGTTTGGCACTAAAGTGCTCATACTGGAGATAAGATGGAACTTGAATGTTCAAATCTAATTGTGGCAGCAGCAGCCCTCAGACACACTACTGAAAAGGCTAACCTGGAAATTAATAGTTGTCTATTTAGTGCTGGATGATGTGAGGAAAATATAGTGTGAAACCACTCACAGAATGATGAAAAGGCCTCTCCTAGAGCTGCAAGAATAAAATTTCTCCCTCTAAACTAGCCTTATATAGAGATCTAGAAGTACAAATGATCCTGGCAGAGAACTAATTAAGTAGAATGACTGCAAAGACCTGATAATAGAATGTCCTATATTTGGCAAAAAGTCATTCATCTAGACATTCTAAAAAGCAGATTAAATAACTCTTCACACGAACTCTTCTATGAAGGTATTTTCCCCTTTAGACTGTTGCTTTAATGACTGTGTAATTATTGGAATTAATTGGGTTTGAAGGAATACCAGTATTTTTAACACAGGTTTTATCAGGTAGTGACAGTATTTTTGTCTTATGGTAAGTTTGCATTTTCTCTCTCAGATGCCATATTATTGGATCAAACTTTTCAACTGTGGACTTGGTGATAAATCCATCTCTCGTAAAAAAGGTGCTCATATAAGTCTGTTTATACTGACTTCTGCTGGCTTTCCTCAGGAATGGATCTGTACCACAAAGCTTATTCAGAAATTATTTAGAGAGATGTTGATGAAGTTACACTGTATGGGTAAAGAAATTTCTGTATAATGCCCTGAAATGACTTTGCTATAGAGAAAGGCATTTAGGGATGGCTTCTTTTAGGGACAAAATTTATACAATTTAACAACAGGGAGCAACACTGTTTTAAGATTCAGCAACAAAAATGCTTTATGGGATCTGTATGCACTATATATTAGGCCATTTGGAATTGTAGTTAAAAAAATAAAGGAAACATTATATTCCTAATTGTTTTCGTTCTCGTGAGGAACGACACAGCATCCACAAGAATGAGTGGCCAGTTCACACTGACTGAGGTCGATGACTGCTCCACTAAGGAGAAGGATCTTCCTGCTCTGTGTGGAGCCCATCCAACTGGAAAGAGAGCAAGGTTTTAGCTAAGGAACACTCAGGGGTGCCTGTGCCTTTTCAGTTTAGTCAAAGTTCATTTCAGATCTTCTGGCTGACAAAAAGCAGCAGGTTTGCTTCTGTTTGCATGTATGCAGCTGGTTTGGCACTGCAACTGCATTTTCTGTGGGAGAGCAGTAGCAGCCATTGCCTTCACAAGAGCTTTGCTGTGTAATTAAGTTTTACTAATAGAGACTGAATGTACCAGATTAATAACCTTGTCTTTACATTGCAGACTGGTAAATTGAAGCTGGATTTCTGTCTCTCTAATTGTTGCTAGATTCAGAACACTGCTTTGATACTTTTAATTTAATTACCTACAAAAATTATATGTAATTTATCTTCCACAAAATGCACATTCTAGCCAATGGAGACACACTGATTTACACCAGGTCTGGGGTCTGTGTAGGAAAAAATTAGGTTATATTTTTTCAAGACACTTGAGAAAAAATATTTGGGGCTTTTGTTCCTGCTTATAGATACTTATCCTATCTATGGATTGTGGTAAAAGTGAACCTTTCCGCTCCAAGGTGTATTCTTTGTAGGAGCCAGAATTTACAGCTGCCTGTTAACTCACTTTGAGACTCATTGTCCTAAAACCACAGAGATGCAGACCTGGGAAGGACAAGAGGCTGTCCTGTCCCTCCCCTGCACTGTCCTCAACAGGTGCTTGTATGAACTGTCCTTAAACACATTCAATAAAACACATTCACACATATTCTTAAATACTTCAGTATTAAATACTTCAGCAGTCAAAATACTCCTTCTTAAAGGACTGCATTAAGAGTGCAATATAGAAATTACAATATCTGGTTGCAATAGTTTATTTTTGTCATTCATTTCTGGTCTTAACAAGTAACCATTATTCTATTTATAAAGATCTTTTTTACATACTAGAAGATTTAAACATCCCCTTTTAATGTCCCCTTTTGTAGCCTAAAGAAATAGGATTACCTTTCTTCATGGATTATGTTTGCTAAATCCTTTAGCATTCCTTGCACCATACTGTGGATTTTTTCCAAGTCATCTTTTTGAAAATGTGGTGTCTAAAAGTGGACACCTGGTCTGAGATCCAATTGGCTCCCAAGCAGACCAAAAGTTACTTCCCAAGGGCTGCATACAATATTCCTAGGAATGTATCTTTGACCAAGACATTTTCTTGGAAAAAATACTGTGCAGTTACTCATAGTCAATTTGTGATTCACCACATCCCTCAGATCCTTCTCTGTGTAAAGTCACTGCTGTTACATGTCTATTTTCATGTCTTCATTAAATTTCATCTGCTTTTAATTTCAGAGGATGTCTGATTTTTTAGACTCATTTAATTTCCAGTTATGATGCTGTCATCAAAATCAGAGCAACTTCTCCTTTCATATTGTCTGTAGATTTTCTAAACATATTAATTCAACTTCATCATTCAATCATTAATAAAACTACTTAGAAGAAATGGGACTCCACATGAGGGTTCACATTCTGAATGTGAATCACAGAAAATTATTTTTGGCAGTCACTCCATAACCACAAAGCGGGGATTCAGCACTTGCTTTACTTGGGTACAGGTAAACCACCACATTGGTTGTGGAAGTGCCCAGCATTATAGTCTATGACACCTTTTCCCAACATCCACCTTTGCAGAAAAGTTATGCACTGAGAGGAAGTAATGAAGATGGATCCAGACCCTTCTCAGTCATCTTCCAACAGGCTGAGGAGCAGTGATAAAAAGCTGAAATGTAGGAAATTACACTTAAACACACAAGAATTTTTTTTTTCCTGCGAGTGTGGCCAAACACTTTAAGAAATTTCCCAGAAAATTTGTGGAGTCTTCAGCTTGATGACACTCAAAGCCTGAAGGGACATGGACCTAAGCAACTTGCTGTAGCTGACTCTGCTTGAACTGGGGGCATGGATTACAGACTTCCTGAGGTCTCTTCCAGCCTCAAACATTCTGCAAATCTATGAATTTATAAGATAGTACTATTTGTTTTCCATGTCCTTCCTTGAATTCAGAGAGTGTTTCACAAGCAGTTTAACTTTTCATAACAATAATGTTAAATAAGCTGAAGTCATGGTCTGATCTGCAGCTGAAGGTCAGTCTGGGGACTAGATTAAACATTTTGCAAGTCTCTGCAATATGACACAAATGACATGTAACATTTCAAACAGTATTTGAAACTCTGTAATTGACTCCTCTGGATACTGAGAGCACATCTTTTTAACCCTAGATCAAAGCCCTTCTCCCAGCTTGAGCACTGGTATTAGACAATTTCCCTGACACAGTCTCCCTCTCCCCACCATTCCACCTTTAAAAAGCAGCACGTTATTTTTAAGAAGTTGAAGCCCAGTGCTGACATTATGAGTAGAGATCTGCATCCAAATTCATGACTCATATGACCCAGGGTAGGCCTCTGCAGTTGAATGGGAGTATTGGCAAGCATCACTTGTGACCTGGACTCTATCCCCGCTGTTCCCAGAACCTCACAGTCACTTCATTAGTGCCCACATGGATGAGTAACATGAATAGCATGAGTCACAGTCAGGGACTGGATATACCTCAACAGTCTTTCCACTGTGCCTAAGGTTTTTGAATTAGCCAAGAAGCCCATGTCCCAGCAGGATGGTCAGACGGGCAGATGGATGTCTCTGGCCCCAAGACAGAGTCTCTAATCACAGTCATACACTGAGAAGTTTGTCACTGGAGCAGCACAGCAAATAATAGGATTGTACCTTACCGAAGAGCTGAGTCAAAATGTACTTGTCTTGAAGCAGGAAATTTTCAACATTTAACCCTCCTAAAACAGTTTACCTTTGTTTTCTGCCGCAATGGGGAATCCCTGGTGTCTGAATTCACTGGGCATGGGACCCGACTCTTAAAAGAACCTACAGCTTTTACAAATTACTGACTTGGAAACTGAGAGGCTGGACAAAATACTTTCAGCTAGTCCCGTAACCTGATTTTGATACTTGGCAGGAATTTTAGAAGTATTCACACTCCTTTTTGTTCTCTTATTTACCAGACTGTTTTTCAGCACTTTTCTACTTTCATGACAGTTTTTAGTTGTGAAATGTAAAACACACTTAAATATAATGGAGGGTTTTAAACTATCTGTTCAGACAGGGTACTAAAACACAGTACAAGCACGTGGCCTGAACAAGAGTGCAATAGCACAGTATGAGAAAAAAAACCAAACCATTTAATACAACTCTCTCTATGCCTATTTCTTAGTTATGTAATTGGAATCCACACTATGTCAGGTATGATATAATTCTGTAATAGTGATTCTTCTTTTTCTCTTGTATATCATGAACACTACTGTTTTTTCAATTATTGGTAAACCTGCTGATAATTTCTTTAAAAGTTTAATGGGGACTATTCTGTTAAATCTTCCCTTGGAATTTAGCTGTCCATAAAAGTGCCTCTTCTACTGACAGACCTTAACATTTCCTTGTTCCAAATGGGTGATTCTCCCCAGAAAATAATTACATATGAAGACATGAGCACTTTTATCCTATAGGTGAGATACAGACAGGAAGGCCTCATTTGCAAGTCTTGCCAGAGCAAGAGGTATGAGGTGGACACTGGATAGCTGAGTATTCATTGTTTCTGCAGAAATTTAAGAACTTTGGGCAACTTACCACTGGAAATTGAGGTGCCAAAGGCTTGTAGACACAGTAGCTCAAGAGGGTTTTGTGAAACTCTTAAAAATATGTGATTTAGGCACCCTGAAAGGCAGTTAGGTAACAAGCCCTCCAGCAAATCTGGCCTCTTGACCTGGATATTTGATCATCTTAGCTAGTCTTGAGCTAGATGAGGAAATGGTGAAGCACTACAGTCTGATCACTGAGGGGAAGTAGTAACCACACAGGATTCAAACCTGTCATTGTTTGTGCCTCCTAAGGATTAATTTTCATCCTATGATCTCACACTTCTAAAACTCCTGTTCCTTACCAAATGTTATTGAAATGTCAGTTTTGCAAAAATTGGCTGCCTAGAGCTTTTTTTACTAGCAGCCTCTCTAGTGACCCTCTAGTGAAGCTAATTCACACAATTTTTACCTGACTTGAGGACATACAGATTCACATTTTTAATTAATACCCTCCACATAGCTAGAAAATTTTCAGGAGCTTGAAAATTCAAATCCACAAGAGAAGCACAAAAGCATGCATGTTTTCCCCCTTTACCTGACAAAGCTCACAATAACTGTGAAGATAGAAGGGTGTGTGTGGAATAGAAAAAAAAAATTAAACTCCAAGAGTAATTCCTGGGAATATTTTTTGTTAAGATGCTCCTATCTTACTGCAATAAGCTCTATAGATAACTCCTTACCAGTTCCAAAAAAAGCAAGCAACCTCACACATTTCTAACTGCAAGTCATGATTTCCATGAGGCACAGCTCTTTGAGTGCTCATAGACCATTGGTTTCTTGTAAGTTATATTGGGCCAAAGCAACTGCGCATTTCTAAGATAAATCTGCTGCTACAGCACTGAAGGCACAGCCCCACTACCACACAGACTTTACTTATTTCAGGAATCAGAATTTTTAAGAACTCACCAAGGTTAAATACAGCATCCTATGTGCAAGCCAAGTTGTTATGGTGACATTGCTTCATACTTGCATTACTTACTTGTTAATATAGGCCTTTGGCCTTCTGTTTTCTAATTGCTGGTGGATGAACTATCAAACTGTCTTACATTAACTGTACAAAGGTGATGTGAATCATATTTCAAAACACTAAACTAAATGTGGTGCAATTAAACATAAGAAAAAGGCATCATGCCAAATAAAACTCTGTTAAGAGAGATTTTAGATTTAAGCATCACCTTTTAATTTGAAGCAATATTGTTTCAGCCTATTAGAATCAAAATATGTTCCAGGAGGTAAAGATGGAAGAAAGAGTTACAGTCAGCAAAGTAAGACATTTAATATCACGAAAGTATATTGTTGTCATCTAAAAACAACAGCATGAGAAACTGAATATTTCTAAGGTTCTGGTCTCAGTCGTGTGTGTTGGTCTCCACCCACTAGGAGTTGAACCTCATTGC